>JAOYRR010000264.1:1200000-1721924 GCA_038994665.1 Podotricha telesiphe
GAATTCTTAATCGTAAATAAGCTAAATTTTAAATTAAAAAAATTGTTTTTTCTGCGCAAATGAAGGAATATGAATGAATCTGAAATTCTAAACCTGTTTTGTTGCAGATCAATTCATTTGTCTGAATATCTAGCCTATATTAGGTCTAGCATAAGACATATTAAACATATGAAAAACCTAACAACGGTTATATTAAATTTTATTTAAAGTTGTTAGAAAAAGGCTAGCAAAGAGCTTTCGAAAGCTATAGTCAGTATCGGACACACATTGACGGGACGCGTCATAGGTACAAAAGACCCATGAAGTGAAGGCTTTCATTTGTATGTTCGCTCAATCGCAAGTCTAACTGCGTTTTAATGAGTGAGTGAGTGAATGTTTTTACGAAATTAATCAATTTGATATTGTATTTTATTGATATTTTTTAAACCACCGCAGTGCAGTGGCATTGTGTCTGGCTGTATTAACGATTGTTTGTGAGTTCAATAAGCACTCAGTGGAATGATTATATATTATTATTTTCACTATCGTTGAGTAATGCCACTCAACACACAATTCGATATGATAGAGTGTCTGGACACTCTATCTACGCGGGAACTACTATGCGGAAAAAGTGTAAAACTAAAAGAAATAAATAGATTTATTTTAGGTTTACCTTTCAAGTACCTCCATATAATTATTATTAACACACTAGGAACCCGCTTCGCCTGCGTAAGCTACATGACTTAACTATTTAGTTTTTTCGCCCGCCCGCGTTCTCACTTAAGTCACAAACTATGCTATTATTTGTGTACCGATTGAATTGAAATAAACATTAAATGTTAAAGAACGCTTACCAAAATTGCATTTAAATCGCTTAACCTATTTCTGAGATTAGACAAATCCACTAATAATATTTCTTTTCCCATATCTTTCATGTACGGGCATTTCATGTACGGGCGATCAGTTACATTTTTATTATATGTACAGATGTAGATAAAAGATTTTGGACACGTGTTTTATGAAAAATATTATCTGGAACTAGTATTATCTGGTATAGTTAGCTTATATAAGAAATATTTGTTTTCTCCGCTCTAGTGCCTAAGACAAAGCGCGGCGTTGAGTTCCGCCACTCAACACAGAATGTCTCGATTTCGAGCGGAAAGTGACTGACACTAGGTTCTCTCTGACTACAATTTTATGCGGGAAAAAGCGTGAAGCTGCATTAACTGCTAGCCATTGACATTAAGGATTTAGATGTAGCTTATTATGTCATAGGATGTTTTAAAAATGAAATTTACGAATTCGGCGCGCATACTTCAAAAATAGATAAATAAACTCTACCTTGACATAGTTTACGCATCAAAGTACATACAAACCCTCCACCACTGTAATTGAACCCACAAACATCAAAAATGATCGAATACACTGCACTGCACAAATGCATATGACTACCCTTATTTAAATACTTGTATAAGAGTAAATACTAATTGTGTACCACATTTCTGGTTATTTTGACCCCATCCTATGGTGACGATTGCAGCCTTGTATTATGTATAGCCTAATTAAATAAAACACAATTAATCAGTGTGCGGTTCGCAGATAATGATTCCATAAATTTTACAATAGCATTTTGAGCGAATTCGTGAATAAATAACTAGGATTCGTTAACTGTACTTTATTTTTAACTTAACTGGTAAAATTTTAATGAGTACTAAGAGATTTCTAGAGTATCTAGTGTAGTATGGTTGCGGAGTTATGTTATTACGATATAAATAATAGTTTACATTAACATATTTATAGAAAACGTGTAAAATTTTGAACACAGCGGTATTCGAACCCGCGCCTCTTGAAAGCCGTCCAAGCGCTGTGACCGCTATATGCCAACCTAAGCCATGCGTTCTTCCCGAATCCCGTTCCCTGCGTGTGATTAACACTTTAAAAAATATTAAAAAATGGATGTATGTGTAATGGTATTTAGTATTTCTATCAAACTAAAGTTCACGTCAATTAAATAAAGCGGCTTTGCGCCTTTACCTGCACAGCCGGGTAGTCAGAAAGAACTTTAGTGTCAAGTCACTCCGTTCTTCACCTTCCGCCCGATCCCGAGACATTCCGTGTTGACTGGCAGAACTGAACGGCGCGCTTCGTCTTGTTCCGATAGATGAAAAGTTATTTCTTTTGAGTGGGAATCGAACCCATAACAGCTTTTACAGGTAGACGCAGTCACACTTTAAGAAAAATCTACAATCTAAATTTATACCTTAACTTCTCAAAATACAAATGGCTTTTAAACCCCATATTTCTTGTGAAAATAACTGTTTCGTATTAGCATAATTCATAGCGGCAGTAATAGATCAGGGATAAAAATGTTTCTAACGAGTGTTTAGGAAGGAACTACGCTCTAGGGGGCTTGTTCGACGAAAATACGAGTTCAGTTGTAAATTGGGTGAATATATACGTGTAATAGGCTTTTGTGGCGCAGTGGGATAGCTGAATGTAAACACTATTGGTCGTGGCTTCAATATCCACTACAGAAAATATTTACTTTTAACATTATTTAAAGTGTTATTCACACACTTAGGATATTGAAAAACGTTTCAAAGTTTGGACGCAGTGGGATTCGAACCGGTACCTCTTGGAATCCGTCCAAGCGCTCTGGCTAGGTCATGAGTTCTACATCCGGTTACGTAAATATTCTTCTGCTTATTTTTGTTAAAAATGTTTTAAAACAAAATATTTAATTACTCATATTCGTTGAGTCTCGCTATTAAAATGATGTGTATCTATTTTGATAATTTGGAAAAGTATAACATCGAAACACAATCGAACTAAGAATCAAACTCACGACCTTTTTTAGACTGATGTAGTATTAACTAGTGACCTATGGCTATAGCTATTTCGTATTTTCGCCGGCCCATGTACTCGCTAATAACAAGGTTTATTTTATTTGTGTGTAATTTTAAATCTGTGATAACTTCTGAAGTATTCATATAAATGAAAAAAATTATAAGACAGAAAAAAAAGAAAGAAAAAATTAACTTTCATACTTAACTAATTTACTCATTAATCAAATCAATCAATCAAGTGATATTTTTAAATTGTTTCGAGATAAATGTTTTTTGTAAGTCAACCTTAGGAAATAGATATATGTCAAAGACATATTTAGAAAACGTATCAAAATTTTAAGAATTTCAACGTAGCTGGATGTAGAACGCATGGCTTAGCGGTCAGAGCGCTTGAACGGTTTTCAAGAGGCACGTGTTCGAATCCCGCTGCATTCAAATTTTTATACGTTTTGTAAATATATCTTTTACAATTTCCTAAGTGTGCAAATAACACTTTAAAAACTGTTAAAAAAAATATACATATATGACATCATAAACTTTTTGGTAGCTCTTTTAAAGATATACATTTCCGTAATTTACTATTTTAATGTATCTCATACGGTTAAGCAGTTGTGCCTGTAAGCCCGCGAAAATCTACTTTTTTGACGGCTCCATCGCAAAATATGGGATTTTCTCTATATTATACAACTACTTAATTAAAATGTTTTGTATGTTAATTAAACCTTCGGAAACAAATTATCTATACAACAGTGAAAATTGTATGAAAAACCGTGGCGTGGTTCAAAAGAAGAAAGCTTAGAAACAGACAGACAGAGGCGGAAGGACTTTTTTATATACTATGTAGTATTACAAATATTAATATAATAAAAAGTTATTTATGTCCATTTATTTAGAAAACGATAGTATAATGGCGCTTATACAATATGTTAAAAGCTTTAAAATTCTTTAAGTCATTTTAAACTGAGTTAACAGTAAGTAAGTATATATATATATATATATATATATATATATATATATATATTATATAACAGTCTGAGGGACTGTCGATAGAAGTGGAAGTTTTATAAATAAAAATGACAAACGTCAATGTGATTTTTACATCTATTGGCGCAAAATTATATGCTAAGCGTTTAGTGTTTAGATAAGCGTTTTTCAGAAAATGTATAACAATTTTAGCGGGACTTGAACCTGCGCCTCTTGAGCGGTTGCCAAGAGGCGCAGGTTTAATCCACTACGTTAAAATCTTTATGTATTTTCAGGCACGGTAGTGTTTTTTGATTTCCACTCTCCACTGCTGCCATTCGTGACATATTAAACATATTTAAGCCCTCTGCCCGCTTATTAAACCTCTGATATCTTCTAAGATATTCATTTTATATCATGTATCATAAAGGACAAAATTTATTATTTAAAATAAATTACATTAAATAAATAACTTATCTATCATACTTATGGGACAAAAATGATAGTGTTTATTATTTTGTAATTGTATCGTAAATAACAAATTATTCTGTGTGGGGAAGTTAAAGATAGTGATTTAGGCTTTAGTCTACGCACTTTTAATACAATTCCATAACTTATGTTAGATTTCACAATGCACAAATATAAAAACAATATTAATAAGTAAAACTCATTCTGTAGAAGAATACTTAAAAAACAAAATTATATACTATGATTTCAACTTGGTGCAGGTTAGCTACCACTGTATTAAATAAAAAAGAGTGCAACTGTTGAGATTATCTGTGGCTCTTCTCAGCAGAACTGCAAAGCCAGTGGTAGCTGTTTGTTCATTTGAAAAGTATATTTGAGTAAAGAATATTTAAATTTTATTTTTATTATATTTACAATATTACTTCACTTGCAATTTAGTAATCGACGTAATTTTACTGTTATCGTGCTTACTGATAGGTTATCATCCTACGCGACATTAATAAATAATCTTAGTAGGATGACTCGCTTTTTCATCATCATCACTATAATATAGCATAAAACAAAGTTATCAAAGTCCCTCCATTGTCTGTCTGTTCCTAAACTTTCTTTATTTAAACCACGCAACGGATTTTGGTGCAGCTTTTGCTAGTATTGAGATAATTTATTGCCAAAGACAAACAAAACTTTCTAATTAAGTTTTTCTAAAACAGACATAATTTCATATTATTGGTGAAGCAGTTAAAAAACGATTTTCGAGTACTTGTATTGGATAAATCAAAATAATATACTACGGAAATGTATATTATAAAAATATCTAAAAAAAATGTGTAAACATCGCGAATACCAAAGATATTTTAAGCTACACTACAAGCTGAAGAGCTTTTTATTAATATTAAACTCAAATAAAAAATAGCAAAAAGCGTAATTGGAGCAACCGTCCGTTTTTGAATCGACGAACACAGTGGACGATCATAAGGGCACACTTTCACTCCTCGGTTCGGGTGGCGTGTGGATGGCGTGATAGCTCAAAGTCACAGGCTCTAACTTCTTGGACCATTTTGACACAGTATTGTCATTGGATATGTATGTAAATTCCAATAGTAATATGGCGGTGGAAGACTTCTCACTTAAATTAGTTCATAGATGCATATTAGGATACAGAAGCTGATAAAATCGTTTTAAAAAAGACCAAATTTTTTTCGACATTTTCAAATGTTATTCACACACTTAGGAAATTGAAAAACATTTTTGGTTACTTGTATAAATTTAACCGCAGCGGAATTTGAACCCACGCGTCTTGAAAACCGCCCAAGCGCTCTGACCGCTAAGCCATGAATTCTAGACATAATTATCTATTTTCAATGCTTTAATTATTAAGATACTGTTATATGATATAAAAAACTATTAATTGTATATAAAATTTATCTAAATACTAGCTGGGCCCACGACTTCGTCCGCGTGGAATTCTAAGATAAAACGTAGCCTAAGTTACTGATTATTACATTAACTAACTGCCAACAAAAGTTCTGTCAAAATCAATTCAGCGGTTTCAGAGCAAAACCCGAAACAAACAAACAGACAGACGGACAAATATAGTAAAAAGTGTTATTTTGCTATATGTACCGTGCAAACATACATACGCATTTAGTATAACGCGATTTTTTTAATATTACAAACAGACACTACAATATTATTTATTTGGATGGATATTTAAAGCTATACTTAATTCTTTTAATATTTTTACTAGTATAACGACACTAGTTCACTGTTAATATATTATTATATTATATTATTTTTTTTAATTTACTCAAAAAATTATCTTGAATATCGTAATTTATTAAAAAAATATATTTAAAATTGTCACCAAACATTCTTCATTTTCATTACCAATATTCAAGTGGATTTCTATCCATCACATAGTTCTATAGTTATATATTTATAAATTTATACATATATTAATTATTTATTGTATGTTTAATATGTCCACCACTTTATTGCTTCATCATTATTGTAACAGCTTCTTTTCGGCCTAAAGGTTGTCTGGAAGATGTCTACTTAGCCATAAGACCGCCTTTTGTACATTTCTTTTTTTTATGTATCACAAACCTATTGTTTTTGTCAATTTAATGTGATGAATATAAAATGAAAGTTATTTACTTTTGGTGAGCAAAAATAAGTTCAAACTTTTGTACATTTAAATCTGCGTTACAAAGAAATATCTTTGAAAGATTACGAAGTAAAATTTTATTTGAATACTTTCACAAACTCCACTATCTTGGTCCGTCTGCAAACATTTTGTAAGTTCTGAAAATTGAGTTATTCTACGTACAATGTCGTTGTAAAAATATTGAAATATTTTTGAATATTCTTTAAATATCTATTTTTTAGGGTTCTTTAGTTAAATTTTTAACTGAATAAGTATAGCCAATTATATATAATATTTTAAAAGTGATTTCGCGGCGTTAAGCTCAGGCGTTCCGGTACACTAGCTGCTGGGATATATGTTTATTTTGTTGTATGGAAATCAATAAAGACATTAAATTATTAAGCAAATATAATATACGAAAATATATCAAATTAAATAAGTGTTCTAGAATATTCTACATCTTGTAACCATACCGAATACACTAATTTATTTGATTTTGAAAAACATTGAAAAAACCTATTAAAATTTAAACGCGAATTTGAATTCGCTTGGATAGTTTCCAAAAGGCGCTGGTTCGAATCCCGGTGAGTTCAAATTTTTGTACGTTTTCCAAAAATTATTTTCAAAAACTAAGTGTTATTTTCACACGTAGGATGAAACGCAGAGGCGCGATTCGATTCTGTGAATAAATGTTTTCGAAGAATATTTAAATATAATACAATACACTGGCTCTATTACTTGAACCCACATACATTGTATGGTCATTAAAAATTAAATTAAAAGACTTATATTTAAATTATCTAATTTTAGACTGACTTGACTGACTATATACAAAAGATAAGGATAATTTCACTTCTGTACACTCAATTAAGATTAAGTCTTATTTAAATATTTTCAATGTCAACTAATTTATACTTTAGTTGTCTTGAGCTAATATATTATCTGCTTTTCTCTCTTTTGTGTTTGATTTGAGAAGATATATATACAATTATACATATATAGCATCCATTGTGACTCAGTAGAGCAGTGCCTTACTGTAATCACAATGGCTGTTGGTTCGATCTTTAATTGGGGGAAGCATATTTAAATTATTTTTAGGTAGGGACTGATTATATTTGAAATATTTTCAGTTCCCTGGTCTGTTAAGTATTTTGCCTAACCTACTATGCGGGAAAAATGTAAAACTGAACCAATTGAAATTGAACCAATGATTTTAAAATCATAAAATGTTATTATATTGAATTTTAATATGTATGTTGTCTAGTATATGATCCCACACTCTTTTTAACTGATATATACAGTAATCACTGAACCTATGCAACTTATTTATGTTGATAAACACAAAAAATGCATAGAAAAAAAGCCGCTGTGACGAAAACCGAAATATTTTTCCAAACCATTGCCCGTGACAAAGGATTTATAACAATTTTTTTGTCAAAAGAATATACCGTGTATGAAATTCTGTTAGAAAATATTATTGATATGATATGTTTTATACATATATATATATTGAGTACTAGCGACCAACCCGCGGCTTCGCCTGCGTAAATTACACAATTAAACTCTTTCATGCTTTCGCCCGCCAGTATATTCACTTAAATTTATAATTTAAATGGTTGTAACTTTTTTATTTATGAACCGATTGAAATAAAATAATCATTAATGTGAAGGGAAGTTTGCGAAAACAATACAGGTATCTGCATTAAAATCGTTAAACCGTTTCTCAGTTTAGCGTGCACAAATGCACAGACAAAAAGACAATAAAATTAAAAATCACTATTTTGGGTCGCGGTCGCGCACTCAGCGATGGGCGACTTCTTCCCCCACCTCACCAGCCGTGCGTCGGCCTCGCCGTAGTATAGCGCACTCAGTTAAAATAATATTTGTCCGAATGAAACCCGTGAAAGACATTATATCTACTTTAAATACCAGAAGCGATTAAAGTATCTAACTACCATATTAATTTATTGACTACAATGGTTCACTATTTTGGCTTTAATGGCTTGAACATAAGATATTTACTTGATATTTTGGTCAATTCACACAATGTCTTTATAACTTGTAGCCTATGTGTTATTCTGATGTATAAGCTATACTATTGTAAAGTTTCATTAAAATCCATTTAGTAGTTTTTACGTGAAAGAGTAACAAACACCCTTACAAACTTTCGCGATTTATTAGTAGGATTACGTATAATAGAATTTTGTATTTTCACGCATATCATGCAGCATTTCATAAACAGGAAAACCCTAGTGACAAGACACTCCGTTGTCCACTGACGCCTGCCTACTACTAAATAAAATAAAAAATACGTCAAACGAACGTATGTCTCAGCGGTGAGAGCGCTTGGACGGTTTCGAAGAGGCGCTGGTTCGAATCCCACTACGTTCAAGTTTTTATACGTTTACTAAAAATTTTTGCATTTCAGTGTTGATTTTTTTTAGTAATATGACGATTCTTAATATAGTATTATAGTATTTTTTTTACTTTGGTACACTCAGAATGGAAAACGAATCCACAGTCAAGTTTGCGTTCTATTGACGTGTGTTACTGGGCCACGACGGCTTTATATTTATATATTACTAGCGACCCGCTCGTTGCTTCGCCCGTGTGAACTTTAGCTGTTTCGTATTTTCGAGAAACATACTAATTCTTGGAAAAACTAAAAACAATGGGAGAAAAGGTAGCCTATGTTAATTCCAAGACACTCAAGTATCTCTATATAAAATTCCATCAACATCAGTTCAGCGGTTTTTTTATAATCACGTCACAGACCAACAGACAAAGTCATTTTTGCATTTATAATATTAGTATGGATTAATCTAATGCCAATCAATCTTTATTCAACATTTCTGAGTGCTGTGTTAGAAAATTGTAAGCCATTTCCAACAAAAGTTATCAAAACGAAAGCAAATCTCCATTAACAATACAATTTCGTACCAGCTCATCTATTATGCACATATATATAATAGATATCGCTTAAACAATACCCTGTTGTAGCTTTGTAACACAATCTGATGAGCGTGGCGCGTGAGGCGTGAAAATACTCATATGCGTAACAGACCGACGTGTACCAATATTATATATGTATATATGCATGTACTTAGTCTGCCGTTAGTACTGTTATAATTGAAAATTAACAAAATATTACTTTTGAATTTATTTTCTTATTAAAAAAGACATATTTAAACTTAAACGGTTTTCAACTCGCGCCGGGTTGAAATTTTATACGTTTTCTAAAAATGTTTTTAAAACATGTTTCTATATGAAAACAATATTAATATTATATCTCAAAGACAAATTCAGTTCAAGTCAACGAAAATATACGAAAACAAACATATGACTAATGAGTTTAGTTTATCTCCAACACCAACAGCAACTGTAAATAAGCGAACAGCGCTTGTATGAAGTTAAAGTGAAATTTTCACTAAATACACGCCGTACATTCATACTATTGCTTTTGTATACATTCGTATTTACTTACCTTTGTAAAAAGGTTTTTGTATTGAGTTTTTAAAAGTTGTTTATCAAATCAACATTTAAAGAAGTCAGTAATTATAATAAACATATAATGTACCAAACACACAACGTTAGTATATATATTCTAAAATTGAAGTCGCCTAATTTACTCCTTATTACATCAGCTATCTGCCAGAGAAAGTCCCTTCAAAATCGATCCAGTTGTTCCAGAGAATAGCCAATAACAAACAGACAGACAGACAGAAATTGTTAATGATATGTGTACACGTATCACGTCATATATATGTATATAATATAACCTATTTAAACGCCACGCCAAGCAAAATTTACTAAACAAAAATTGCACTTCGTATTTGTCATTACGCTGGTACGCCTTTAATTACTAATCACCAATCCCGGAAAGACAGCGTTAAACAAAACCCTTGGAGTAATTATTCATGAATTCCAGCAATCATTCCGGGAACGACCAAAAGAGAAAATGGAGATAAGCCGGGGCAAAATTAAGAGGTCGTTTACACGTTTGCTTAAGTCTTATTTGACGCATCTAGAATTTTTATTAAAGTTTGGTGTTATGTCACTCTGCTCTCTTTGTGTCACTTATGAAAATGCTATGTTTGAAAAATATTTAGAAATGTACTAAAATTTGAAACTATTGTGTGATCGGTTGTGGGTTCCATTTAATTATTTTCATTTCTCCGCTGTGATGTTACTGTTGATTTCCGCCATTCGACACGCAATGTTTTTAATTCTGGCGGAAATTGGAGAGCGGAGTGTCTTGACACTAAACGGGAAAAGCGAGAAACTGAAAAATATTTGAACCTAGCTGTAGTCGAAGCCGTTCCTTAAAGATACCGTCCAAGCGCTTTAACCGCTTCTTATAGATCCACGGGGAAATTCTTATATGCTTATAACGAAACCGTTGTTGTTAGGTTTCCAATAAGCGCGGGTTCTAGCCTTGTTACGTTCAAATTTTTATACGTTTCATATACTAAGTTTAATTAATAACTTTAAAGTTGTCTTGTTTTACTTTAAAATATCAAAATTAAGTAATCATCAACTATTTTATATTAATCAATCTAATCACTTTCTTTTAAACGTTCAAATGATCAATTCATCAATATTGAGCTAAATTCATATTAAAAATATCCTTTATTCAAATAGACTTTTCAATCGTCAAATAAACATGAAGCCACCACCGCCTCGGAAGGTAGCTCTGCTGAGAAGAGCCGGCGAAAAACTCAACAGTTGCTCCTTTCAAATTAAAAAGTTACAATTTTATAATTTTACACAATGGCAGCTAACCTGCACCAAACTCATATCGTATTACTTAAATACATTTTCGTCTTTTAAATATTTTTCAGAGTCAAATGATGAAAAGTATCCATGAAATGAACGACAGAGTGTCTTTAAGCTATGTTTTCTGTTTAACATTTTAAAATGTTAAAATTTTGACAAGTTGGAAGCGGGATTTGGACGGTTTCCAAGAGGCGCGGGTTTAAATCCAGCTGTGTTCAAATTTTTATACGTTTTCTAAATAGCCTTAATTTGTGCATCCTAAATGCATAAATAAGATACGTAAAGACAACACATATACTCAAATATAACTTTAAAAAAATCACACAACAATTATTACAAGACGCCTAAAGTTTTCTAAGATATCGTTACGCAAGAGAAAGCTTGAAGCTCTACGACGATTTCACAAATTGTACTTAATTACGCGTAACAACGCCCCTTGAAAGCTCGATCTCGTTTAGTTTCCTGAAATATAATCTTATTTTTAAGTTGAGGTTTCATAGCTACGATATTAAATTTAACTGAAAATAAAATTTATATTACAAAAATAAAGGGTGGAATGAATGAAGCAATAGTTACGTAGTGGTACAGTGGCGCGATAGTTGTGGGTTCGGATTCGGGAGGAATTATATTAAAAATATTTTTAGTCTTATTTCTAGTATTATCTCTATAATTGATGAAACGCTTAGGTTAGGTTAGTAAAATAGAGGCACCTTTAGATTGCCTCCGTGGAACCTATGTATTGTGAAACATATGTAAAATTAATAGCCATAAAAATCTAATAACTTTTGTAATAATTGACGAGCATTTATCTTAAATTAGAATCGATTTTGGTTATCAAACCAATTTTTAAGTTAAGCTCAATGAATTAACTATTTTTTAACGCATTGTTCATTAACTTAGTCTGTGATGATAATTTGGATTATTTCCAAAATTTCTTACTTAAAAATGGTAAAATTCTCCCAAACTTTACAAAGAAGGTAAAAACCAATAATTTACCATAATGACTCTTTGCAAATATCCCACCGACTTACGGGAATTTCCCAGAGAAATAAGAGAAAATTGATATTGAATCGTTTAAAAAGTCCTTTTCTCGAGTTGATGAGAATGGTAATTTTGTTACGAAAAGTTATATAAAATAGAACTAAGGTGGGTGAAATATTTTTGTATCCCTATTGTATATTTTATATACCTATAGTACAGACTAGCAGTGACGGAATTCTAAAATTAGTAGCCTATATTACTCCTTATTACATTAGCTGTCTATCAGTGAAAGCCTCATAAAAATCGGACCATCCGTTCCAGTGATTAGCTAGAACAAACAGACGGACAGAAAAATGTGAAATGTCAGGAATGGCAGGAAGTCCACGGAACGCAGTAAATTTTTTAAAAGTCTAAGAGTCTCTGATCTAAATTATTAATATGTACGCCTATGGTCGAACATTGCCCTAAGTTTTATATATATACATATAGTCAAATGACAACGTTTCGAGTCGTTTAGACGACGAATATTGAAATGTATTTGGTTAACAAGTTTTTGTAATTAAAACGTACTTGTCTTCAGCGCTTGGTAGAAAATTACAACTGAGTGGGTATTTAGCGTCTAATATTATTTTGTTATGTATGTGCTTATACAATTAAAAAAAAAGGTAAATAATATGTAGCGGAAAATTTCTAAAATAGTCCTTTACTATGAAATTTTGCGCGGCGTTGAGTTCCGCAGCACGACACGCAATGTCTCGGATTTGGGCGACATGTGGAGGACGTAGTGTCTTGACACTAGGTTCTCTCAGCAATTTAACAACATTTGAAATGCTATTAAAGCTTCACGTTTTGTCCAAAGCGAGGTAGTCAGAGAGAACTGAACTCTTCAGCACACCTTCCTCGTGTTTTTAACGTTTTTTAACGTAACCTTACTCCAGTATTTACGATACCGTGTTCTTGAACGACAATCGATCTCATTTCCTTCTATTATTGCTGTTTAAGCATAAAAAATTGTAAATTTATTTAATTGCTTGCTTTCTTCTTCAAGTTTCTAAGATGGAAAGAGCAGATACTCTAGTAACACATCACTCCGGCCTTCTTTTTGCTGAACAAAGAATTATTTATAACCGCGAAACTCTGGATCTAACCAGCCATGACGGAATATTTAACGCGATTAGAACCCATAGTTACCTTTTTATCACATCAAACTGGTATTCCAAGCCAACTGACAATACTGACTGTCTAAATATAGCATATTTTAATTTTGAATTAGTATTTTAGTCAGCGGGGTAGTCAAAGAGGCTACCTTCTTAGACTTCTCACTGACTACCCCGCTAGGGATAAAGTTTTTATTTATTTATTTGTGTTAAGATAAAAAAAAATCTTATTCATGTACATAATATTGAATTGACTTCCCGGTTTATGTTGCTTATAACCCACTTCCACGGGTTTTCTGGAAGAGATCTATTTTACATATAGTTCACGTTTTATTATCTTAATTTCTAGTTTTTGTATATACCTTATTTGTTTTTAAGCGCAATAAATAATATATATATATACACACATAACAATAATGTAAGTGAATGTTGTCTGTACGTAGAAGATATATATTAAAAAAAATTGAGGATGAAATAGAACCCAAAAGTATTTATTTTCTTTTCCATTTGTCCGTTTATCTGTGCTTTGAATGCAGTTTGAAATATTGTATTGTGGTAAGCTTCCCTATACGTTAATAAATAAAAATGTAAGAACTATCTAAATAATAAATTAAAGCAAACTTTGTGATTTAAGAACGCGAACGCGGGCGAAAACACGATACAGTTTATTCGTGTAGCTTACGCGGGCGAAACCGCGAGCGGGTCGCTTGTATATTACAACAATCTACTGTTTTCCATATTCGAAACAAAACATATTATTCTCAAGAATAATATTGTAAATGTTTAAGAATATGCTTTATTTCATATGTCATGTATGTCTGACCTGCCAAGTCCAGTTCTATGGTGGGCTCACTGTTATAACCGTCATAACCAAGAATGTTCTATTCATAGAAATAGAATAGAATTAAAATTATATTTTTTTTAATTTTGTATCTGCATTTTTGCTAACAGGGAAATATGTAATTGAGAGGGAAATTTTGCAATGGTAATATAAATATTTTTGTTTACATCGCTTTGATGGCAATGTTCAAGAGGTACGGGTTCACTTTATTACGGCCATAATTTTATACGCTTTCTATTTTTTTTATTCTAATCCTAATTTGTGCTTTAAATACAGGTTAGGTGGAAGAACCTCCGTTCGTCCGTCAAGACTCCCCGTTTTCTAGTTTCCGCCCGAATTCGAGACATTCGAGACGTTGAGTGGCGGAACTCAACGCTGCGCTTTGTTAAGAAGAGAACGGAGACACAGCGTAAAAGTGAAAATATTTTAAATATCATCATTTCCCGAGTGGGAATGGAACCCACAACCAAACGCATATACAGTCAGTAGGACAGCCTTCCTACTGCGCCACAATGGCCACAATATTAGGTGATAAATAATGAAATTCAGACAGTTGCCGTTTCATACAAAAAAATTAAAACATTTTATATAAAGTAATATAAAATAAATATAAAAAATAAAATAAATATAAAATAAAATAAATATAAAATAAAATAAATATAAAATAAAATAAATATAAAATAAAATAAAAATAAATATAAAATAAAATAAAATAATATTTGGGCTCGTGATTTATTTCGGCCATATTATTGGAACATCATTCGTGAGTGTTGAGTAGCGGAACTCAACGCCGCCGTCGTGTCTGGTTCACCAGAATGGAGAAATTCAATTAGTTAAATTACGATTATAGTCAGTCGGTGTACCTGGCTGTATATATATTTCTTATTTTTACTAGTACAAGGGTTTGATTATTTTTTTTTACTTATATTTATTGTTTGTATTATCCGAATTCTGATATTCTAGCTGGATTCGTAATATTTAAAACCAACCAACAATAATTGTAACAATAAATATGCCTCTAAATAAGGAAAGTGGAGAACAAAGTGTTAGCAAATGCCAAAAAAAGTCATCTATTATCAGTCTAGTTCTAGATTAGGTATATTTCCAAATTTATCTAAGAAGCAGCTTCACGCTTTTTCGCACATAGCATGGTAATCAGAGAGAACCTAGTGTCAAGACACTCCGTTCTCTACTTTCCGGCCGAAATCGAGACATCTATTGTTGAGTGGAGCAACGCCGCGCGTTTTTCTTAGGTACCAGAACGGAGAAATGACAATATTTTAAATATGATCATTTCCCCGAGTGGGAATCGAACCCACAACCAATCGCGTTCACAGTCAGACGCTACGTCTGATTGCGCTACGATGGTTTCCGAGTAAGGTTTGCAAAATATAAGCTTTTCAATTGGCCAGAATATCCAAAGGTATCTAATATCTATGTTAGAGGAAAGTTTGCTCCTGAAAGATGGACAGACAGATTGACATGCAAGATGGAATTTTGCAAGTAACAGAGAAAATGTTAAACAGAATTTGTATTCTCAATTTTAAAATGCAAAAGCTTCACCACTATTACCTAGTAGTGGAGGTTATATAACATCAGGTTGTTTTGGATTCAATTCTCACTGCGAAAGCTTATACATGAAAGAAAAAAAATATATTTTTTTGCAGATGCTGCTACGTTGTGTTTATGGTTGAGTTTTGATTTTGAAGGCAGCCTGCATTAATCTCTGTAACAAGTTAATCATCAATGGGTAATCAAAATATGTATTTATATTTTCTAGCTAGACTTTCTCGTTTCTTCGCGCTTTCCATATGGTCTCTACGGCATCTGAACCGGCACGTTGTCTATTCCCTTTTCTTCTCATCGTTTAACCACGTTTATTCATTACTTAGCGGGGTAGTCAGAGAACGCCTAGTGTCAAGACACTCCGTTTTCGTGATTCCGCCGGAAATTGAGACATTAAGTGCCGAGTGGCAGAACTCAACCCCCGCGCTTTGTCTTACTTACTAATATTTCTCCTGAGTGGGAATCGAACCCACAACCAATTGCGTTTACTACTGTCCTACTGTGCCACAGTGGCCTCATGATTCTTTTCATAAAACCTTATATAACAAAGAAAGCATACACTCGCTTTTGTAACATAGTTACGTAGTTAATATATTCAAGAATTAGATTTCAATTCGAGCTGTTATTTCTGGAACTAGACTGATAAAGCAGATTATAATATAGATCTATGTTAACATCTGAAAGATAGAATATATAGTGTTACGACCAGTAGTCACTTTTAAAAATTGAGTGGAGAGAAAGTGTTTTTGGGTCACTCCGTTTTTTTAATTTTAGTATCGTAAAGAAAATTTCAGTTATTCAACTTCGTGTGATCTGCATGAAGAATATCTATGTATGTTTATATCTATGTATATATGCAAGTGGTGTTAGCATTTATTACGCATTTATTATTTATTAAAATTGCACTTCCCCATCTGTTAAAAGTAAACAAGGCGCGGTGTTTAGCTTCGCGGCTCAACAAAACATGTCTCGAACCCAGAAATCTGGAGAATGAAGTGTCATGACGCCAGGTTCTGTCTGCATATTCACAGAGTGACCTTAACATGTGTTAAATATAATTAAATTTAAACTTACAGATTTTAAATTGAATATATTACTGAATTAGCAAGACAGAGCGATATAGAGTTGGTTCACTTGGCTGTCTCATACCAATGAGACACCAACTTGACACCAACGAGACACCAACGAGATAAAATTTCATATAACTACGAGAAATTATATTTTCCACAAATATGCGGTAGCTGTTATTTTAAGGACAAAATAAACATTAGACGATGATATTGTTGCGTTTAGCAAAAATAATTTTAAAAACAACCTCTGCTTACTGTATAAGGTAAATTAGTAGAAGAGCTCCATAAAAATACTTTGTCGGACGCAAAAATAACGAAGTTACTTTGTCGAGTTCGTCGCAAAACTGTAACGAAACAAGAAAACAGATCTAGGTTTTATATTTTTTATACAAGTTTTTTTTTCTATAATTGTAAAAAAGTCTTCCATGCTCTTTCCGGTGCAGCAGTGTAGCCAAAGAGAACCTAGTGGCAAGACATTTCTCCACTTCTCCACTTAGTGTGTTAATTGGCAGAAGTCAACGTTGCGTTTTAAATTACCAGAAACATATGAATATATTTTTAAATATAATCATACTCCGAATCGTGATTAAATCCATCACCATCTAATTTACAGTTAGTCAAGCGCAACGTTGAGTTCCACCACGCAATGTCTCGAACTCGGTTTGGATTGGTTGTGAGTTCGATACCCATTAAGGAGAATCGTTATATTTAAAATATTTTCATTTCTTCGCTCTGGTCACTATCTAAAACAAAGAGAGGTGTTCAGTTTCAGGCGTAAAATGGAGAATGGAGTGTCTAGACACTAGGATCTGTCTGCTTTCCCATGCGGGAAAAAGTGTGAAGCTGATTACTCAATTATTTTGGATATCTATCACAATATTATTGTATAAAATAAAGAAACAGTATATAAGGTACAGTTAAAACACGAATAGCCCCCATTTGAGAAACATTAAAGTTGTAATTTAATTATCTTAATTTAATTAGTAAAAGGGTGATTGACGATAATTAATAAGATTTCTAGTCTCACATGGAATAACGGAATAAAGATGGCGACAATGATTACAGGCAAAATTAGAAACTGAATTTATTTTATATTTATAAAACTAAATATTATTTTTTTTACATTATTACTAGTTGTCGCCCACAACTTCGTTTGCGTAATACCTGTTTTGTACAGCTCTCGTAAGAATTTCATCTCTTTTCGCAGTACGTTGTCTGTTAGTCACTCAGTGAGTAAGGAAAGAGTTTTACATACATACTAGCCACTCACTCGCGGCTTCGCTTGCGTGAACTATAGACGTTCCGCATTTTCAGGGGCGGCTTTCGTAAAACAATAAAATTGTTTGAAAAAAAAAGACCCTTAAGTATGTCTATATAAATTTTCATCACAATCGGTTCAATCAATCGGCTTGGCCATGATGACGTCACAGACTGATGTACTTTCGCATTTATAATATTAGTATGGATAGTAATATTTATATATGGTATAAAATATGACTTGCATATGTACGATTACAAGTAGCGCCGTGTAAGAATGTATACAATTTTAAACAAAAATGTGTCTGAATATTTGTGCATTTTGAAAACTATTAGCTTTTTATACTTCAACTATATATCAAGTTGAATTATCTTAGACTCCTAATAAAAACTTCAGTTTTGAAAAAAAAACATTCAAGCATCATTCGCGCATTTAAGGTTTTAAACATATTTAAATTTTGTATAATTATTTGAAAATAAAATGAGAACTAGTTTTTAGGAGCATTTGGACAACATACAAATCCTATCACGATTACAAAATACCCTTAATCGTGTGATTTATCACAAAGTAGGCCTTTATAATTAAATCACCTAAACCTTTTATCCGCTATTTCTATATATATTTAGTCTTGCCATAAATATTGTTACAAAGAAAAAACATTTTTTTTGTGCTTAACCATTATTACTATTACGGTATATTAGTTTAATACATTAATATAAAACAATTAAAAATATATAAAGCTTATTCGAAGTGGTTTCCATTAGCTGCAATACAGTCCTTTAAACGTTGAAGCCAGTTCTCAATAGTAGCATGCAGTTTTTCTATGGGAAAATTTTTCACTGCCAATCGCATGGATTGTTTTATGGACTCCAAATTATTATGGCGTTTAGAACAAGCCTCTGATGCCTCTGGAACGTTCGTTTCTAGCCAAGATAGATGGATCGAGCTTTATGACCCGGCGCCAAGTCTTGCTGAAAGGATCATTTTTGGTTATACCTTCTCCAGAATGCTTTCTGGATACACTTGTGCCGATTATATTTTGATACCTTTTGCACAAAAATATGGCTCAGTCACTTCTTTATAGTTAGTACCCCACCAAACTCTGTTGGCTAAGTGGGAAGCTTCTTTAGAAATTTTAAACTTGGGGATTTTTAAACTTCAATTTTTTATTAAACCTACTTAATGCAATGCAACTGTGATTGTTTAATTTCACTAAATATTTAACAATATATTTGCAGGAAAACAAAAAAAAAACAATGAAAAATCATCATCAATGAAAATAATGGCAAAATACATAAAAAAATATAAATATTATCATTACCCCGAGTGGGGATCGAGCCCACAACCAATCGTGTTTCCATTCAGACACCACCCTGCGCCACTTGTTATAATACTCTATTAATCAATTTAAACGTAAAAACAATATGTTACTTACTTATAAAACCAGCATAATCTAATGTTGTTGGAGTGACATGATTAATGTATTAATCTCCATCAGCTGAAACAATAGTTAAGCTGTCACAAAAATACACTGACTTTCACCTAACCTTAAACCTTCGCTTGCCTAAATGAAGCAAATTTTATTATAATTTTATATAATTATTTATAATTATATAAAATTATCTATATATCTATAGATATATAAGAATAAACCTTATCCAATTTGGCAATTTAATGTTCAGGCCATTATTAAATAAAGTGTTTATATATTTTAAATAATGTTCAATCACGTGCTATCGTAGCTCAGTGGGACAGCGTCTGTGTTGTGAGTTCGATTACCATTAGGGAGAATTAGTATATTTAAAATATTTTCATTTCTTCGCTATGCTCTGGTACCTAAAACAAAATGAGGCATTGAGATTAGGCCGTTAAGTGCAGAATGATTTGTAGTGAAACAAGGTTATCTCTGACTACGCAGCTATAGGGGAAAAAACTAATAGCTGAAAAAATATATAATAAAAATAAAGTTCAATGTTCATGATTTAAATGAAATTGACACCGTTACACGTATTTATTAGGCCTATATTGGTGTTGTAGGTTCAGTTTTCATTTAGTGGTAAATTTGTTTTTACTCTACCAATATATTGGATTAGGAGATTGTGGATATTTCAGGAGAAGAATGAAAGAGAGATGCGATCTCTTCGTAAAATATGCGGAGTCAGCTGGGCTGATCGAAATCGCAATGATAGACAGAATTGCAGACGCAAGTGAAGATGCTATAATAAGAATGTAAAAGAACGTGCTCCGATGGCTTGGGCGCGTCGAGAGGATGAGTGATGAAAGATTGGTAAGAAAAATATATGAAGCAAAGGTGAGCTGCAGAAAGGTACGGGGAGAACTCGATTGACCTACCAGACGATAGCTTTAACGATGATACAGAAGACGTAAAAAGCTCAAGAACCCACCAGAGGGCGTGAATGAGGGGTTGATGACAGTGGACGAGACGGAAGAAGTATGCAGGGACCGTAGCGTTTGGCACTCCTTTCTGTTTGATTACCCCGTCTTTCAGGTTCTCTCTACTTACTCTGGTATAATGGAAATAACGTGAAGTTGTTTTTTTATTAATAGTTTCACTGTAAACGACAAATTATAAGTCACATTCATCGTTTTAATTTTTTATAACTTTAATTATTTTAAAACAAACTGCAAGCTATGTATTTACTTAATAACGTAGCAGGTACCAAAACAATAGCTATAAATATCATTAAATGTTTTTATTTCGTTTACACTTCACAAACCAAGGTACAAAGAACCAAAACTTTTCTTAATAATATTTTTTTATATATGAAAACTATAAATAAAAAACTTCTGGCTTATCTCTAAAATTTGAATCCGCACAGAATCTAATCCGATTAAGAATTTCACGCTCGGGAACGACTTTTTTGTTGGTATCAATTTATTTAACAATATTCTGTAGAATCTGATAGTAAGAAAGTTATTTGCATGTTAAATAACAACACTAGATTCTGATTTTTGCACTCATAGAAGGGTGGGTAGACAAAGACCTAATATCAACACACTCATTTCTCCACTTTCCGCCCATATTCGACACATCGAGTATCAATCGACGGAGCTGAACAGCGCACTCTGTTTTACAAAAACGGGAAAATGAAAATTACTTTCAATATAAATTCCCCTGAGGCAGAATCGAACCTAAAACTAATCGCGTTTACAGCCAGACGCTGTCCCCCTGCCACTATGGCCGTTTAGTTAAAAAGTACCTCAAATGAAATATGAACCCATGACTTTCACAGATACTTTAATGAACTAATTATTCAAGTACCTACATAAGTAGTCTCAATGCTATATAAGTGTGGGTACGTGTACAAAATATAAAATCTATTCAAGAAAGACCCTTCCCCTTCCCCTCCCTTTTCTAAGTTCAGCCACGAAGACGCCACATCTATAATAAAATAAACATTGCAAACATTGTAGCAGATTAATGTATCTAAGAATTGGACGATATTGTAATAGTATGAAACAAATGTTTTTTCTTGGATATGGCTTTTTTAGCTACACATATTAGCGATAATATTGCGCCAAGACACACTGCTCTACAATTTCCGATGAATTTCGAAATATTGCTTGTTGAGTATTGTAACTCACCGCTGGACTTTGTCTTTAATTTAATAATGATTAATCAGCCAAAAGACAGAGAGAGAGAATAGTGCCAAGACTCTGTAGTGCGGTTTTGTAAAAACTTTCTTCCACGTGCCACTCAACTGTGGAATAGCCTATCAGCGGCAGTGTTTCCAGGTCGATCCGATATAGGTACCTTCAAAAAGCGCGTCTATTTCCACCTTAATGGCCGGCAACATCCCTGTAGCTTTTCTGGTGTTACACAGGGTCGTGGGCGGCGGTGATCACTTACCATCAGGGGATACGAAAAGAAATTGAGATATCCTTATTTATACACATCTATCGTTATATTAAACAATAGGAGGTAGTCGTTATTAGTAAATAATTTGAGTATGAATCTATTTCTTCATTATTCTGGTCCCGATAGCCAACACTCAATTTCTTTGTTAAAATCAACCTAAAATGAAATATGAACCCACGACTTCTACTGTTAATAAGGGCAGCGATATATTACCTTTCCATAGTATGTAACCAGTTTATATTTTCATTCGATTTTTAGAGATATGCAATAGAATGCAGATATGGTATTGCCTTAATGTATGGAAAATGAAGAGTATTAGTTTCAATACAAAGCTCTATGTACCTAAAAACCATTATTTAGAGTGGTTTAGTATCACCCTGTATGCGAGTAGCATATAAAAATAAACATAAAATAAATTAATATACAGATTATTATAAATATTAGATTGAGGTACTCGTGGCGATGTGGAACATCGTCTAATTGACTCACCTTGGTTGTGGGTTCGATTCCTAGTTGGCACAATTTAAAATATTTTCATTACTCCGCTCTGGTGAAAGACGAAACCTGATTTCGTGCGGGAAGTGCAGAACGGAGTGTCTTGTCACAAGGTTCTCTTTCAGTACCCTGCTATGCGGGAAAACGCGTGAAGCTGCGATCGAAAATGTTCCGATGCATTCGTAGTTCCATGTTTCGACCCGAGAATAGCACAAGATTTGTAGGCAAATCCTATTAAGTATTGGTCGCGATAATAGTCATTTATAGATCAAGTTAGTGTAATATATTTTGAATACTTTCGTACGAAGTGTTTTATATTAAAGGAATTGTTGTTGCTTTATTACATTCGGTAATTTTTCATATTTCAAGGTATTGATTAGTGGTTCGATTCGATTTTCACCTGGAAAATCGATTATATTTAATATTTATTCATTTTCCCACTGTGAAATATCAAGCCGCGTCGTTAGGTTACGCCACTCAACGTATAATGTCTAGGCTTTTAGTGAAAAACGAAGAACTCAGTTTTTTATACTAGTTTGTCTCTTTGAACGACGCTTTGCAGAAAAAACGTGAAAATTAAAAAAAATTGTCAAAGTTATGGAAATATTTCTCCGTTCTCCATTATATAATAAGTACTTAATAGAGCATACAATAAAAAAAATATTTTAACCGGAATTTGAAATAACAACAATCTCATCAGCTACAAGTACGGATAAACTGTGCCACGACGAAATTACAAAGGATTTTTTTCCGCTTCACGCTTCATCCCCATAGCAAGGTAGTCAGATAGAACATAGAAAACACTACGTTCTCCACTTTTCACCCGAAATCAATACATTGTGTGTTGAACGGCTTTATATTATCAGAGCGGAGAAATAAAAATGCTTTAAATATCATAATCCTCCGATCGGGGATCGAACTCACAACCAATGGCGTTTACAGTCAGCCGCTGTCCCATTGCGCCATGGGGGTTTATTAAATTTTAATACAATATTAATTAAACAAAACGCTTCCTATGTCCTGCAGTTTATGTTAATTTATTTTTTTCTCTTAAATAACACATTTGTTACATTTTTTTACAATTGCATTAATCCCCCATGAAGTCATTAACCTGACCTTTTTACAAATTGCCATAATTTTTGCTATTTATAGAACAATAAATTAGAAATCTAGAATATCCGTACAATATCCATACAATATCCATACAATATCCATACACATCCATACAACTGACTGAAAACGCGATTGGTTGTGGGTTCGATTTCCACTCAGGGGAATGATTGTTTTATATTTTCATGTAAATTATTTTCATCTCTCCGCTCTGGGGGCAAGTCAAAACGTGGCTAGTCTCGGATAAGGGTGGAAAGGTGTGTTAAAGACCCAAGAATATCTAGATACGAAGAAAATCTAGAAATCTAAATATGGTGTATCCACACTTTAAATTTATACCGCGGCTTTACAATGTTGTTATCGCTCTTTCGTTATAACAAGCCAGCTCGTGGAAATAACGAGGAAAATACATACAAAGTGAATTTTTGGAAAGTATATAAATGATTGTGCTATTACAGTATTTGTTGTGGTAGATACGAGTTCAATTTCCGATTTAGTTTTGTTCAAGTTCTAAGACTGGGTTTTTGACGAATTGTTTGTGTACTGCTTTACTTTTGTTATATAATATAATATATGTATATTATTGTGTAAAATGGCAATGAACATGTTGCAAATAGTTTTCTTTATGTAATTTTTACATAGAACACCAATTTTGATAATGCTTAAAATTATCAAAAAATTTGGCCTAATAAAATTTTGAACAAAAAATGTTATATAATTAGGTAGAAAAAGGTTTAGGGGATTATATGTTCACCTCTCATACCTTATAGTTGATGTCATATTAATAATTTCGTAGGCTAATTTTTTTTTTAAAGTTTTTACCAAAAACCGCAGCGGGATTCGAACACGCGATTCTTGGAAACCGTCCAACTTCCAATTTTTATACGTTTTTCAATTCCCAAAGTGTGTGATTAACACTTTAAATTGTTGAAAAGTTATTATTAAACTCAAAAAAAGCCTAATTGTTGTTATTTTCTAAACTAGTCTTCTTGTCAGGGACATTCACTACTTAATATGAAAGTATTGTATGTAGTATCATCGGTTCTGGAGAAGTGTGCAAATTTTTTGTTTCGCGCCTTATCCCGCATAACCAAGTGAACAGAGAGAGATTAGTGCCAAGACTGCATAGTGCGGTTTTGTAGGAACTTCTTTCCACATGCCACTCAACTGTGGAATGGCCTACCAGCGGCAATGACTCCAGGTCGATTCCATATAGACGCGCGTTTGAAGGTTCCCTTCAAAAAGCGCGTCTATTTCCACCTTAAAGGCCGGCAACATCCCCGTAGCACTTCTGGTGTTTCAAGGCGTCGTGGGCGGCAGTGATCACTTACCATCAGGTGACCCGAAAGCTCGTTTGCCTTGTTTAAAGCATAAAAAAATTATATAAAAAAACATTCCGTTCTCCGTTTTCCGCCCAATTTTAAACATATATGTATTATGAGCGACGGTACTGTACTTCGTGATGTGTGTTACTGAAATAATTTAAATATAATTAATTCCCCATGTGTCCGTATAGTGGAGGCTCGTCAATATTTAATTAGTCGATGCGATTTAGATTTAATAGATGTTGGTATTTTTGAATGTTTATTGTCTGAACCTTGTTTTGTGATAGCAAAGATGCTGTATAAGTTTAAAGTATAAATGGTATCCTTAGAATTAAGATTAAGGAAATTGTATGTCTGTGTGTTTGTTTTAGGGAAAAATGGGTGTTATATTTTTGTATTATTACTTAAGAAATATCTAAAAGAAATAGATGGAAAGATATTTTCTTTATATTTCCCTCAAAATGAAATCGTATCTACAAACATTTCCAGTCAGACGTCCCACTGGGCCAAAATACTTGTTTAATAATGGAGTATATTATCATATCGGTTCATAATTTTCAGTGTTAAAAGGGTCTTAGTAGCGGTTGCGATGTGTTATAATCTGAAGATTGCTGCTTCAAATCCCTAAGCACAGTAAAGCTTGTAAACTTTAACTGTGATTTTAATAAATTTTATATTTTTTTTATAAATATTACGCACATTACTATATATTTGATATACACGTCACTAAGGCAACGCATATTTAGAAAAAGACATTTTTGGAAAACGTATAAAAATTTAAACGCATTGGCTCTCGAACCCGCGCTCATGGAAACCGTCCAAGCGTTTTGGCCGCTAAGCCATGCGTTCTACATCTTTATCAATTCTTATACGCTTATTACAACTTATATTTCTTGTTAGCATCTCTACCCTACCAAAGATTACCCAAAGATTATTTTACAAACAATCGTTTGGCAAGAAAGAATGCTATTTATTAAATATTATAATTTTTTTTAAAGTGTTCATAATTTGTTTTCTTATTATATTTTACTCGTCAACATGCCTCCTATATAAAACTATACAAATACAAACTATAACATGTTTTTAAATATAGATTACCGTGAAATCTTTAACCTTAAAGGTGTTACTAGAAGCGATTGAATCCACCGTATGTTGAATACATACTGCATTACATATCTCAACCTGAGTTCGAACCCAAGACCATCTAAATTTAACACATAATATAAGCTCTCTAAGACTTATAGTTTCACCCGTCTAAGCATCGAGAACCTAGTGTTATGATATTCAGTTTTTTTTTTACGAATAGTAACTCACAGTTATTTTTACTTACAACCATTTCGTCAAACAAAACTTCTATAATAAAAGGTCGCTTTACTTTATTGTAACAAACGTTCACGATATTTCAAAACTCTTGTAAATATCACATAATAGGCTCTATACAAGGCTAGAATTAAAATAATAAAAAAGTGAAAACACCTAAAAACAATACAGACGGCGCTCCTCGGTGACCTATAAAAATCGTAAAGAGAAATGCAAAGAACAAATTTTGTTTATTTTTAGAAGGGTTCAGTTCGTTTTATGGAGGGAGTAAAGAGGATTTTATGAGTATTTATTTTGCTAGTAGGAACTAGACTAAATTAGATTAAACCAGCGTTAAGTAACTTTAAATAACTACTAATAATACTAGTAATATGAACGCAGAAAGTAGAAAGTATAGTGATTCGTCACTAAGCTTGTAATGGCGAGTCCACTCAACACGGAATGTTCAGCAAGCTGACTCATTTGAAGCTGAAAGTGGAGAATGGAGGTTCTCCGCGGAAAAAAAATAATATTAAATTCTTGATAATACATTTATTGGGTGGGACATTAGAATTTCTAGCCTCAGGTATATTACAATAGGAACTACTCCCAAGAATGAAAATATAGAACGCAAAAATAAGCACTATAAAAAGATTGCCCTATAGAGCTGCATTGCTTCCAGTGCCGAGTGCCGAGTGTCGATTTATTAAATCGCTTAAGGCCCTAGCGAGGACTTGTAGACGGGTACTAGCCATATTGTGAATATATATTGTTGTTTTGTTTTGTATAGGCGTATTTCAGACTTAACAGTATGTGAAGGATCATTTAATACCATAGTGGCGCAGTGACAACGCGACTGGTCGTGGGTTCGATGTTCACTCGGAGGAATGATTATATCTAAGTTATTTTCTTCGCTCTCGTAAAAAACAAAACTCATGGAGTTCTATCATTCTACACGTAATATCCCGAATACAAGTAGACAGGAGAAAGGAATGTCTTGACACTAGGTTCTCTCTGACAACCTATCTATTATAGTTGATACAAAATCGGTATCCCTATGTCTGAACTATAAACTAACTGAACTCAAAGTCGCGCTTTGTCTAAGAAAGGTGACAGTTATACACTGTTCCACTGCACCATAATAAAGCTCTCTAGCTATCTATCTATCTAGCTACCCGGCAAAATATATAATAAAAAATAAATGATAATAATAGTTTGGTAAGTAAAGCACTCTGTTCAATACAACAAAACGCGGCGTTTAGTTCCGACACACAGACGATTAGACGATACTGTATTGACTGGCCAGAATTTTTTTAAATAAATCGCATTTGTTAAGCTGTTCAAATTCAATTTGTTTAAAAAAGTTTTGAAGACCCGAGGATTTGCGAAAAGCTGTTTGTATATCCTCAAGTCTTCAGCCTCATGATTAATTAAAAATGTTATATAGCTCGCTCGCAGCTTCGCCTGCGTAAACTTCTTACGTTCTCACTTAAATCACATACTTTGCTCAAATTTATAATTTAAATTGTTTATTTATGAACCGACTGAAATAAAATAAACACTAAATGTTAAGGAAAGTATACGAAAATACAATAGTCAAAACTGCATTAAAATCAGTTAAGTGATTTCTGAGAATAGTGTGCACAAACACACAGACAAATAGTATAGAAAATTATTAATCATTGTTTTGAGTGTTATTACATTGATAAATATGTAATCTCTAATATTTTCTTTGTACAGACAGTGATCAGTTACCTTTTTTATTATACGAATATATTTTAAATAATCATAGATTATACAAAATTGACAAGCTATAAACAGGTTTATAACTTGTCAATTTTCAAATACGAGTACACATATTTCGATATCGCGTATAATTTAGTTATAAAACTCCATATTTTAAGCTCAACTTATACTAGTATATTGAAAAACCATTTTTTCGGCATTACATTTTTTCATGAAAGCGAAAAGCGAGAAAGGAACGCCTTCAGCTCAAATTACGAAATTAGCAAGAAAAAATAGGCCCTATTAAGTAAATATCGTTTAAGAGCATAATGCGTTTACATCAAAACGTATTGCCAAAACAAACCGTCCGGTTTTAGTGGAACTACAATGATATGTGAAAATCCCTTTGTAGTCGCACTTCCGGGATAGATTCGGATCTGGGATAAGAAATGGCTGAATTACAAAAGAATATATATATATCTCTTTTTTTAAGCATCAGGTTTTTCCTCATATAGCAGGTTAGTCAAAAATAGACTAGTGCTATAACACTCTGTTGCCCACTTTCCACCAAACTTCAAATAATTAAAACGAAACGAAAATAATTTAAAAAATCAATGATACCTCCAAATGAGTATAGAACCTACAACCATCGTAATACGAAGGCCTCATCTAAGGAATTCTAAACAATTTTTATTAAAAGTTTCATCGATTCTTAGTAAATAATTGTATAGGACTAACATAAGCAAGCGCAAATTAATTAATATTTGATCGATGAGATTTCACTTCACTTTGATCTCTGTATCAACAACGAAGCTTAGATTGTATAAAAGATTTCTTCGGTTCTAATTCAAATTAGAAAAGCATATAATATATCTTTAACCAGTCGTGGCGCAGTGGGACAGCGTCTGTCTTTAAACACGTTGGTTGTGTGTTCGATTCCCACTCTAAAAATGATTATATAAAAAAACATATTTTTAAAAAACTTTCAATACGATTTGAACCCGCGCCTTTTGGAACCGTTCAGCGCTCTGACTGCTAAGCCATGCGTTCCCGCTGCATGCACCGAACGCATTTTTATACGTTTTCTAAAAATATGTTTTTCAATTTCCTAAGTGTGTGTCCAATTTCCCGCTCTGGCAAGATATAGTGGGGTGTTTATTTCGGGAAACTTAGAACGAAGTGATTTGACACTAAGCACTCTCCGACTTCCTAAATAATAAGAGAAATAAAATAATAAAAATATGAAGGAAGTGGAGCAAATCAATTTGATGCAAACGAACATCCAGATTGAAACGCAATAAAACACTAAATTATGCTCAGCCGCCAGTTGTTTTGATGTTAATTAAAGCTACATTATTTTGTACATACACATTATTTTGTACATATACATTTTCACCTATTTCTCTTATATATCGTGTGTTATTAATATTTTTTTTAATAGATACGATCTTTAGGATAGAATTTTCACTTTCTTTCTGCTTTATAACATTTGGTGTTGAGTGGCGGAACTTGTCGCCGCGTTTTATTTTACAGAAACAAAACATCAGTCAAGTGCGAGTTGGACTCGAGCGCAGAGGGTTCCGTACCAACATACAGTAATGCAAATACAAGCTCAGTATGGGAATGGAGAAACCTAAATTTCATCCCATACTTTTCGTAAAATTAAACTGTATCGAGATACAAACTTAATTTTGTCATTGGAAAAATGTTATCCCCATACATTGATATAAGTCGCGGTTAGTTTGCCAAATAAATTTATAATAGCTAGTGATGTCACTATAGATTTACGGTCTTCAGATTCTTCCTTTACATATGCTCCATGGTATTTCATCTTGCCAAATTCCTTAATAAAGATCAATGCAAAGTACAAACATGCTATTCTTATACAAAATGCCAAACTTGAATTTGTGGGCATATGCCATCAACTTGTATGAAATAAATTACAAATATAAGTTTGTAATGGATTTAGTTTCGTAATATAAGTTATAATTATCATTTTTTTTTATTTTTCTCTTTATATGTACTGTAAGGTCTCCTGTAGCCAATTTCCATTATTTATTATTAGGTTTTAGGTCAAATGGAAGTACTTTGTATACAAAATCGTTTTTACAAAACGTATAAAAATTTGAACACAGCGGGATTCGAACCCAGAAGTGGGTTTGGAAACCGTCCAAGCCATGCGTTCTACACCTGGCTACGTGGAAATTCTTATACGCTTATTACAATTTATTCTTGTTGTTAGCATCTCTGTAGAGAGATTTTTACAAATTTCTTATTAAAAGATTATTCTACGAACAATCGTTTGGCGAGAGAGAATGCTATTTATTAAATTTTTTTTTAACATTTTTTAAAGTGTTATTCTCACACTTAGGAAATTGAAAAATATAATTAGAAAAAGTATTTTTTTTTTTAAATGCACGCCGATTCAAACCCACGCCTCTTGGTAACCGTCCGAGACCTATACACCTTGTATAGAGTTTGATTACGATGCAAGCGTCAAAATTTACTTTGCTTACAAATTTTATCTTTTTCTTTACTCTAATTCAATAGATTTTAGAATGCTATGTCATAACAATTTCACTTCTAAGCGATTCTAAGAAAAATAGCCGCCAAATAGACAAACGGTCAATAGTGTGACTCTTTGAGCGGTCTGACAGCGGTCGGGTTTGAACCCACAACCATTGTACTTACAATCACACGCTGCCACAGTAACAATAAAGCTTCATCATATAAATTTCACAAATTATAAATAAATAATTTCATTTCATAATAAGAAAACGTCTAGTTATGGCTACATTTGTTTTATCTTATCTCCGGTTTCCGCGACATTGCGTCTCTGTAATTAGCGGCGGTGTTTCTAAAAAACGAATGACTGAACGAATTTAATTTAGTTATAGCTCCTAATGAAGAAAATGTTTGTAATTAAATTGCTCATGTAATAATTATGAAAGACTCGCAGTTACTTGTGATATATATATATATATATATATATATATATATATATATATATATATATGTGTGTGAGTTTAAATTCAAAGAGGTCTCGAGGCTCTAAGATGGGAGAGGTGGTCCCAACCTTATCAATTTTACACACATTCTGCATACAATTATCACTCATGATATGAGTCAACACAAACTATTTCCATTTTATATAGTAACACTTTATACGGTATCAACATTAATCACGATAATTCCTTGATTGGCCACAAATAATTATGCCCGACACTTTTTCACTTACACAGAGAAAACACTTAACACTTTTTGCAAACACACTTATTTCACTAACACTGATTTCACAAACACTATAACTTGAGATTTACACTGCCCTTGTCGATGAGGTAATTCACCACTTGCCGCCAGCGCGGCACTTTTCAAATAGGCTGGAATGGAGGGGCGTCCATTAAAACACTTGTATTCGTCAATTTCTGGTCACACTACTATTTTCGGTATCGATTTATAGATGGCGACACTGTGACATTACTAATGATGTCGCTCGCGCAGACATATATATAGATATATTCAAATTCAAATCAAATTCAATTCGATTCAAGGGTTCAAATCCCGCTGCGTTCAATTTTTTATACGTTTTCTAAATATGTATTTTATATATATATATATATATATATATATATATATATACTAGAAAACTAGAAAAACCAAGTAAACAAAAGGTAGATATTCTTATATTATTTTCATTATATTATTTTTTACTATTTTTAAAGTGTTATTCACACACTTAGGTTAAAGTTTTCACTTGGACGGCTTCCAAGAGGCGCGGGTTCGAATCCCGCTGCGTTCAAATTTTTACACGTTTTTTTTCAACTTCACACTTTTTCCGCATAGCAGGGTAAAATGAGAGGCCCTAGTCCCAAGAGCGGTAAAATGAAAATAATTAAAATACACTCATTCGAGTGGAAGTCGAACCCATAAGCATCGCGTATTCATTCAAACGCTATCACACTGCGCCATTACAAATGGATGGATCCACGTTTTCTAAAAAATTATAATATTACTTATATTCTAAATGACAGCTCGTTCATTTTAAACAAATTGCATATTGCATGGTGGAACCTAACTACGGGCATTGTGTGAATGCTAGATTCATTGCGTACAGTTATATATAATAATTCAAATCCATTATTTTTTTCAAGCTTGGTGATCAGAGAAAATCTAGTGTCGAAACACTCCGTTCTCCACTATCCGCCTGAATTCGTAGCATTGCGTGTCAAATGAATCTTAGTATAGCAGAGAAATGAAAATGAATTTGATTATCGCACCCAGCAGGAATTGAGGCTATCATAGCGCAACGTCAAAAAGTAATAGCGATTAGTTATGGGTTCAATTTATTTATATGTTATATATATTCATTTTACATCAATGTAAAAAAATATAAAGAAAAATAAAATATAATCCATAGTATTCATTTGACCAAAGTAAAGCAAATTCTTTAAGAAAGTTAAAGCTACGAGGTAAAAGGTTTTCAAATTTCAGCCTAAGAATAAAACTCAAATTGAGAACGCCCTGTCAACTTTAGTGTTTACTAAATACGTAGACTCAGTTCAAGTTACGAGATATAGCGGAAATAAAAAATAACCGTATTATTTCCATAGAATATTTATTGTAAGATATTACATATTTTTAAATGTTAATTTATAACACAATAATGTACAATTTTGAAATATATATATTTATTAATGAATTATACTTATATAAAAATATGAAACCGTTTATATATTATCCATCGTGGCCCAGTAGAATAGCATCTGACTGTGAACACGATTGATTGTGGGCTCGATCCCCACTCAGGGGAATGATTATATTTACATAATTTTCATTTCTCTGCTCTCGTAAAACAAAGTACGGCGTTGAGGTCCACCACTCAACGAAAGTGGAGAAAGGAGCGCCTTGCCACTAAGCTCTCTCTGACTATGTGAGAAAAGGTGTGAAGCTGTTTTTATAATATATATTATGTATAAAAACAACAAAAATTGCATTCAAATTTATATTTTATTTGCAAAAAGTCTATGACATAGACCTTATATGAGTATAAAGGCAGATTGGTCCGCGCGAACGCCTCTCTCAATCCATTAGACACGACGCTGTCAGCGTAAAGCGATGTGATAGAAAAATAGATCGCTGTAGCCTTTGGCTTTTGTATTTTTTTTTTTTTTTTTTTTTTTTTTTTTTTTTTTTTTTTTTTTTTTTTTTTTTTTTTTTTTTTTTTTTTTTTTTTTTTTTTTTTTTTTTTTTTTTTTTTTTTGTCTTTTTTATATATATATATATATATATATATATATATATATATTTTTGTGTATATATATGTGTGTGTGTGTGTATTTAAATAATTTATTTTATTATAAATGTGACTAGTTATTTTTAGTAGAAAACCAGTTAATTTGACTAGAAATTTAGTTTTATGCACTAGCGAATCGACTGTCGCGTTAACTTAGCAACGTGTATGTTACTTTCAAATACAAAGTAGTGTGAGTGTGTTTGTCTAATATTTATATATTTTTTAACTTATTTCTAATGTATAATACTTAAATTATAAAAATACTCTTCTTCTCTATATAAAATTTAAATATGTACACTGTTATACACCTATGTCCTCATAATTTCAGTAAAATGAAGAATTTTTAAGTGTACTTATATTTCATTTTATTTCATATACATTCACATTCACTCACACCCTCATAATATAAATAGAGAGTGACTTCTCTTACACAAGAACTTATTTCGTAATTACTTTAGAATTATATATATAAATACTTCAAAAGTAATTACTGTAAAATTAATTAATATTGCGGGAGGGAATTGGCGCTGTATACATACAGGAATACAGGCAACCAGTTCGAATACATAGGAAATATATTTAGTTTTGTGTAACTTTATATTTGTGACCAATAAGGCTAAACATAGAAGTTTTATTTAACATAGAAGCCTTATTGTTCACAAATGTTTTAAATCTATCGTACAATAAAAAATGTATTATTATTATTTTGTCCAATTTAAGAGTTTTCAACATTGCTAGTGGTTTAACTAAGTTTTGGAAAGCTCATTGTAATCAGGCCATAGTGGCGGAGCGTAACAGTGTATGACTGTAAACACGGTGGCCGTGGGTTCGATCCCCACTCGGGGAAAATATTTTATTATCTCAGCTCAGGTGACAAGAGAAAGCGCGGCGTTGAATCCCTCTCCTCAACGCAATGTCGCAATCGCAATTCGGGCGGAAAGTCGAGAACTGTGTCTTAATACGTGATAACATGGAGTGTCTTGGTTCTCCCTGCCTACTGTGCAATGTGGAAAAAGACTGAAGATATAGTTTTGAAAAAAAAAATCTACATAATTTGGCATGTAGGTATATAATTATACATACATAATTTGGCATGTCTTAATAAGTATAGCGAAAATTTCTCGATATTCCTGATTCCTCAGAAATGAAAAAAAAGGTTTTTCGAAAAAGGAGATTTTTTGTTATAGACTTGAAGCTATTTGCAAAATTCTATGCATGTGGAGTTATGGGCAACGATTAGTTTAATAGATACAAATAGCCCCCCAATTGGGATTTGTAACTAGACCTTCTATTAGTCAGGCCCCATATATAGTGCCACGATAGTGCCTTACTAATTTTGATTAGATTTATCAATAATAGCTATATTTTTCTTTTTTTACTGTTGAATAGGAATGGTTCTACAAAATACCTATTACAAGAACGAGCAATATGACTAAAAAAAAACTTTCTCCTTGAAGCAAAAAACTAAAGAAATAATGAGAATAAACGGATTCGCCGTGCACCTTGCAAAAAGAGGAGCTCGAAGCAGTGACTTGCGACCCAAACGTAGACTTAAAGGGGCCCCCTTCAAAAGCTTCGCCTCCATTACCTGAGATTCTCTCTGTACCTAAACAAATTTTAAAAGAGACTACTAAAACCGCCCAATCATAATTCTAGGCAAGCTAACATTTAGTATATTATACAGAGATTTCGTTATTATACCTCACGCTATCAAGCCTTTCTATCACTAAGTACTGTTTAGTGGTTCGTCACTATGTTTTAAAATAATATTTCGAGTCACTAAACACATAATATGTAACATATGTAGCTTGTTACATATTTCTTTAGATCCATACATCTTGTGCAGTCACGAGTGTCCTTTAACGGTCTATGCGCTACCATGATAAATTGCGACTGTCACTCAGAGGCTTAGAAACTTTAGCTTTAAATATATATACATATGTTTATACTACATCCGTTCGCGGCTTCGCCTGCCTAAAACAATGACCAAACTATATAGTTTTTTTGATAATTTGATTTATGTGTGTACGCGGTCGGACGCGTTATCTCTTAGATCACATACTTTGCTTAATTTTTCATTTTTAATTTAAATGGTTGTAACTTTCTTGTGTATGAACCGATCGAAATTAAATAAACGCTAAATGTTAAAGGAAGTTTCCTACAAATCACGTTAATCGATTCGGTAACCGCTTCTGAGATTACCGTGCACAAACAAACAGATAAACAGACAAACAGAAAAGTAAAATAAAAATCATATTTTTTTCATGTATCTTCCATGTACAGAGTATCAGTTACATTTTTATTATATGTATGGTATAATGTCATTGTGGCGCAGTGACACTGTGTGTGACTGTATGTGAGACTGTGAGTTTGAGTCCCGCTCGTGTAAATATTTTTGTTTTCGATATTATAAATTGAAATTATATATAATGAGATTTTATCTGATTGCTTGTCTTGGATGTATGTAAAAATAAAAATAATCTGTTTCATTTAAAAGTCAGATTTACATGCTTCATTTTTTGAATGTCAAATAATTTACACCAAGAAACTATTTTCAACATTTCAAAGTGCTACTGAGGTGTTTAAGAAAATAACAAAACATTTTTAAAAACGTATAAAAATTTGAATCCACCCAGACGAATTTCGACGTAGCCGGACGTAAAACGCGTGGCTTGGCGGTTAGATTGCTTATACAGTTTCCAAAAGTGCGGCTTGGAATCCCGCTGCGTTTAAATTTTTATACGTTTTCTAACTAATAAACTATACATTATAGCCTATAAATTAAATATGTTTATGTTTTATAGCCTGGTTACTATGGTAACGACGTTAGGTTTATATGAGAACATACTATTGTCCTAGAATTCGGACACGCGAGTTATTTTCAAGTACATCTGACGGCAAAAAGTAAGGCTAGAAAGCATTGTAAAATGTTCTAATACTAATACAAATGAACATATATGTGAAGCTAACAAAAGCGTAGAAAAAGTAAACTTATGTCATACATTTTAAAGCAAAAATAAAGACTCATTAATATATATTTTTTTATTTTATACTAGCCAATGCCCGCAGCTTTGCCTGCTTGTACTATAGCAGTTTTCTATTTGCAATGAAATTCAATGCAAAAAACCAAAGAGAGATGAGATATAAAAATTGGCCTATGTTCATTCTAATAGGGATCTCTATATAAAATTTAACCACAATCGATTTAACGGTTTGGCCGTGATGACGTCAGAGATAGACAGAGTTACTTCTGCATTTATAATAAAAGTATGAATTGCCAATGAATGTAAAACGGAATCCACGACCGTGTTCAAAAATTACTTTCTAATTTCCTAATATTAAAAAAATCCTTTACAAAGTCTGTATTGAAAGCAAATGTATATAAGCTCGTTTTGTTTTTCTATACAAGTTCCAATTATAACCTAATATCTTAACTGATATGGCCAAAGTTTCTAAGTTAATTTGAAAATCTTGTATAATGAAAGCTAAACTTTCAAATCTGCCTTTATTCAGTTACTGTATTAAATATATTAATTATAGTATTTAAGGCCATCGTGACGCTGTGACTGACTTGACTGTACACACGAGTGGTTGTGGGTTTAAATTCCACTCGAACGACAATTAGACTTTCGAGATGTAAATCATTTTTGTTTGTCTGCCACTCAATGTAATGTTTCGAATGAAAGTGGAAAACGGAGTGTCTTGACACTACGTTATTTCTCTGCTGTGCGGGATAAGTCGTAATTTAATTGTACTACTAATAATATTTTTCATTTCACACTTTCATGCATACCAGGGTAGCCACAGAGAACATAATGTCAAGTCCGTTCTACTTTCTGTCCAAAATCGGGACATTGCGAGTTGAATGGTCCACCAGTTAAGTTCCAACTCAACTTCACGCTTTTGTCTTAGGTACCAAAGCGGGACAATGAAACTATATGTATACAAATAAATAAAATTGGAATATTAAAATAACCACTTTTTATGCATATTCACGGTACATATACCACAATATTTTTTTTTACAGTTTTTGTCTGTCTGTCTGTTTGTTTTGGCTAATCTCTGGAACGGTTGGATCGACTTTGACGGAACTTTCACTGGCTGATATAAAACATTATTAGGAGTAAATTAGGCTACATTTATTTAAAAATTCCACGTGAACGAAGTCGCGGCTAGGCTCGTTTTAAATATTATCATTTCTATGAGTGGGATCTACAACATGGCCTCTTTTTAGTTTTTTTTTAAAAACTAACCGATAGCCTCTTTGTAGTTTTTTTTTAATTAAAAAATCACCTTATATACATACATAAACCATACGACCTTGAATATTTTGTTCAAAATCTATAAAAAGTGTTAACCATTTCCTTTCAAAATAACTGAACATCCTGCCCCAAAGTCCTCTGAATCTGCTGATCGGCTTAGCAAACTTACAATGGTGGGAATTTTCTTCAATCCGAGCGATTTCAACGCAATTGTTGATTTAGGACCTTCGGTTCGAAGGTATTTAACTATAATAACACTGTAAGCCGGTTTGCTTAACTGTGTGTATGTAAATTTAAGGCTTCTCTCTTCTTGAATTTTAAACGACTCTATATTATTTGTAAATATATAAAATATAATAGAATGTAAAGAAAGTAAATCTTTCTAATATAAAGAAACAATTATTTATATTTTTAGCATTTTCAAAGTGTTATTCACACTGTTATTCTTACTAGACACAGTGTTATTCTGACTACAATGCTATGCGGGAAACAATGGTTCACTTAAAATAAAATAAAATTTTGTAATTAAATACTTGGTGCCAATTCACTCGCGTGGACTTTGCGATCATTTCTATACTAACTTTTACCTTTCCGAAAATTCTAACCTCCAAATTTATACTTTGTCTAAATAGACCGGAAGTGATCGGCGATTGTCGTAAATACGAATACCAATGACAGGTTTAACATAACTTTTGTAAATTTAAGCTATAATTATCATCTTATAATTATTTTAAGACCTTAAATTAATCTATGTCTTCGTCAATTTCGATATTGCCGTGGAAATGTTTTGTATATATAATGAATTCCTACTATCATTTTTTTATGCATACAATAAAAAGTAATCTTTAATTGGGAAAATGTTTAATCAGCGCAATAAACTCGATGAAATTCATGTTTTAATGGTTGTTCTGTTGAGGGTCCTAAATAAATAAGCGACTTTCAAGTTCATTGTGAATAACAATACAAAATTAACCCCCCATTTTACCTTTGTAGTCTTCATGATGATATGACATACTATCAAACACGTTGCATTTTTCATCCCCTTTTCGACCCTCTTTCATAAATTAGTTTTCTGAAAAAAAATTCAATTGTAATATAATTGTAATTTCGCGATTAGTCGCGAGTGAGTGGTACAAACAAAGCCAGCTTACGATACTATATTGGTAATATATAATATATAACCAAAATTGACTAATTCGAGTACCAGACTACGAGCAGATAGACGAAATTGTGCATTAACCTACCGGCTGGAACTTCGCAATTTAACACTTGATTTCCACACGTAAATTGCGCTTCATGCGTAAATACACCTTAAAGGGATCTTTAATAGAGATAATTGTTAGAAGTATGTTTGTAAAGTTATAACGTGATTTTAATATAATGTACACAATTAAAGTTAAAAGTTCTATCCAAAAATATTATGACAAAATAAAAACAAAAATACTGTAGCACAGCGGAATCAGAACCCGCGTTTTGGAAACCGTCTAAGCGTTCTGAGTGTTAATCCATCCATGCGTTCTAAATCTGGCTATTACGAAATTCTTATATGCTTATTTTGGTTGCAAGAGGTTGCGTTCAAAACTTTTGGACATTTTCTAAAAATATTTTTTAATTTCCTGATTAAGAATTTGAATAACACATTCAATTTTAAGAAAAAGTCGATTCAATTCGAGCCAAGTGCGATAGAATGTTGGTATTTAAAATACAAAGTGCGGCACTAAGTTCTGCAGTTCAACACGCAATGTCTCAATTTTGGGCGAAAACTGGAGAACTTAGTGTCTCGACACTAGTCCCTCATATGTGGATTAAAAAAAGTATACAATAAAAGTGAAACCGTTCAACCCACATACGCCACAGTTACAAATAGTTTAACACAAATTACACAAAGCAACGATAATAATAAAATATTATCTTAAAATCTATAAGCTTTCAAAGTTCAATAAGAAATTGTATAAAATCGTTCCACAATATGGCACACGCCCGTCTGAAAGCGTCATAACTGAAAATGAAGCTAAGATTGCGGTGAAATTCCTTTGGGAGGGGAGAATTAAATTTAAAACCCATTCATTGATCTCAGGAATTCCTCGATATTTTTCCTATTACATGCGGCAACACGTAGCTGTTACTTTTAATGTATTGAATTTAATAGAAAATACTAAAAAAGACTAGGGATAGTGTAGTGTAATATGGTCTTTGGTAAATTACTGTCCACGCATTGAAAGCTATTGACATTTGGTGTAGTATGTCTGAAATCAACACCGCGCTTTGTCTAATCATACTAGGATATTATATAACACAAATTAGTTCTAAAAGGCATCCATCAAATTGACGCTAGACAAATATTGTATTGTCATCAGATTCAAAGTTATGTGAAATTTTGTCAGGAAGTGCCTAGTCCAAGACACTCCGTTCTCCATTTTCCGCCTGAATTCCAGACTTTGCGTGTTGAGTGGCGGAACTCGGAGGAATGAAAATAATTAATATATAATTATTTCCCTGAGTGAAAATAGAACCTACAACCATTCACGTTTACAGTCGCATGCTGCAACTGTGCCACTATATAACATTTTCAAACGCATATCAAATTGTATAACAATAAAAGCTTTTATACTTCTAACTGAACGTTATAAACTTAGTTTCTAGTATCTTGAAAGGAGTTCGAAGGTTCACATTTGAATCATGAAAGTTTAGACTAAACCTTGCAACGTCTTCGTGATTTCCTTTAAAGCGATGAACTTGTTACATTAGAAACTAAACTACGCAGTTTGAATTTCAGCTGCATATTTTCTTTGGTAACTTAATAAAAAGTATTGTTACAAAGTATTGTATACAAATTGTATTAAAATTAGTTGTATTATATTATGTACTAAGGGGAGAGAATATAGCGGTTTCTTTTATTTTATAAACACTTTAAGGATAGTTAATGCCTTTCTCAAATATATTAATCCTTTTTTTATAAATTACAATTTATTTCTTTAAAAATTTCAATTAACTTAACTAAGGCTTAATAGATATAAAGAGAACTAAACTGCATGTATGTAACCCTTAGGGAGACCAGTTTTTGTAAATTAATTGCCTTAAAACTTCTTGTATCTTAAATAAAATGTAATTAATCGAAATTGTTATCTACTTTTCGTCCAATATGGAGGCATTTCGAGTTGAATAACAGAGGTCAAAGGCCTCAGACTGGCGAAGTTACAATTTTGGAATCGAACCCACACCCACCGCGCTTGCAGTCAAATAAACGAAATGAGTGATATAACATTGCCATGCTCGTCATAATCACCAAATAAAATACAGGCTATAAAAATTTAAAATATTTATATATAAATATTCTTTTTATTCATTCATTATTATCAAGCTACATTAAAATTCTTATAAAGCGTATCTCTATAGAAAGTAACACTACCAAAGACTATCCCCAAGTTACAAATAATTAAAATTTTGCAATAGAAAAATCTGTATAATACACATAAGTACTTAATTACCCATACTTAACCACCATAGTATAAATACTAAAGTACCTCTGTCTCTCTGTTTGTGTAACATTATCGCGGCAAAACTCTGAATCGATTAAGATAAAATTTTGTATAGAGATGCTTGAGGGTCTTGTTATGAATATATTTTCCTCCCTTTTTTTTATTTTTCCAGAAATTTCATTGGATTTGGAATTTCATCAATACGGCACAGTTATAGTTCATACGGGCGAAGCCGCGAGCGTGTCGCTAATATTTTAATATTTGACAGTCATATTATACAATTAAGATTTTATAAGCAAAAACTGGATATCAAACATATAACGGTCGTGTCGTTTATTGAATAATAAAACAAATGTACTGTTAAAGACATTTTACGGGATTTGAACCCGCGCCGCGCGAAAACTGTTCAAGCGCTCTGACCGCTAAGCCATGCGTTCTACATCCAGCTGCGTCGAAATTCTTATACGCTTATTACAACTTATATTTGTTGTTAGCATCTCTGTAGAGAGATTTTTACAAATTTCTGCTATCCAAAGATTATTCTGCGAACAATCGTTTGGCAAGAGAGAATGCTATTTATTAAATATATATTTTTTTAACATTTTTTTCAATTTCCTTAATGTGCGAATGACACACACACAAAACTGTGCTGTTGTTTCTAACGTCTATGCATAAATAATAGGAATTAATACCCTATTGTCTAATTAATTAGAACTAAACAGTTGTCTTGTCAACAATGAGTATAACAAAGGAAGGACAAAGCGCTATATAGTGAAATGTGGATGTAAAGGAATTACATCAATCCAATTTCGGTAGGACTCATAATATATAGAAATTTGTCTAAGTTAGAAGAGGTAGCGGAATAGCTTTTATTTAGCTTCACGTTTTGCCCGCGTAGCAGAATAGTCAGAGAGAACCTAGTGTGAAAACAATTCGTTCGCCACTTTCCGCCCAAAATCGAAACATTGTATTCCGTCATTAACGTATAACGTCGCGCTTAGGTAGCAGAGCGGAGAAATGAATATTATTTCCCTTTTTAATTCCCCCGAGTGGGAATCGAATCCTCGTCCAATCGCGTAACGCTTAACGCCCCTTCATATTTAGTGTTATTTTATTTTAACCGGTTCATACATATTAAAGTTGCAAACATTTAAATTATAAGTTTAAGCAAAGCTTGTGATTGAAGTGACGCGGGCGGGCGATAAAACGAAATAGTTTAGCCGTGTAGTCAATGCAGGTGACGCCTTGAGCGAGTACTAGTATATAATAAAAACTTATGAAAATATACATATAGATATATAAATATATAATTTATCATGTATGTATCTTAAATGAGCAGATTTATTACCATATCAATAGTAATACATAAGTAATAGGTATTTTATTAACATTTTTTTATTCCCACACAAAGGTTTTTTTTTTAAAGTTTTATTCCCACACTAAGGTCTTTAATATGTCTTTTTCAAGTATTAGGTAAATTTAATGGCGTTTAAATATTAATTGGCAACTGTTAGTGTGTTTTGAAAGGGCTGTATACAATATTTGAACGAAAAGTTTGTCACTTTTCTCACTAAATAGAAAAGTATAAAATATGAAGCATTTATACATTTTTTTTATGCCAAGAGCTCATAACTCGCATCACACAAGGCTTAAAGTCTTCGGAAATAAAAACGTAACGCCGTACGGAAATCGTAAGAGGCTACGATTGTTCCCAAGGCGAAGGCACTTTAATGTCGTCACTCAAAGGACAACCTTTGTTTCATAAAATTAAATCGATAAACGAGGTTTCTGTTTTATAATAATACATACAACGACCGCCCGACGACCCTTTTGCGGATTCGCCGGCGTGATGTGCATATTTATAGCTTATTTTTAAATGTACTTACACCGGCAAGCGTTCTCGCTTAAATCTCAAACTAGCCAAATTTATAATTTTATCGAATAATATATAATTATGAAACCACGAGGCACGGGGAGCTGACAGTCGTTTTACTGCAAGATAAAAGTATTAATACTGATCAGTAGAAATTTGCTTTTGCAAATAACGTAGTACCATAGGATATAGATATATGCTATCGCTATATATATAATAGACCATTTTATTCACTTTTACTTCAAATTTATTATAAGTATATATATAATTAACGTATAAAAGTTATAGATATATATAGCGCTTGCAATGTAAGCGCTTGAAAATTGTTTTATAAAAATATATAAAATTTTCTCTATTATACAAATATTTAAATATAATTGTCGATGTATAAACATTTGGGTATAAATTATCTAAATAACAGTGAAAACTGCATTAAAACTCGTTGTGTGGTGGAGACAAAGGTGGAGGGCGACTTTGTTTCATACTATGTAGTGATTATGTTATTTCATGCTTAACGTTGTACTCGTAGCTATAGGTTTTTAACTCACAAATTATTAATTTACTAATCAAATTTAATTTTTTTCTTTTAAATTAATCTTTTAAATTATATTTTAAATACATAAAGATAAAATTAAAATATTCTTTATTCAATTATACTGTTACCAGCACTTCCAAAGTCAAGTCTATAAAAATAAAAATGACAGTTTTGTCAGTCTTACAGAAAACTACAACTTGCTCGAATTAATGTAAGCTAAATAAGCCATTTTAGTCAACTTCAAATTTATTATAAGTATGGTAATGAAAACTTATTTTTATTATATGACCCTTTTACAGGAATAGCCGAATTCGGAAATTAAAGCGGGCCTCCTTGTCGCAGTGTAACGGCTTATTTCTCCGCTCTGGTATCAAGACAAAGCGCGGCGTTGAGTTCCGTTACTGTATACACAATTATTTGGGCGGAAAGTGCAGTACAGATTGTTTTGACATAAAAATCAATTAAAGTAATGAATGTGACTATTTTTACCTCTTTTAAAGTGTTATTCACACTCTTAGGAAATTAATTGAGAAACATTTTTAGAAGACGTATAAAATTTTTAACGCAACAGGATTTGAACATCTCTTGGGAACCGTCCAAGCGCTCTGACCACTAAGCTCCCGCTGCGTTTATATTTTTATACGTTTTATAATTTTTTTTATTTTTTTAATAAATGTGGCGTTTAAAAGAAAGAATAAAAAAAACTGAATTTAATGCTTGAAATAATAAATTTGGACTTAATAATTTTTAAATCTCTCACTCACTACATTTGTAAATTTGACTATTTAGTTATTTTGATCAACGAAATATTTAAAAAGAGTGCACAAGCTTATTATAAGTGCATACAATAGTTAAGTCCTCTTCGCTTGGAGTCCGTAACACAGAGTTTTTGGACAATCTAATTTTTAATAATTCGTATCTCCGTCTAGAGATGTACGGATGTAACATTTCGGTACTGTTCGGAAAATTTATATCGGTATATCGGTTTCGGTTTCGATTATAGATATAAAAATTATTTCGGTTGATCCGTGAGTTTCGGATAATTTCGACTACGGATTTAATTACATTTTGCGAAATATAATTAAATTTCGTCCACTTATTTATCAATTTAGACTAAAAAAATAAACAAGCACTTTTGAATCGTCAAATGAACATAAAGCTGGTAGTTCTGCTTAGAAGAGCCGGCGAAATTTTATATAAGTTTCCCCAGGTTTCTTTAATTTAATATCTATTATATGTTTTGTATACGTGTACAGGTTTAATTTACTTTACTGTTTATAAATTCAGCTTCCTTACATAGCAGGGTAGTTTGAGAGAACCTAGTGTCAAGACACTCCGTTCTCCACTTTTCGCCTGAATTCGAGGACGTTGCGTGTTCAACCGCGCGCTTTATCTTTTCAGCAAGGCGAAGACATTAAAATACTTTAAATTTAAGCATTCTTTCGAGTGAGAATCAGTTAGTGTCCGCTCTCTTTTAGACCTTACCTACATTTCCAATAGCTTTGGTTCAATCCTTAGTACAGTAAAAAGAGTGACCTCCGAGAATATAGTGTCAGTGATACCTTAGAAAGGTCAAGTAAAAGCATGTTAAAAAGATCGACCGTATCGTTCTCCCTGATCCCTGCAAAAATAAATGAGATTTGGTTCACTAGATACGCACCTCCACAATGAGAGAAAGGGCTAAAACAGGGCTAAATTTAACATTTTAAATTCATCAAACGTCAAAACAGTTTTATTTCCTGTTGCCACGGCTCGCCGGAAGCGCGGTCACTCGTATACAGACGTTGACACACACATTGTTCTCAAATTGTTAGAAACATTCACTTTTAAAACATCGCCGGCCATTATACAAGTGAATAAATTTAACTAGACTGTTTGTTTTAAATTCTTTGCGGTTTTCCGTTTTATATATGGTGTTTGTGTGTGGTAAAAACCTTTTCCATAATATTAGGTGAATAGAAATGTATATGCGCCGCGACACCCTCATACATAATGAGGGTGTCGCGGCGCAGTGTGACAGCGTCTGGCTGTATACATGAGGGTTGTAAGTTCGATTCTCACTCGAAAGAATGCTTAAATTTAAATTATTTTAATGTCTCCGCCTTGCTGAAAGGATAAAGCGCGGGGTTGAACACCGCCACTCAACACGCGACGTCTCGAATTCGGGCGGAAAGTGGAGAACGGAGTGTCTTGACACTAGGTTCTCTCTGACTACCCCGCTATGCAAGGAAGCTGAATATATAAGTATTAAAACAAATTAAACCTGTATACAAACGTATACAAAACATACAATAAATATTAAAAACAATTAATCCTCCTTCCTTTGAATCAAATAGCAATACTTTCACAAAGCTTTACTGAACGCCACAGAATAAACATTACGGTACCACCATTTAATTATATCGCTATTCAAACAAAGAGTACAAAAATAGTCTGGACCTTAGAGTAATAAATAGAAACGCCATATTGCAGCTTGACGCTATTTTCCACATAGGGGATTTCAGTGAGAGAGAATCTAGTGTCACGACACTCCGTTTTCCGTCCGATATCGAGACATTGTTTGTTGAGTGGCAGAAGTAATCGCAGTGATATGCCATACGAGAAAGGAGATATGAAAATAATTTCAATATTATTTTTCCTAGGGAATGGAACCCACAACCTAACCTGTTTAGAATCAGATGCTGTCCCACTTCACTAGGATAGCTCTTACGATATAATTATTAGCTTGGCTAAGTCAGTTGAGGAGTTTGGGGCTGTATTATTAGATTAAATATATTTTCTCTATTTGTTAAAACAAAATGCGGCATTGGTTTCTGTTAATCAAGCAAAATTTGGGGCGAAAAATGACGGCTGAAGTGCTTGAACAATAAGACCTTAGATTCTCTTACTTATATACTTTATTGTGTCCACTCAATATTTTTATTCGCCTATATCCCATTTCCATACAAAACTAAACTACAATTAGCTATGCCAATGAAAGTATAATATACGTAGTACACTCGTGTTTACTCGCTTAATTGCTCGAAGGCGACTTCTTTTGAAGCAGAAAATCAGTCTAAAGAACCGCTTAGCCGTCACTTATTTGAAATCTTTTAGGGAGCTTTTACAGGGTAAAGGACGCGCCGCGTGTACAAGTATTGCTTTGTGGAGTTAAAATGTGTTGGTAGGTGGGGTTTTTGTTTTTATATATATCTCTGTATTGAGATATAGAGAACTAGTATTAAAACCCTCCGTCGTCACTCGTAGTTTCTATATATATATATTTAGAAACTACGAGTGACGACGAAGGGTTTTAATACTAGTTCTCTATGCCTCTATACAGTGGGATATTCAGTATAAATATAAGGAATGCGTAAATATAAAATTGATTTATGGAATGATGAAGTAAAAAGTCACAAATTTCGAGAAAATTATCTTTAAATTTTTTTGTTAAGCAAATATATCATTTCACGCTTCACGCTTTTTCCCGCATAACAGGTTTGACACTAGATTCTCTCTGACTACACTGCTATGCGAGAAAAATCGAGAATGTTCCTTATTTTTTATTCTTTTACAAGTTGAACCTATAACTATCGCTTTCATTCAGCCACTTCAATTAAGCCGCGGTAAAAAAGTCTATTTTTATTTAACATTTGTCTTTTAAAATAGAATTATTAATGATACTTGAAAATTCAAAAGGAAAAATTAAATAGAAACACGCTTAAAAATATTTTCTCCATTCTAGACGTCTTAGTCGTCTAACATCAGGTATATGCTACTGTTGTAAATGGTTTTGTAAATAAAACTACTTCATAAATTTAGACCACTTTAATTTCCTGCGCGATGACTTACAAGATCTATTTTTATTAGCAGATAAGACAGTGTTGCCTTACTTAATACAAAAAGAATATTTAAAATTGCCATTCCTAAAAAGTTTAAACATTTTAAAGTATTAATCACACACTTCGCAAATTGAAAAACATATTTTTATTTCATAGCGATATAAATTTGTATTATCAATATCAATTCATTATCAATTTTGTAATATCGTAGATGGATGTAGAACGCATGGCTTAACGGTCAGAGCGCTTGGTCGGTTTCCAAGAGGCGGGGGTTCGAATCCCGCTGCGTTTCTTTTTTTTGTTATCTTAGAAACCACCCTACCGCTCTGACCGCTAAGCCATACGTTCTACATCCAGCTGCGTCTGCAATTCTTATACGCTTATTACAATTTATTTTTGTTGGTAGCATCTCTGTAGAGTAAAGTAGTTTCATTTACTGCACATTTTGTAACAATATAATTGTGTAAGTAACAATCGTCGCTGCCATACACACTACAGTGTTGTAGTCCAGTCTGTAAAAATTAAGCGCGTGGTACCTGATTGGTCGAGATAGCATCAGTCTCTTCATTTCCTTCAGCGATTCTTCTATTTCTTTTGCTGTACATTAATATTACTTATTAAAAATGATTACAGATTTAGTGAATTCTCACAAAGGATTCATCTATCGGTGGAATTAAAATAGCGCATTTTTATATTGTACTTTTAGTTTGTGTGTATATATGAAATAGAAAATGCATATTTTTTTTATTAATATACAGCTTCACGCTTTTATTTGCATGGCAGGTTAGACAGTTGAAGCTAGTGTCAAGACACTCCGTTCTATACTTTCCGCCTAGGAATGCGAGACATTGATTGTCAGAACTCAACGCCGCGAAGAAATTAAAATATTTTAAATATAATCATTTCTCCGATTGGGCATTTCCGTTAAAACTCCATACATTGGATGTTCAGTGGCGGTACTTAAAGCTATAGCATTTTATAATATTAAATTATTTAAAAAAATAAATATAGCTTTCTCTTACTGGCCAATTTGTTTATTACAAGACGATCAACTGATAGGACGATTTTATCCACTTCCCCATACGTTGCTTCAGCGTAGTACGCTCCGCATACTAGCACTAGTGACTCTATAGTTGCTCTCAGCAGTGTCGAAACGACTGGTAAATAAGTAGAGTGTTGGTTTCCAGGCACCTGAAATATTGTTACGATTTAATCGGTTGGTGTAAGTTTAAATTTGATTATTGAAAATTTACAAATTTAGACATTTTCACGCTCCAGAGTTGAAACATAACCTAAAGCCAAGACAGTCCGTTCTCCGCTTTCCGCCCATAAAATGAGGCATTGCGTGTCGAGTGGCAAACTCAAGGCCGCGTTTTGTTTTAGCAGAGCGAAGAAATGAAAATAAATTAAATATAATCATTGCCTGGTTTGGGATTCGAATCCACAATACCTACCACCTACACCACTATGGCATCTAAATAATTAATATTTAAAAAATTAAGGATCCCACATATTCGTTTTGTAGAAAGAGAATATAGATAAAGTGCGGCTCTAAACTCCGCTAACAATGAATTCAATTCGGAATGTCTCTGAATGACCTTGTCTGTCTTGTTATGTGGGAAAAAGTGTGAAGCCGCTTTTGTCACAGATTAATAATAAATGTATATTTTTTAACATACCAGTATCGTGCCCATCAAATAACGAATTACTAAGTTAATAAGAAACACCATATCTATCAAATACAGAGTACAGTTAGATAGAATCTGAAATTAAGGAAGAGTTAGTTATTACAGTTACATATAGGAATATTTCTGAATAATTTTTCATTTTTTTTGTCGTTTTTTTCATCTTCACGCTTTTTCCCGCATAACACAATAGTCGGAGAGAACCTAGTGTTAAGACACTCCCATTTCCTTCTACTTGGCACTCATCCCGGCCTAGCCAGGGTATGCCTTCCTAATCAATCTCCTCCACTTTGCACGACCTTGACATCCTTAGTGGTTACTACATTGGCTCTCATATCCTGCTTCACGACATCCAGCCATCGCTTCCTTAGGCGTCCGGGGGTCTTGTCAAAACGCTCCGTTCTCCACTTTTCGCCCGAATTCGAAACACTACGTATTGAATGGCAAACCTCAATGCCGCGTTTTGTTTTGTTCACCAGAGCGGAAAAAGGAACCTAATTAAATTATGATTATGCCCCCGATTGGGAATCGAACCAGACGCTATCCTATTGCGCCATAATGGCCCCACGTTCATTTGTGAGTGGAAATATAATAGCAAAAAATATATTAAATGAAAATTTTACCGGATTAATTTATATTAATGTATGATATAATTGAATGCATTTGCAAAATAATTTAAAACAATACTTACTCTAAACCCGAACATTATATTTAGATACTCAGTCTGCTCGTTCAAAAACAAGTAACATCTACTTAACCATAAAACTATATTAGGCTTGTTGTAACTCAGACCCTTTAAGTAAGATATTTCAGTATTCTTTATTTCATTTGTGGTCCAAATTTTATCACCAAAATATCCTTCAACATCCCCTCCATTATTAGTTTTATAATAATCATCAAGGCAATCTCCAATAGCCTTAACTCTATATATGATTTGAACACCATTTAGAGTTAAATCCAAACTACCTAGCATTCTTAGTCCTAGGTAAATGTAGTCCATTAGATAAATAAGGGACAAAGTCCAGCCGAAGCTCATCGCATAGACTGAGTACTGCGCTATTAGACTTACCAAGATCAAGCTGCAGAAGAAGAGGCATAGGTTTTTGAAATCTTTTCTAATTTCATTATAATAGGTCATACCTAGGATTTTATCAATGTAGTCATATGTAATAAAATACTCAAGTGCAAGTTGTCTTCCGTATCTATATACGAAGATTGTATCCACAATATATTGTATATAACCAAGTAGAAAGGTTATTTGAAAAATTTCGTCAAAATCAAATTTGCCACTTTCAGAATTTTGAAGCTTGTCATACATCGTATAGACGTTTGCTATCAACAAAATGATTATTATCATAAATATCTTGTATAGAGAACTGTTATATTTCAATATTCCCTTGTCCATGTAAATTCGGGATAAACCAAACAAGGATAGAAAATTATTCAAACTAGATATTGCAGAATAGGCTTCGTTTCGTTTAGACTTTTTTATATCGGAGACCTTCATGTTGCAAGTGATCAAATGAGTTTGCTCTATTATCATCACACTCAACTAATCTATTGATAATATCTGTTAATTTATATATGTACCGTAATAAATATACTAAAAATTGTTACAATATATTTTTTATATTAAAATTATAGTGTACGCAAAGTCACGTATACATTAAAATAATGAAAAACTAATATCATTTAACGTAACGCTTTTACGCCTTTTCGTATCTATACTAAATTGTGTGGTACAAAAAATCTTTTTTAGTGTAACACAATTTATAACTCTTTTTAACTTCACTTCTTTTCCCGGTAGTTAAAGAAAACCTAGTTTCAAGACATTCTGTTCTACACTTTCCACTTGATACCAAGACAGTGCGCTTTGTCTTAGATACCAGAGCTGAGAAATTAAAATAATTTAAATGTAATCATACCCTCGAGTGGAAATCAAACCCACAACCAAACGTGTTTACAGTCATAAGGCGCATGTCCCACTGCGCCACGACGGCTTATATCCTATTCCATTGAATTCCATTAACCTACATGTAACTTTAATGCTTTTTATGGAACTACAATAAATGTTTCTGTGGAAAAAGTTAAACATCTATAAATAGCTGAACATATTTAGATGAAATTGAGTAGAAACATAAAAAAGATTTGCATCACGTTCACGTCCTATATAGAGATCTGTCATAAATAAAAAGTTAAAAATATTAGAGGTGATGACTGAACGTTCTTTGATTTTATCCTTTATAAATGTATCCTAAATAAATCCATACTACATATAATGTATTTTCATACTTTAATCGTCCGTTATCAGAACAATTCACAGAAAAAAACAAAGATGCTAACAACAAATATAAATTGTAAAATGCGTATAAGACTTTCGACGTAGCCGGATGTAGGCTAGGTTAGGTTAGAATAGTTCAGCCGTCTAGTTTACGCAGGCGAAGCCGCGAGCAGGTCGCTAGTGAATAATATTTTCCCAAATCATTACAAATTTTAATAAAAGCAGAATTCAAATCGCTTTAAGACTATACTTTTAAATCTCTTTAACAAATGAAAGTTCGAGAGTGTTTCTCACAATAAGGTCGCGAGCTGAATAAAAGTCTAAAAACACATTGTTTTCATGGGTGGTGTGGCGTAAAGATTGTTATTTCTTAGATATAAGATTTTTGAAAGCATCTGCACGTTTTACGCTTTATCCCGCATATCAAGGTAGTCAGATATTACCTTCTTATTAGACAGTAGGTCCTCCACTATCCCGCGCTTTGTCTTAGGTACTAATTCGGAGATATTAAAGTATTTTAAATAAAATCATTTACCTGAGTGGAAATCGTACCCACAACCAATCAAGCTTACAGTCAGACACTGTCCCACTGCGCCCCAATAATCTCTCTAAGCATAATAACTTGATGAGAATAATTTGATAACAATTGTTAATTGACCTTGACCTTCAAATCAACACACAATGTCTCGAATTCGGGCGTAAACCTGATAAACAGATTGTCTTGACAAAAATATAGAAAAACAATCAGGGTCCGAACCCATAACTATGATTTCTATCGAATAATCGGACAAAATTAGTCTAATAAATTCCAACATCATAAATCGCTCTATTTAAAAAGTAGACAATACGTCAAATTGAATGAGGGTTTGCTCAATATCGTATACTTTACAGCCGTAATACATGACCCGTGTCAATAAAACCTACTTTGATGTCTATAAAAAAAAAAGAAAAAGAAGAGGAAACTCGATTCATTGTATTACAGTCGGAGCTACGTCGCATATCAATTTTACATCTAGGAAAAATTGCGTTACTGAGTGATTGACTGACAGACAACACACAACCGAAACCACTGGCGAATTTTGTTTGGGGAATCTAAGGAAGAACTTCTTAATTCTTCTCTATTTATAATTTCTGGATATTCTACAGGAACAGTAAATAATGAAATTTTACTTTGTATAATTTATATATATATAATGAATGCAAACGAAACTGCGTGCTGCAACTCGTATTATATAAAATAACTCCATATAAAATTACTTTAATCAGTCACCATTTAAATTGCCTCCATTGGACAGCTCTATTCGATTACTAGCTTCATACAAAATGAAAGTGTCTATTCCAAAAACCACAAAACTCGATATTCTGTCCACATACGGTTCATTGAACACAGTTCTCAGAATATTTAATCTTTCTTGCGTTTACCGGGATGGCACCAATTTGACATGGTCTTGGCCGATTTGGAAAATTTCGCTCATCATGACTATTGTAATTGTTGTCAATGGATCAACTGTCTTCTTCAAAATCATTTATTCCAATACCGAATGCACCACCCAAACGTTTAAGAAATTTATACAAATAGTGTATATCATTGGTTTCCAGCAGTACTTAATAGATATGGGTCTAGCATACAAGTATGGGAGACAACAATACGTTACATATTTAAAGATATACGAGCATATTGATATTATGCTTGGAACATACTATTACAAACAGCTAAAGACTTCCATCAGGAACTTGTGCTACTACTTTGCAGTCATCGGCGTTATTTCTATATTAGCAGATTATATAGAATGGGGTATAAGCTTTGGTAAATTAATCCCAACAATATATCTAATAGACTATATGTACGTAATCTTGAAAATGCTAAGCGTGCTTGACATGCTGGCCAACTACACACAAATGTGGTATCGACTAAAGGCAGTAGCAGATACCCTAGAAGATTACTATTTTCACTGCCAGAATATGCCAGGAGTTGTAAAGGAGCTTACAAATCTACGAATGCCTAAAATAATACAGTTCGATGGCTTTAAATCAATCAGGTTCAATCGGATCAACGCTGTGAGGGATTTACCAAGATTATATCTGCTATTGAAAGAGCAGTGTGACTATTTGAATGTGAAACATGGAATAAAAGTGAGATTTGTTAATTAGTCTCTATTTTGAGAAAGTTTTATTTTTGTTTTGTTTCTGTCTTATCTAAATTTTAATATGTAAAAGAGAAACTTTGGACCCCTTTTTACGAATTACATATTACATAATTAATTTTTGGAATATTTAATTTGGCACAGTTAAAATTTATATAAGTATACAAGTCATATGTTATATAAGTAATAATTTATTGTATTCATATTTATTATGTATTTGTTTAATATTTATTTTATACACACCTCGACATATTGCTATGGCATCGCTTATTGTACGCACGTTCAACAATAATCCAGTAATTAGTAAATAAATACATAATAAAAATAATACGTAATTCATCTTGCCGTGACAGACAGACACACACACAACACAAACACTCACACGCGCCAGGCACACGCACACTCTCACACACACACACATACACACACACACACCCACGCAAACGCAGAATTGATTTTCATTCAGTGTGTCAATTGGGATACTGAATGAAAATCTAAATTAAAAGTGAAGTATCTTTATTTATCGTAATACTTACAAAACATTTGGTATACCTAATAATGTACATAAATCCTACTTTAATTTAAAAAGCTAGCACATATTATTGCTTTTATTTAATTATTACTTATTACTTTAAGGGTACGAATCCTTTTTTACGCTCATCATATTTTTATTTTCTCACACTTTTGTAAAAAGAACACTAGTAATTACACTTTTGATTTACAATTATTTAAATAGTCTGCTTAGTAAAAGCTTGGAAGCTGTCCAAGCGCGTCTATTTACACCTTAAAGGCCGGCAACATCCCTGTAGCTCCTCTGGTGTTACACGTCGTGGGCGCAGGTGATCACTTACCGTTAGGTGACCCGAACGCTTGTTTGCCTTGTCTATAGAATAAAAAAAAAAGCGCCCTTACCATGAGAAGGCATGGCTTAGCATTCAATATAGTAGGATAGATTATAATTCCAATTACTTTTAAGAACTTTTCAATTGAATTTTAATGAAATATGCTTTATTACAGATGGTTGTGAACAATATAACAATTCTACTCGATATGGTGATGACGATGAACTTGTTAATAAGATTGGCTATGGGAACTTTGGTGAGGAATTTTTTCATGTATCGCTATACTAAATGAACAGCTAAGATTAGATAGTAATGAGATCTATACAAGAAGTTCAATATTTTATTGTTATCATGGAGAATCTAGTGTCAAGACTCTCCGTTACAGCTGGACGACCACTACTGGACGTCGAAAGTTGAATTTTGACATCTAGATTAGGTTCCTTAAGAAGTGTAAACAAGCGCTAAGAGTGTATTTTTCGAAAATCCAAAAATAATGATTGAAAACTGGCTTTTACGTTATACAATTAAGCCGTTTTAATTGTAAGCTTGGAAAGGTATAAATGGAAATAATAGGATAATAAAACCCACCCAAACGAAGTTGCAGGCGACAACTTGTTACTATATAAAACATTGTTTTCAATATTTCAGGACGTACCTCAAAATGCCAAAAATGTTTCCATAATATCAACAGCTGTACGTATCATCAGTACTTCGACTGTTCTGGTCACCGGCTTCTATCGTTGCGAACAAAGTTACAGGCAGAGTGAGAGAATCCTGCGACTTCTCGATCATTTGCTATTACTTAAAAGGATACGTAAGTTGTTTTTTTAACTCTCGTCCTTCCTCGCGAAGCAGGGTATTCAGAGACCCTAGAGTCAAGACACTCCGTTCTCCACTTTCCGTCCGAATTCGGGATTGAGGGATTCGAGATTGAAACTCAATGCGTTTTTTTTTTTAAATATAATCTTTGCCCCTGACAGAAATCGAACGCACAACCAATAGCATTAGGGTTGGCAGTCGTCTGACTGTCTCGTTTTTTAATTATAATGTTATATTAATATTTATAAGAAGATTCGTGGGATCGTATATTTAAATAACTACTAAGTTATTAATCTTTTTGTACTGTTTTTTTTTATGTTGGATTTCCGTAAAATAGAATATTTGTATAGCTCTATTTATAAGGCTGTGCATGGTTTCATTTGTTGGCGAAACATCTCTAATATTGGTTGAAATGTGGAGAACGGAGTCACTAAACACTAAGTTATATGATTGTTGTAAGCCTAGCATACTATTTTCGTATCATTTTCAGTACTTTTAAGTAAATAGTAGGCATTTATAAAAAAGGAATTACTTTTTAAAGAAAAGGTACGCACGATATGTCTGTCCGTAGCGTGTAAGTAAAACAATAAAGAAAGATGCCATATTATGCCATGGTGATGATTATATTTAAAATATTCTTATAAGCTTAGTACAGTTTATTTTTGTTGTTAGCATCTCTGTATAGAGATTTTTACAAATTTCTGCTAGCCAAAGATTATTCTACAAATAATCTCTCCGGGCTTTGTAGCGGAGAAATGAAAATATATTTACATATATATTTTTTTAATATTTTTTAAAGTGTTATTCGCACACTAAAGAAATTGTAAAATACATATTTAGAAAACGTATATAAATGTATAAAAATTTAGAAAACGTATCCCGATGCGTTCAAATGCGTGCGAATAACACTTCAAAAAATGTCAAAAAAATATATATGTAAAATATTTTCATGTCTCCGCTCTGGTACCTAAAACAAAGCCCGGCGTTGAGTGCTGCCACCCTACACGCTGTCTCGATTTCGGGCGCAAATTGGAGAACAGAGTGTTTTGACATTAGTTTATCTCTGCCTATCATATAAGTAGGTGAAAGCGTAAAGCTTATTACTTTTCAATATTTACTATACCGTTGGTTAAATTTGCTTACAGCTTACGAAGTTCGTGAAAATTTGTGGGAGCTTAAGAATTTGCTGCTCACGAATGCGGTGAGGTACCACGCTATAAACTTTTATAAAGTTGAATATGCGACTTTGGTGTCGATATCGTCGGTCGTCGTTACTTATACCATAATATTATTGCAGAGTTTTAAATAAAATGTTTTAAATTAAAGCTTATTGCTAAGCTTTTATAATTATAAGTTAGAGTTATATCAGAGATTAGTATGAAAATTTCGATCGTGTAATGAGGCCAGTCGTGGCGCAGTGGGACAGCGTCTAACTGCAAATTAAATTAATTGTGGGTTCGATTCCCGTTCGGAGGAATGATTATTATTATCATTTCTCTGCTCTGCTAACACAGCGCGGCGTTGATCTCCGCCACTTTACACACAATATACCGATTTCGGGCGAATGTGCTGGACAGAGGTTCTCGCTGCCGACCCTGCCATACAAGAAAACACACAACTCTGAAAAAAAAAACTTTCTTCATCCTTCTCTATAAAAGCTAAGGTATGTTAAATTTTCGTCGGTAATAGGCTTTGAAGCTGCACTTTGTATTCATTTTGTGGGAGAAAATTTAAAAAACCGGCCCCACGCAGACTGGTACATATGCAAGAACAAGTTTACAGGAGATTGGTTTGTAGTTTTCTAATATTGTGGTTTGACATTATTCAAAGCTTTGCGTCATTATTAAAAGCTATAAATGCTATGCAGGTAAAAGTGTGGAACGGAAAAAAAGCTATAATAAGTTAATTAAGTTATTGCAAATTAATTACTTACTAAAAAAATTAAGTATTTTGACTTTTATTTATTTTCATTAACAATTTGTCCTTAATAAATAAGTATACGTACCAATAATAACTCCGAAATAAATACTGTACTCTGAGACATTACGTGGTGTGAGACGGAGCTCAACGCCGCCTTATTTCTTGTTCAATAGAGCGGACAATAAAAAAAAATACAATCATTAGACGGTGGAATGACCGAACCCACAACCATGACGCTAACATTCAGATGCTGTCCCATTGTGCCGCGATGGCCTTAACATACTATTGTATATTGTATAATTTGTAAGGATCCTTACAAGTTCTTTTTATCGGATTTCGCGTTTATTATTTTCATCAATTCCAGAATTAGCTTTTTATTCGAACTCGAATTCAGCATATTGCGTGTTGAGCGGCGGAGTTTTGTCTTGTTCACCAGAGCGGAGAAATGACAATAATTAAATTATCATAAGTTCACCATGTGAGAATTGAACCCACAACCAATTGCGAATAGTTAGTCGCTGATGGCCTCCAACTGTATATAACTACCTATTTAAGTAATAAAGTAAAGTAAAAACGAATATATGTTAAAATATTTATATACATATTACTTACTCCATTATAAGTTGTACGTGAGTTATGACTGTAACAGCAATGGTTGTAAGTTCGATGCCCACTCACGAATAATTAAATTTAATTTCCTCGCTCTGGTAAGGCAAAGCAGAGAAGCAGCCTTCCAACTGTCAAAATAAAATTAATAAGAAATGTAAAAAAAAAACAACCCCTTTTTATATTTTATTTAATTCGATTAACTCTACGACCCTAATAACAATTAAAGGTAAAAAAATAAAAAGTAGGCTGAATAATTGCGAGCACTTTAATAAAAAAAAGAACATCCATTACAAAGCTGACAGTCTATTCATAATGTACACACATATTGGTAATGAATATAGAAACAAAAAAAAAACTTATATTTAATATATCTTGTGTATGAATAGAGCAGTGAGTAGGCTGAGAGAACTCAGTGTCAATACACTCCGTTCTCCATTTAAAAAAAAATCACTATCATTTATGGGCAAAAAAGTTAAGAGAAGTGTCACACAAGCATATCACCTAAGCATGTTACCTACCTATATATAACACCAACCTGTGTTACCTAAATATAACACCAACCTGTGTTACCTAAATATAACACCAGAGTCTGAACCTTAGTATACTACTAAAGAATAAACACCAAAGTATGCTAACTAAGTATATTACCGTATAATATTTAAGCATATTACCAAAGTAATATACTTTTAGACAAATACTAAAACTGAAAACAAATACTTCTTGAATGTAAACGGTACAACCAAATGAAAAAGAAAGCCTTCACATGTATATAATATATAATATTGTATTTAGAAAAGTTATATATTTAAGTCGTGTAAAATCAAAGTTTCGTCAAAATTCTTACACTACAAAAATCTAACACTCATATATATCTAAAAAAAAAAAAGAAAATATTCAGCTCATCAATTGTAATTTCTTTGTAAATTTATTATTATTTGTTAACACTTCAAAGTTAACTGTAATTTCTAAAGTTAATTTATCCAAAATCAAAAATGACTTCTTTTTAAAATATATATATAAGCAATTACTTTAAAAAAAAAACAAATCTTTAATAAATATTGTAATGTATTGCATTTTTAGGAAAATATCGAATATTTTTTTACACGACCAGCTATCTTAGCTATAGAACAAAATTCTGGTTCCAGAAAAAAGTTTGTTCCAAAATTAGACATTTTCCAAAACATTGTTCATGGCATTATTATTTTTAGACCAATAAATAAATATCATATACAAACATTTAATTGTAAACTAATGTAAGGACAACTCCCATTCGCATACCACTGTTGATGTTTCATTCAATTATAATTAGTAAGAAAAAATGCTTTTTAGAACTAAAATTGAGGACAAACAATCGCATATTGAGATTTTCGCTAATTTCGCATTATATTGAGTGCATATAACTTTTATCCTTGCAGCTTCACACATTTCCCGCATAGCAGGTAGTCACAGAGAACCTAGTGTCAAGACACTACGAACTCCGTGTCCGCACCACGCGGAACTTCCAGAGCACTCAACTCCCGCCAATCAATCACAATCACCAAATGGCAAAATCCAAAAATCATTCAGCCATTTAAACAAATTGACATAACATAACGACATATTTTTTATTTAAAATCTATACTAAAATTATATAAAAATGATCAATCAATTAAAAGAAAAAAAAAGAAACAAATAACTCAATATGCAATTTTTACTCAAAACCAAAAATTTCAATGAAACATCAAAAGCTAATCTAATATAAGCTTTACATGTATACAATTAGAGTTCATATTTATTAGTTAAGTCCATCAGTTCGCTGTCGCTTAGATTCTCCGTAGCCTTACAATGCGACAGCATGTTGTTTAACACTGGAAACACAAAAAAATATTAAAAAATATATTTTAAACCGCAAGTCCATAATATACAATTAAAAATCCTTACATTTCTTGTCCTCACTGGTCAAAAACATAGCCAGAGCGGAGAACCGCTTCACTCTGCATAGTGACTTCAAATACGCCGAAATCGTCCTATGTTTAAACTTATCCTTATTATTATCCAGTGTATAGATAACTTCAGATAGAACATCGCTTTCTAACGCATTCTCGAATATCGACGGTAGTTTTGCGGGATTTATTATCTGTGCAAGAAAAAAAAACTTATTTTTAAAATACATAAAACAAATTAAAATACATTCTTTAGAAAACGTTTGGTTTAGAGATTAATTTCTTTGAAGTTTTCTCTGATATTATATATATATATATATAGTTGAAAAACATTTTTAGAAAACGGTTAAACCAGCAACACACTTTTTCCCGCATGGTAGGGTAGTCAGTGAGAAGACACTCCGTTCTCCACTTTTCGTCCGAATTTGACACCTATCTTTGCACGGTTCCGAAAAGTCGCAGGTTCGAGTCCCGCACTCCCGAGTTCTTTATAACTATGTTTCTAAATTACCGCACAATATTCAATATTTAAACGGAAAAAAAAAATTGAAAGAGAGAAAAAAATTATTATACACTTCTAAATATTACACTTATACCAAGTGTGTTATTAACACTTTAAAACATATTAAACTACTTACACTTAAATAATCACTTCTAGCACCATCGTTGCCCTTCAAATATTTCCAATCTGACATGAACTGTACGCTATTCATAGGTGGCACTAGGTTCAAATCGTTCGGTATAATTTCGTAGGGCACATCATTTTTGTTCGAATCATTGTCATTATTATTTGTGTCATTATAATTGTTCATTTCCAATATTTTCAATCTTTGCTTTTCTAGCAGGGTTCTGCCTAACAGTATTTCTTGTATAGTAACATGTTTCAAGGCTCTCTGGAATAAAATGGAGAAATTAATAAAAAAAAAAACAATACGCCTTAGTGGCGCAGTGGCACAACGTCTGAGTCTAAACGCGATGGGTTGTGAGTTCGATTTCGTTCAGGGTCGAGTCTGAGGCATTAGTTGTGATGAACTTGTGGTGCATAATTTGACCCCAACATAATAAAACCACACACAGTACCTCATGGGGATGTAAATAATCATATGCCGAAAGATACTCACCCACATGTAGTCAGATTGGCTTTTGGCATAACGATTGTTTAAAACAATTACATACATATGAACCATTAAGGTATAGTCAAAATGAAGTCTTGTTCAGCTCACAAGGAGCTATGTTTGTAGCCGAATATAGATTCTGATATAGAAACTACATGTGTTTGTTCTATGTGTGACTATATGAGACGAGTGCTTTGGCAGCTTCAGAGCTGCCACACGTTTTATCTAACCTTGGCCTAATGTAACACAACCATGGTCTAGGGTTCATATAGTATTATTGGGGACGTTTCGAGGAAAATCTTTTGTTCATATCAAACGATTCAAATTCTAAATTGATAGAATAGATAGATACGGCTAAAACAAATGCTTTATGCAATATGCACTAAGGGAAATTTTTGCTAAGTTCGATTTACCAAAAGGAAGTAGTATCTGATCAGGGTCCACTAGTTTTCCAGTCATGAATATAAACATTTTCCAACTAATAATGCCATTACGCAGTTTCTTATCGTCCTTCGTCGAATGGGATCACAGAAAATGCAGTAAAATTATGCATGCGGACTACAGAGCCTTCTTTGATTTTCTCTTCTCTTCTACAGATATTCGTTATAATCTCGTATAAGCAGCTCATAGCTCTACATGGGACAAGCCTGCCGAGCTACTGCAGCGATTCGCTTCGCGCGTTGAAAGAAAAAGTAAGTGATGTTGAAAGTCAAGTCGGACAATGCGTGACAGGTGGCAATACTCAGAGCGCGGTGAAAAGGTATGGCAATAGATGCCAAGGAAGTATTTCATCGATATGTGATAGATCCAAAGAACGGTCGACTAATGCAGAATATATTAAGCAAATAAGACGTCTGTCCTGGAGCTGTGAGTGAAATCGAATGAGCCGTCACGGTGTGTGGAGGTCTGGTGTTCAAATGAGCGTGAACCGTCTATCTACAAGCGAGATGGACGATAATGAGAACGAGGAAAAGGTCCTCCCAGAGTTATTTACGACACCGCTCTCCCGCAATCGTCCTAGAGGTCCTTTTCTGTACATGGTGCAGTACTTTGGAACAAACTCCCCAAATCCATTCAGAAAAGCTCCTCAATTCTGTCTTTTAGGTCCTCATTAAAAAAAAACATTTAATTTCGAAATCAAACAGCACTTGTCATTAAAGTAACTAATTACTCTTATTTTATATTTAATTACTGTATATACAGTTATATTATATATGTATTCGAATAAGTATGTATATGTTCATATATATATATATATATGTATATATACATATATTTCGTATTAGTAATATGTTTTGCTTGAAATTTAATGGTGTTTATTTATTCACGGTACTGCTATCCCGCTAAGCCTATATATTACCTTCACCCACTTCCACAGGTTGGCTGGAAGAAATTTCTTTTAGAGACAAGTCCTTTAAGTAAGTGCTAACTTACTTTCTATAATGTGTGTAAATTGTGTTAATTTTTTTTAAGTACAATAAAAAGAATATATACACAAAGAAACCGATCATAAGATTCTCTATTAGTTAGTAGTAATTATTGTAATTCATTTTCTTTACAATTACAATGTATAAGTTAATTTGTCATTGTTTATGTCAGTTCGTTATAAATGCGCTAGCCAGGGCCAAACACCAAGACTCACGCCTCGAGCAGGAGGCTCTAGGCTCATTAGTTATTGTATCTTATATTAACAAATAATTTTAGAGTAATAAACGTTTTTTTTATGAAATTGTGTTTTATTAATTTGTATATATACTCGTATGTAATAAATAAGTTGAAAGGTGTAATGTACGTTGATAAATGTGGGTAGCTTGATATTAACTAAAAACTTGTCAGCGCTTTGTGAAGAACGTGGTCGCCGTCTAATAAATGTGATACAGAACGCCTTTATTCGGTATATCACATATATACAAATAAATAAAATTGGAGTGTCTGTTTGTAATATTAAAATATTTTTACTAAATGCATATGTGTATATATATATATATATATATATATATATATATATATACGGTACATATACCAAATTTTGTTTTGTCTTAATCTATATGTATGTCTGTTTGGTCAGGCTAATCCCTAGAACGGCTGTATCGATTTGGACGGCAGACGACTTTCACTGGCAGATAGGTAACTTAAGACTTTTATTTTAGAATTCCACGCGGACAAGGTAGTGGGCACAGCTGGTATATAATAATAAATAAAGACCGCCATTACCTTAGATCTCAAATGTGGGGGTTTCTTCACCGGCCTTATCACCGTTATGTTCTCACTGACGCCGCTTCTCCACTTCTCCACTGCGCTCATTTCCCGTTTGGTTTCTTCAATTTCCACTATCTTCGGCTGGGGCTTCGCTGGTTTTGGTAGTGGTTTGGATTCCGTTGTAGGTGTGGTTATTGGAGATGATTTAGATTTTGACTGTAAATTGTTTTTTTTTTAATTATTAGTCTAGGATACGATTTTATATGATACTGAAAATACATAATTTAAACCTTATTGCCAGTTTTTATTTACATAGTTACATTAAAAAGAACATCTCTTTAGAATCCATAGCAAATAATCCGACAAGCTCACCCCTTTCGTGCCCATCCTGGTTTTGATGAGCTCCAACTGCTTCCTGGCGGCGGCGTTGTGGGGCTCCAACTGGAGCACCTCTGCGAGGTCGTGCGAGGCCGCGCGGAGGGAGCCAAGCCTCTCGCGCGCGGTCGCCCTCCGCTGCAGCGCCTTCACGTACGTGCCGTCCAGGCGGAGGGCTTGGGAGCAGTCGGTCTCTGCTTGGTGGAGGCTGGAAATTTCAGTCCTTTTTAGGAAACCATCTGTACTGTACACGTATGTGTTACGAACAATCGTTCATCAAGAGAGAATACAATTCATTAAATCATTTTATTAATGTATATTTCACACACTTAGGAAATCGAGAAAACGTATAAAAATACATTCCTACACAACGAGTCACTACTAAAGTCTTCCAAGAAACTGACCTGTCCTTTTTCAAGTAACAAAGTCCTCTATTCGCGTAATAAATGGCGTCATCTTTCACCAATTCAATTGCACGGTTGTAACATGAAATAGCCTCATCCCATTTTTCTTGTTTCACAAAATTATTACCCTGAAATTGTATAAAATATATATTATTAGTAATGTACAGCTTCATGCATAATCCCGCATATAGCCTGAGTGGTCAGCGTCATGACACTCCGTTCTTTTCTTTCCGCTCGAATTCAAAACATTGCGTGTTGTGAGGCGGAATTCAACCCTGCTCTTTGTCTAAATAATTTAATTGGTACTGGGGACGAACTCACAACAATCGCGTTTACAGTCCGACACTGCTCCACTGCACCACGATGAACTCAAAATTATATAAAAAAGATTATAAAAAACGTCGCCATAGCACAGTGTGAATGTCAGAGCTTACACGCGATGGCCGGGAATTCGATTTCACGTAAAAGGAAATTCGGTAGAAGAATTGCAGAAAGCTAATTGTTTTCATAAAAAAATTATAGAAATACATGAAATTAATAAAATGTATATTACACACACTACTGTTTGTGTGTTCACATACACTTATGTATAAAGGGATATACACGTCGCTAAGGCAACGCGTATTTAGTCAATGAGAATGCTAGATTTCAAATCGTTTTCTCGGGTCTGGTAGAACAAGTCTTAGCACTAAATTATGCAACTAAACGTGAAATTTCTCGTACTTAATTGTGCGGAAAGTAGATAAGGGAGTGTCTTGACACTAGATACTCTACTAATATTAGAAATGAATGAAACTAAAAAAAAGTTGATCTTGATTAACAAAAGTAACATGGCATTCTAATATAATATTTTGTTTAAAGTTAAAATTAAGTACTAAATTCATTTATAATATACTCAATAATATGTGGAAGACGGGTTAGAATAAAAATCATATTTATGTATTCCTTTAAAACAAATTATACTATGTTAATGTCATATCTAAATAAAGATAACTCCTTAGCATTCCATGTATCCATCATGTGAATTGACCATTGCATCATGAGAGAGGAGCTTGGAGCAGTGCCTATGACTTTGATAAATCCAAGGAAAAGCTTTAAAATGCCTTTTTAAAGTGTGTATTAAATGTAACCTCTACTGTCTGAGCTCTTCTCTCTACACAACCAAAACAAAAAATGTAAAGCTGCAAAATAAAACACAAAAAGCCGCAGAAAACTATTGAAGTCAAATACTGTCGCCTTCTTTCATTCTGTAAAATAAACACAAAATGCAAAATAAAATTAAATAAATTAACATTTCATCATTTAGCAAGAAAAGCAAAGACCATATTAAAAAAAACATTACATTTAAATTATAAATAGTATTGTCTTTAAAGCAAACTGAAAAACAATGTCTATGGATTTAAAATTACAATAAGTTAAATAAAAAGAGGCCATTATAGAGCCTTGGGACAGCATCTTACTGTACAGACACTGTTACAGGCTCAATCACCACTACAAATTGCAACATCTCAAAATTGAGTAAAAAGTGATAACGTAAAAGCTGGTTACACAAGATTTTATATTAAATATGTTTTGTAAATCAGTTCAGTCATTTAGTTATGGTGCTTCAAACGTGTAAGTTGAACACTTATCACTACGCCAATGTCACATAGTAGCTATAATACACAAAGGAAATTGACCTTTCAAAGTCATCCTCAGTCATCATCATTAACAAAAGAATTGAAATAAACTTATTCATTATCATCATTATTACAACATTAAAACTGACTGGCTGAAGTGACTTGTGCTCTACTGGCATGTTTGAAACACCATAATGTAATAACTGTAACTTTGTTCTCTGCTTTCAGCTCAAATTTGAGAGATTACAAGCTGAGAGGTGGATCTCAAAACAATTCTTTGTTTATACCAGGAGCAGGCAAATAAAAATAATTCCTCATATTATATATTAAAGTTGTTAAATAATAGCAATATTATTAAAATAATAACAAAATAAGTTTTTACTAACCCTTTCTTTTTCATATTGAGCTTCTTCTCTCAGCTTCTCTGATTTCTCTGGCTGACTCTTTTTGCTGTCAAGGGACACAGGGCCCATATCTGCCATGTCGACTTCTTCACATGCTTTGTCCTATAAAATTCAATTTTTAAGCTAATGTACACTTTTTTTGAAAAATAATGTATAATAAATAATCTTTTAATTAACATATATTTTATTCTAATCTAACAATGTAAGTATAGGAAAAGATAACAAAAATGTATGATTATGATTTCTAGTATAAAGTTTAAAGCTAGTATCTATTGCTATATATAATTGGTTTAGCTTTTTGTATATAACTAAAGTAATAAAAGTTTACTGAATTTTTAAGGAAATTATACACATATTATAAATAGATTTATACATAAAAAATATTATAAAATATTCTTAACATTTAACAAATGCATATATATATATATATATATATATATAATATTAGTTAGTATATGTTATCATTGACAAATCATTGAGAATTATAATAAAAAGAGTTTCCAGTTACTATTTGTAGTCTACCTACCTTGTAAAATACAGCAGATGCGTGAAGAAAAAAACAAACAAAAGAATAACGTTTTTGCAATACATACCACATCAAACTTTTCCCAAGCACTGTAATCAGATGATGTGATCCTTTTCTCTTGTTTCTTCTTGTTTTGAGGTCTTTCTTTCCTCTTGCTCCTCACTGGCGGAAGTTCCTATAGTTCCCAAAAGGTCTCAATATTAATATTCCGGATATCCTCAAGCAACGCCGCGACGTAATACAATAACAACAATAAAAGACCGATACCGGTATGAAATAACATTTGCGATACTGTTATTACTAAATACATACTGAATTACGAGTAAAACGACACTAATAGTACACCACTGCTATTTATTAAAACACTAAGGTGAAATGTTATTGAGTTTAAACCTGCTCAAAATCACCGTTAAGCGCGGCCTCTTTACGTTTCATCTCAATCTCCCAGTTTTGTAAGTCAGTTAGATAGGTTTGCAAACTCTTTACATTATCCCGAGCTTGCTTTTGTATCTCAAAAGCTTTGTCCATTTTTATTGGCACGAAAAAAAAGATTCCTTTACCTGCTAAATCGATAGTGAGCGGTTGTCAACCTCAACTGTTTTCACGTTGTCATGGCGCTGGGTGCGTTTATAAATATCAAAAGATCAAATACACTTTTTATTACTAAAACTAAATTATAAAATAAAAATTATGTAATATTGTTTTTCTTTTAATAGAATATAATATTTCAATGATTATTTGTAATATATACTTTTTGTAATTCGAATGTATGCATTACTTAGTGTAAAATAGTACCAGTAGATGTCGCCGTCGCTAGTATCGTGTAAATTTAAAATGGCGGTGAAACTCAAAAGAGAACATTTCCGTAATTACTTACAAATATAATAATAACTAGATTTTAAAAACAGTTGTAGTGCACATATTGTAATTATATTAAATTCATAATATTTTACATCACTTTAAAAATTAAAAACAGAATTCCAAACAATATGTTACGTAAAAATTATCGAGAAGTTAGAAACCAGGCATATCATTAATCATTCTTTAAAAAGCAATAATGGACGCAATGGACTTAAGTTTTAAATTTTGTAATCTAGATTTGCAACAACAACCCACACAAGAAAGACAAATCTATTACGTTTTAATTTTATTGTATCATTTGTAAAAGCTGGTGACTAACATATTGTGATATAACTCACTTATTGTACTTAATATATTATGGAGTTTCAAAGATTATATCTGTTTTTGATTTTTAAAGCATACTTATTCATCAACAAATAATCTTTATTTTAAATGTTAAGAGTTAAATTAGTTTTTTTTCGAAATTGTTTATATTCTTTTGAACCTGTTGGTCTTTACAGGGACACTGGGAGGACGAGGGCTGCTTGAGAGGAGTGTTGAATCCGAAAATAATAATAATGATATGTATAGTTATATATACTTTTCATGTCACTCACACTAATTGGCACTGCATTGAGTGAGTAAGATTGAGTAAGTTTCTTCTTTTTAGGAATTACTTCTAGAAGGAGAACTTAGTGATAAGTCACTATAAGAGTAAAGTCACTAGAACAGTGGAAAAGGAATAAGTCCTTTTTCATGAATTTAGAATTATCTTGTACATGGAATTAACCTGTGTCTGTTGCCAGTGTTAATCTAAGTCATTTATTGTTTTTTTTAGCTTCACACTGTATGGCTCATATCAGGGTATTCAGAGAAAACCTAGCTCCGTTCTCCATATTCCTACTACCGAATTCGAATACATTGCGTGTTGAGTGGCGGACCTCAACGCCGTGATGAACGCCGTGAACGCTTGTCATGTTCAGAGCGGAAAAAATTAAAATTATTAAATTATGATCTTTCCTCCGAGTGGGAATCGAACCCATAACCAATCGTAATTACAGTCAGACGCTGACTCACTGCACCACGACGGTTCTCCTAGGATTAATTTTATGAGATAGCAAAATACTTGTTGGGGAGAAACCAAGTTTTTATCTCATTAGGCTTAGAACAGCAAACGTACTACATTCAATTCCAAGATATAACAGTCGTAATGTAAGTTCTAGAACAAGCCTTTAGAAAAAACTTAATTTAAGTCAAAGTCAAATAATTTTATTCAAAATAAGAGGTTACATGCTTAATTTTTTCAATGTCAAATAATTTACAACCGGTTCACTGTAAAGTTGAATGGTTCAGACCTGAGAAAAAACTAGGCAAGACCGGCGCAAGAAACCAGGCAGGACTTTTATTTCTTTATTTTTTTCAACAATAATTTACAGATTTATTAGTGTCGATACCTTTGAAATAGAACGGAGCAAGCATTTCATTCCCAAGACGTGTTATCTATTCCTCATCAGCATTTTCGGACGTTTTCTGGGATCCTGTCGTAAAAGCGTACACATTGTCCCATAAAATAATTAAGGGTTCGATGCAATCGAGTTCCAGGCGCGATAAGATTTTGGTAAAATATTTAATAGTTTTTCTTACACTTACATTATCAAATATATATTTAGAATTATAAGGCTAATTAAACAAAGTTTAAACATTTGTTAACGTTCCTAATACAACTATAATGACTTGACTTTCTCTTGCATCTTTTATTTTAAGACAATGTAGATACTTACATACATATGGATGGAGACTGAGCCTTGACAAGCGTAGTATAGGGACGCCACTCAGGTAGGTGGAGTGACGATAGACGTTAAGTGGCTGGCAACGGTTGGTGGAAAGGTGAGAACAGTGTTTTACACTAGGCTCCGTCTGTCTCCGCCAGGTTCATGGAAGATTGTAGTTCCCGTGGCCCTGGCCAGTGGCGGTGAAGGAGGAGCACCGTGAGGTTTTAGTGGGTAAACGGACGGCCCATATCTGCCGGTCCGGAGTACCCAATCGGGCGGGTATCCGTAACGGATTTCCTCACGTTTAAAAAAAAAGGCTCCGTCTGCCTTTGTTATTTTTAATCAATTTGGTAAAAGAAATTGACTTGTACCTCATGAAATTCATTTTCTTTGACGTCCCTTCTAAATGCCTTTCCTTTAATTTAATTGTTAATTGTTAGCCGACTTCGAAAAAGGAGGATTCATTCTCAGTTGGACTGTATTTTTACTTGGTGCATTTTGATGATTCTTTTTTTATATGATATGCTTTGCATGTAGAGTTGCGTTTAAATTTCGTTAACATCTGACAAGTAGTTTTTAAGTTATTCACAGTAAACGTACATCTTATATTTAAATAAAAATACACAAGAATACGTTGAAGTCGGTTTTCGTTCTGCAAAAAGCTGCGGTTTTCTTTTTTTTGCTTATAATACTGGAGACACTATTTACTTTAGTTCTTTCTAATTTGTCTGAAATTTATTTTATTTCTTCTATTTTAGACTCGTCACGTGATTCGAACCCATTATGCGTGCTACTTATTAACAATTTAAATTATTGCTTACTAACAACAAAATCATATGTCAATTTCCAAACAACACTTAAATGTTTAATGTTAAATTAACATGTTAAAGTGTAATCCGAGTCTTGTTACGATGTTAAGTCATCTATATATACATATAATACAAATGTAACTTATCGCTGTCTGTACTTTTTTTTTTTTTTTTTTTTTTTTTTTTTTTTTTTTTTTTTTTTTTTTTTTTTTTTTTTTTTTTTTTTTTTTTTTTTTTTTTTTTTTTTTTTTTTTTTTTTAAACAAATTTGGCCATTTATCAATAATAATATCTTTGGATTTCGCGATTTTTACACATTTTGAAATGAATCTATTTTTAACCGAATACAAAAAAATTACGCTATTAATCCGGTTATAAATAGTTTGATTTCAAAAAGGCATAAATATAATAGAATCCAAAATGATATTTTTTATTTGTTTTCCGTTTGTCTGTGCGTTCGTGCCCGCTTATCTCACAAATGGTTAAACCGATTTAAATGCAGTTTTGTATTTTGGTAAACTTCAATTCAAGTTTAGTGCTTAATCGGTTATCAATACATAAAAAAGTTACAATTAAATCATAAATTTATGCAAATTTTGTGATATAAGTAGGAATGTGGGCGGGAAAAGAAACGAAATGGTTAGTTATAATCGTGTAGTTTAAGCAGACGAAGCCGCGAGCGGATCGCTAGTACGTTCATAAATATCCATTCATCCGGCTTATGCTTAAGGCGATAATTTTTCTAACGCTAGTTTCACAGCGGTGTTTATTATAATATCTCTACATCTCTGAGGCCACTGTGGCGCATTGGGACAGCATCTGTCTGTAAACGGGATTGGTTGTGGATTCGATTCTAATTCGGAGTTTTACCTATCAGTTATTATTAATTACCTTAAAGTTATTGCCTTTTTATAGGGTCTGGTTAAAAAAAGCGGCGCGATGTTGAGTCCCGTCACACGACTGAATCGGGTGGAAACTGGGGGAGTGTCTTGAGATTAGGTTGTCTATTATTAACCTGGTGTACCTACGGGAAAAATTGTAGAACTGTTTTTTCTACAACACTTTAATTTTAAGTTAGGTTTCCTACTTCACTAATACATGCATACCTACATTTTGTCCACCAAAATCATGAAACGACTACTAGTTTGCACGACAGAATTGCTTTCAACCAAAACCTTTGATAGTTTTGTTAAAATTTTTATGGATACCCGCCTTTTTAGTAACGGGATATATGCCTACGAGAACGTTTGTTGAAGTTTTAAATAGTGATGGCAGTCCCCGGTGGATACGTCCCCGTGATATGAATGGTTACGGTTAGGGGGTATTTTTTTAAAATTATTTTATCCTGTCTTTCATAATGTTTTTATTGTAAAAATGAATCCTGGAGTCTATCGCTAATTCGTTTAGGTTAGTATCAAAATTGTACTATTCTACTAAATAACCACAATATTAACTTCAAGTATTTTTTTCGCATAGCAAGGTAGTCAGAGAGATCTTAGTGCTAAGACACTTCGTTCTTCACTTGTGGCCCGAACACTCGGAACTCCACGTCATGCTTTCTTGTCACCGAAGCTAACGAATGAAAATAATTTAAATTTAATCATTCCTCCGAGTGGGAATCGAACCCACAACCATCGCGTTTACAGTCACACGCTGACACGCTACTTAACAACGTACTAAAATACGGGTCTAATTATTTAGGATCGATCATAAACAAGAATTATATTTATTTGTGTAGTTTCATTACGCATATTAGGTATACCGAGTTTCAATGCATAACACCCTAATTGAACTGTATTTTATAGGTAGGTATTATGGGTTTTGATAGACTTATGTAGTCCGAATGAGAGAGATACTGACAAGGTACTTCACACTTTTTCCCACATAGCAGAATAATCAGAGAGAATCTAGTGTCAAGACACTCTGTTCAACACTTTCTGCCTTAAATCGGGATATTACGTGTTGAGTGGCGGAACTCAGAGCCGCGTTTGAATGCCGATTCTTCACTCAATTTCAAACCCACAACCAATCGCGTTTACAGTCAGACGACTGTCCCACTGCGCCACAATGGTCTTTGTTACAAGATTATTTCTGCCTAAAAAAAAAGTAAATAAAAATACCTAGAATATTAAAATAAAACTGATTTATTTACAATAATGCTAGCAACTTTAGTAAACCGGGTTCTGATGGGCTATATAAATACAATCTACCAATTATTGTGCGCCATTGATACTTATGGGGTCACGACTTAGGATAATGGTTATTATTGATGACATGAGGCCACCTTGGCACAGTGGGACAGAGTTTACCTGTAAACGCTGTTGGTTGTGGGTTCGATGTCAAAGCGGAAAAGTGAATGATTTGTCTTAACAAACTTTTATATTAAATATATTAAGTAACCCTTTAAACTAAAGCCTTTTGTATCCCCTAGATTTTCTACGTTTGTAAAAGATAGGAGTCCTCACATAGTCCTCTCTTCGGTTTTGCTTGCACTTCTCGAATAGCCTACCCGCCAAATTTTTTTTACGGCCAGTAATTTGTCCACCTAGACGTTTGCTTGGAGTTAATTTACTATGTATTATATAAACTTATAAAAATATTAATTTACGTATGGAACAGTAGGTTTATTAAATTGCTAGATTTACCTTCATGCGACTGCACAATCAACACTCGTTTATTGATTACTCTCGATACAATTGAATGGCGTTGATGAGATGCTATTTTTTGTTGGCATTGTTTAAACTAGGCTTAGAGCATGACTTTTGGTGTTTTAAAATATATATATTTTGTATTTGAAAATAATTTATTAAGAACAAAGTTAATTTTGGTAATTAAATAGCTTTTTTCTATTCTAATATTTTTGAAGCAGGACGGTCCATTATTAAATTATTATGTTTTCTACACCACACAATTTCATCAAATTATAACATTATATTGAACATTTATTTTGCAAGTGGCGTACGTCCATTTTCTTTTGTGTCGAGTTAATTAAAGGTTTAAAAAATCTCTTAATTAAAAAAAACAGGCAAATTATATGTTTATGACTTATTTATACCTTTAGATATAAAATCTGGCCTAGGAAGACTTTAACCTACAACCACCACGTTGTGTAATAACCCATAGCTGTGCCACAAAGGTGTTATTCAAAAGTTACATCAAACAATGGTATCCTCAATATATAGGTGAAACTATCCGCCCGAACTCTAGACATTGCGTGTTGAGTGGCGAAACTCAACGCCACGCTTTGTCTAGGCACCAGAGCTAAAAAAATCCTACGAGTGGGTATCGAACTCACTGCCAATCGCATTTGCAGTCAGTCGTTGTCTCACTGCGCCACTATGGCCTCAGTGTAAACTATAACTAACGTAAATAACAAACGGACATACAAAAGTATATATACGTAAAATAATGTCCAAGTTTAAGTAATTTTCGTATGAACTGCCGCAAAAACATTTAAAGTTATTAAACAAATGCTCCGTAACGAATCCCAAGGACGGTGTTCGATATTTATAAACAATAAAACTAAATATATAATAGTTCAGTAAAATTTTTATTGTTACTAGTGAGGTAATTATGTATTGTAATAATTGTATTTTTTATTATATGGCAACAGTGTTAGTTAGTAAAGGATTTATTTTTAAAAGTTCGTTTAAATTGTTGTATTTATAATAACTTATTAACAAAAAAAAATTAAGCCTACGTGTGTAAGTGTGTAATTAATTCGTCCCTTATTTTTCTACCCTTAGAATAGAATAGGATTAGAATTTTTGTTCATATTTTTTTCGAGCCATCTTTGGATTATGCTATATGTATAAAAAAAAAGAATTATCAAAGTAGGTCTACTCTGTAAAAGTTATGCGTGGTCTGTCGTGGTCGAATTGAGAACCCCCTTCGTACGTTACGTAGATTCACCGTGCGAGTGCACATCGCGTTGCAGAAAGAGGGGCTCGAAGCAGTACCTGGAACTTGCGACGCAATTATTTGAGTTAAGGGGTGCATAAACGCTTGCCTCTACTATCCGAGCTCCTTAGCAAGCGATAGTTGAGCAAATTTGGTTATGTAGAGAGAGGAAGGCCTCTTTTTACCTAACCAAATATGTAGAGTAGAGATTTGAAGGAAAAACTTGAAAAATGGGAGAAAAAGTATTCACCTAAGACCCTCGAGTATTTATATATATAAATATATAAAAAAAATAATTACAATCGTTTGAACGTCACAGACAGACGTCACGGATAGACAAACAGAGCTACTTTAGCATTTTAATATGGAAATATGGATGAATATAGATTTGTTAAGTAAAAATATTCTTAAACTGAAGTTTTGGGAGATTATTATCTACATTAGAAGAAGCCTTTAATTTAAAAGCCATTTTATATTTACATGTAACTGCCAAACTCATAATAAGCTCTTTGATTTTCACGATTATTACGCATTTTGAAATGAAGACTCTTTATTTATACTATCTAGGTAGGGTCTACCTGTGACCACGGACTACTGTAAAGTGTTCGAAACGTCGGGTTCTAAAATGTATTTTCGAATACAAATATTATACGCGATTAAAAGTAGTTTCCATTTCAAAATGCCAGACTCATGCTATTATATACGTATGTATTATTATTCACATTTTCCAAATACAGCTCCCAGCGCTTTGTCATACAAAACAAATATGTCTTTTAGCGAGCATCGAACTCACAACCATCGCATTGCAAGGTAAAAGCCTATTTCTATATTATATTACGTATTGATTTATAATAGTATGACCTTGCGGTGGTAGTATGTTTGTGATCGATCGATTTCTCTCATATTCGTACATCACGAACTCATCGCTTATTCAACTTAATTGCAGTAGTTCGAATAAAAATACAATATTAATTTGCTTAATATTGGGAGGAGTTTATTATTAAAAATCGTTTTGTAATTTTTTTTTTATTTCGTAACATAATTCACACTTCTGTGTATCACTAAAATGTATATAAAACGCTATTGATGCACTCACTATACGATGGTTGCGGGTTCAAATCATATGTTGACTGACGGTTGAATTAATGATGATGTATGACGGTTGTATATTGAAATTAAATTATTTCTACCGGATTCGTAAACAGGTAGTCTACCTGCCATCACATACTACTGTAAAGGGTTCCAAAACGTCGGGATTTCTAATATGTGCTAATAATTTCTAATCGCGAAAATCAAACATCTTATTATAGCTTAATACTCGCCGTCTTATTGCAATGCGTATTGGGCACCGAATTCGTTGCAATGCGTATTGGGTAACGGAATCAACGACGCGCTTGGTCTTGTTCACCTGTGCCTGTGTGCCTTTTAGTGCATCCTTCTTATATTATTATTATTTTTAATTTGATTTGTGTACATTCACAACCTACAAGCATTCTAATTTTAAAATAGATTGTTTATCTATACAATAATTTTATTTAATTTCACTAATTTCATGAGCAATGTTTTGCCTTATTTGGAAAATTGATTAGTAATTTAAGTTATTTTGTTTTGCGTATTTCGATATATTGGGTAAGGAATAATTGTGACAATTTGACGTGAATCTAAAATGAAAAATCTATGCATCAGTATAAATAGAATAGTACTTAAGTGTGATTAAAACATGACATTGAATGCAAGCATGGATGCTGGTTGGAACTTTTAGGTACACATAAATTATTAATAAGCCTTAAACTCACTTTTTTAGCTTCACGCTATTTTGCTTCAGAGAGAACGTAGTGTCGAAACATTCCGTCTCAACTTTCCGTCCGAAATCCAGACATTGCGTGTTGAGTGGCGGAAGTCAACGCCGCGCTATGCTTGGCGGAGTTGTGGCATGAAAATAATTTAAATATAATCATTCTTCCGAGTGGGGATCGAACCCACAACCAATTGCGTTTACAGTCTCATACATTGACAACCACTTCACAGTGTTAACTTACAATCTAACGACCTTATTATAAAAAAGTAATTCTTTATTTTGAGCCTCAACGGATTGTGATCTAATTTCTCTTCTTTCTTTCTTATTTATCTCTGCCTTTCGATAAAATACGAAAATGTTTGATAAAATATATAAAAAATTGATAAAATATCAAAAAATACGTTAAATACCTACGAAACAATAATCGAAAAACAAAAGCAAGTCCATTTCTTAATCTAGTTAAGATAAAACACGCTCTCATTATAATTATGTTTCATCATACACGTTTCAACAAAATCAAGATAAAAAAAAAAATGTTAAATTAAGTTCTGTTATTTCACCCACAAAATCAACTCATTCCAACGACTTGGAATGCAACCCATTACTATCTCGTTATACATAATTAACAACTGGAGCATGATGGGGTTTTTGCATAGCTTACAGTCTATATATAGATGATAAAAATGTAACTGATCATAAATTAAGTATTATTGAGGACATTTATCAGTGTAATAGAACATAACACTACGATTTTTGTTTATTTTTTCTGTTTGTTTGTTTGTCTGTGTGCTTGTGCACGCTTACCTCAGAAACGTCTCAACCGATTTAAAAGCCGTTTAGATTATTGGTTCTAGCATACCTCCCTTAACATTTTGTGTTTATTTTATTTCAATCGTTTCATAAACAAAAAGGTTGTAACATTTTAAATTATAAATTCAAGTAAAGTTCGTGATTTAAGTGAAAGAACGCGGGCTGGTGTGAAAATGACATAGTTTAATCGGTCAGTTTACGCAGGTGAAGCCGCGAGCGGGTCGCTAGTCACTAATATAATATATTACGGTTTATAATTAATCAATGTGTAACAAGCGGTGTTCCGTTATGAAATATAATACACACTACACATGTCATAATAATTATAAATGTGTTGTCACAGAGATAACAATCGTGTACACTGTACATGTGAGTCCGTTTTAACGGTTTATTAGAGTTATCATTATAGGTTCATTGACCATTTACAGGTTTTGTTTTGTATTGACAATTGACACCATTGGCGTAGTTAGTGTTGAATGTGAGAGTTGTGGGTTCAAATAGACGAGAAATTATCATAGTTGTTAAATATAGAGCAGGGTAGTCAGAGAGAATCTAGTGTCTAGGCACTCTGTTCTCGACATTCCGTCCCAAATCGAGACATTAAGTGTTGACTCTCAACGCACATGAACGTGCTTCGTCTATGTACTATAGAGCAGAGACTTTTATTTTTGAAATATATATAACATTTTTTAATGTGTTAATCACACACTTAGTGAGTTTTACGGTTTCCAAGAGGTTTCCAAGAGGTTTGAATCCCTCTGCGTTACAATTTTTATACGTTTCCTAATTATATATATAACCCAATCACGACCAATCACGTTTACACTCAGACTATGTCCCTTAATTCTTTAGTTAACTTTACACAAAGTAACAAACACGACTTTTTAATGAACCCCGAACTAATGGTCTGGGTTCATTAAATAGTTCCCTATGATATCTTACCTAGTCTTAATAGACTAAGTAAGATATCATAGGGAAAACCATCATGACGATTTCAATGTCTCTAAGTAAGCGATAACGAGAACGGAGTGACCTGCCTCTATATTTTCTCTAACAACCCCAAAGTCCGCGAAAATAATAATATTAAAATAACCGTTTTTTACTTAATACATATTATGAACGTATACAATGTATATATACCAAAATAAAATGTTTTTGTCTGTCTGCCTGTTTGGTCCAGCTAATCTCTGAAAAGGTTGGACCGATTTTAACTGGACTTTCACTGGCAGATATCTGATGTAACAACGATTAACTTAGGCTATTTTTATTTTAGAATTCCGCGGGAACGAAGTCGCGGGAACACCTAGTTTAACGTATAACTAATCTGTAAATCAATTAAAGAAGTGCTTAAGTTTCAAGTGCTCTTGTACTAAGTGGATGAATAGTCTCGTTAAAGTATCGATATATCTATTACGAAAAGTCTTGACATTTTGCCTTGCTTAGAACCGAATCTGTGACCTCGGCCATGTGACGCATGTTCAGTAAAAATCTATAGGTAGGTAATTGAAAATAAATATTTTTTTTTGCTTTACTACTATTGAAGAGTTGATGAGGCCATCGTGATACAATGATGCAGCGTCTGATTGTAAACAAAGTTGGTTGTGGGTTCAATCTCGACTCAGGATGATGATTATATTAAAATTATTTTCGTAACTCCGCCCTGGTAATACAATGAGCGGCGTTGAGTTGTGCCACTGTACTTTCACTGTCCAGAGTTGGAAAGACACTGGAGACCGGAGTGTCCTAGCACTAGATTGTGAATGCCTACTTTGGTATATGCGGGTGATGCTTGGTATATATCGACTTAAATACAGTATTCCATCACAATACTCTTCAAAATACATATATATATATAAAGAAAAACAAAGAAATACTTAAATATCATTGACTGCGCCATATATTTTATAAATAAGTGGCATTGAAATAAATCTGAAAGTTCGTCGCCAAAAGCTATGCAAAAACAAAATATTTTTAAATGTCAATTGATTAACTTGCGTAGGAAAGCTGTTAGGTACATACATATTAAAGTAAGTTTACTTTGAGGAATTTATTGTTCTTTTTAATTTATTATCAGAAATAATTCCATCGTGACGTTGTATCTGAATGTAAAGCGATAGTTGTGGGTTCGATTTCCACTTCGGTTATATTTATTTTTAAAATTGTCGCTTGGGCCCCGCTAATTTACGCGTAATGTCTTCAAAAATATACGCAACACTTTTCGGGAACAGCGTTTTGAAGTGTGGGTGAAGTGTGGAAGTGTGGGATAAGCGTGTAACAAAATGTTTTCTTTTATAAATGTAACGTTTTACATTCACACGAGGTGACAGACTTAAAATAGTATAAGAATATAACTTATCATCGGCACAGTTCTGGTTTTGACTATAGGCGATGATCATAGTATTGGTCCTATATATCCTACTGTTTATTCCAAAAATATCAGCATTCCTTTAGTTAATTCTAGTATGTACGAATCTTTTATTCCGCTTAGATTTTGTAAGTCGCTTACAATGTACATTTTTAAAGTGAAAAGAATTGGCTAGAAATTTATTCAAATAAACATCAATCCTTTAAAGGGAAAATCAATTTTCACAATTATATTATTTTCCAGCTTTTTCCCGCATAGCAGGGTATCAGAGAGAAACTAGTGTCAAGACAAGCATATTTAGAAAACGTATAAAACACGAAACGCAGCAGGATTCAAACCCGCGCCTCTTGTTTACCGTTAAAGCGCTTTGACCGCTAAGTCATGTGTTCTACATCCGGCTGCGTCAATTGCTGGATTTTTGCTGGATTTTTCAATTTCCTAAGTGTGTGATTAACACTTTATAATGTTAAAAATAGTATCAAGACACTTATTTCTCCACTTTCTTCCCGACATTGCGTCTTGAGATGCGGAATTCAACGCCGCACTCTATCTTACCAGAGTGAAGACATGAACAGTAATAGTGCAGACAAATAAAATATATATATTTTTCGTACGAAACGAGTTATAAAGGTATGTATGTAAATAGTTATAATTAAAACAGTTCACATTGTTCCATAACGTACAGCAGTTAGCAAGTAAAGTTCCAACATACCTAAATTAAATGAAAAAGTCATAATTGACTTGTCCGCGTAAAAACAAGTTGTAAAGACTCAGAGCTGAGTTCCGTCTGGTGGTCGAACAAAAATATTTTTACTACACAATTTAACTTCAATATATTATGTTATATTAATATTCGCACTTAAAGGGTTAAGGCTGGGAATACACTAGGACCTTATATTTGACTATACATTATTTTACTTTTACTTTTGGATATACTTGTTCAAAGGAAAGTTTTTCTTCTATTATTTTTATTTTATAGCAGGGTAGACACTCCGTTCTCCACTTTCCGACTTTCCGAAATGGCACATTGCTCTGAGTGATGGAACTGATTGTCTCGCTTTGTCCAAGGTACCAGAGCGAAGAAATGGCAATAGTTTAAACATATTAGTCATTCCTACGAGTGGGAATCGAGGGTTCCGGGGTTCATTGGGATAATCAAGTGGAATTGATTGGTCGTGACCAATCGCGGTTACGATATCCTCAAAATCTTTTTAATTGTACTTTAAAAATATATTTTTGTGATTTCCCGTAAGATCTACTAAACTAAATTATAAACAAAGGAAGCCGTCATAGCGTAATGATAATGTCTGAATAAAAACGCGATGGTTGTGGGTTCGATGGCCCGCACAAGGAATGGTTATATTTAAATTATTTTTACGTAAGTTGTAAGTTTAGTTGTAAGGTCAATCTCCACTCGGGTAGTATTCAATTTCATTTCATTTCGCCAATGTGGTAAAACAAAGCACGGCGTTGAGTCCGTCACTCAACACGCAGTGTTCTGTTATAACCTTTGTGGCTACACTGCTATGCTAGAATAAATATCTTAATATCAGTATGATCGCCAAACTTTAATAAAGCATAATGAAAATTATAGTTTTTTTATCAATATCTATTATCGAATATATTTTTTAAAATTCTATCGCACTTACGTAAATGTTTTGTTAAGCTATTTTTTAAATTGAAGCAAAAATATGTCGTGTTTTTGTGTATGGCATATCAGATGGTATTCAATTTCATTATTTGGTATACAATTTCATTATTATTGTCATGCAAGTGCCATTAAATAAACATTTTAACACTAGTTTCAAAGAGAGGCGTGGGTATATTATTATATTTTATTATAGCGACGTGGTGAAGTTAGAGCTTCCGACTGTTTACACGACGACTGTAGGTTCGATTCCAGCTCGGTGGTATTTCTATATTGTTAAGATATTTTCAATGTCCTTTCTTTTGTATATTCATATAGATATGCGTTATAACTATAATGTACATGTTGTTGCTTTAAATATTATTCGGAGAAATATATGAAGATTTTTTTTTAACATTTTTTAAGTGGTATTCGCACACTAAGGAAATTGAAGAAAACGTATAAAAATTTAAACGCAGCGGGATTTGAACCCGCACCTCTAGAAAACCGTTCAAGAGAAAGGTTTATGAAATTTACTTACTATTATTACGATCTATATACATATACTTACAAATAGGTTCCTATACAAAACATATTATTTATTTTATTTTCCGAATAGCAGGGTGGGCTAAGAGAAAGTAGTGACTAGGCACTCCGTTTCTCCACTTTCCGCCCGCATCTGAGAGATTGCGTGTCTCTCTTTTAATTCTTTTTCCACTGAGCCACAATAGCCTTATTGGCCGTCGTGATCTCCTTTCATTTTGTAGTATTACATCGTAAAATAATAAAATACAAGATTATACATCTACAAACAGTGTTTTATCAATTAAAGTATTTACACTTGCCGGTAGCATTTATAAAATATGACTTTCGTATGCGCATGCACAAGCCGGATCTCTAAATTTTTTTACTAAAGTTTACTTACTTCTCTTGAGAAATATGGACGAGTTTATTTGAATTGCTTCCCTTATGAACGTGGTGCTTGGTGGCTTAGCTATTTCAGACAATCGTGTCATACTAGCAGTTATGTAGTCTTAATAAAAATATTCTTTATTTAAATAGGCTATTACAAGCTCTTTTAAATCATCAATTGACATAAAAATGTCAGTATTGTTAGTCCTAAAGGAAGGTACCCTCGTCCAGGAAGTTTCATGGTCTTCTTTCACGCTTTTTCTTCAATTGAATCTAAGATTTGTCTACTCACCAAGGTGGAGAAATTATAATAATTTAAATGTAATCAATTCCCTCAGTGGGAATCGAACCCACAACTGTGACTGTATGTCACATTTTTCATTTTTCATTTATGTTGCTGTTCATGTTAATTTTTCAATTTCATTTAAAACAATGTCCATGTAATAAATATGTTTGAACTCAATCTGATCTGACTATGATAAGTGTGGGCTTTGAGACTATAATGAGTGCTAGCGATTTTTTCGTTTTTACATGAGTTGTGAATGTTTTGGTTCCATAATGGTAATATGAGTTCGTGGCGGTGTGAGTCGGGGTCTGCATGGATACGCAGTGGTTGTGGGATCGATGTCCACTTTGGGGAATGAGTAACTATATAAATAAGCTTAAACTTAACGTGTCTGTAATTCGATTGTATCTTACCCGTAATTCTTTTATGGGACAATGTCTACGCTTTTACAATAAGATCCCAGAAAAGTCCGGAAATGCTCTATATCACAATTTAAAAAAAATGTGTAAACCTAATTAACGAATAAAGTGCTCGCTCGAGACTATTTCAAAGGTATCATTTTCACTAATATATCTGTAAATTATGGTTTGAAAAAATAAAAAAAAAGAGAAGTCCCGCTGAGTTTTTTGCGCCGGTTCTTCTCAGGTTTGAGGCAATAACTTTAGTGAACCGGTGGTAAATTGTTTGACGTTCAAAAAATTAAGCGTTTAACTTCTTATTTTGAATAAAATTATTTGACTTTGACAATATTTACATTAAAAAAATGCTAGCAGGGTAGTCAGCAAAAATTTGGTATCAAGACCCACCGTTCTCCATCTACCCCAAAATCACTACTTGGCGTGTTAAGTGGCGGAACTCAATGCCGAAAAACCAACTTTGCCAACAAAAAATTTTTTAACCTATTAGGAAGTTCAAATTTTACACCACCAAAGATATATAAATGAATCAACTTAATACGTATACTTTAATCGTTACCATGTTTACTTTTTTTAATATTGATGAACAGACAAAATATTAACCTTAAGCCTAAAGCTAATGAGATAACATAAATAACAATTTAATCATATTCAATAGAATATCGATTTTGACCCCGACTCGAGTCGACATCGGCTATTGACCTAAGATTTGAGATAGACAATTAATTTAGGCGAACGTTTATCAATTATAATCTACCACAGTGGCAGAATTCTTAATATTGTTTCTATATTATATTTCTGTTTCTTTTTTTTATGATTTTTTTTAGCTTGACTAATGTTTATAGTATAAAACAGTTTTAAATACTATTAAGAAGTGTAATTTTACTAAAAAAAAATGTTGCTCGTCCCTGCCTTACATGATGATTACGAAGGAATGTAGATATATACAAAATATGTCCGGCCCATGGGGTATTCCCCGGTCTCGTAGAATTTCCAATTTTATTGTTCCATTTAATATATAATTTGTTGAGTTCCACCACGCTAAACGCATAATCTTGGATTCAAGCGGAAAGTGGAGAACGGAGTGTCTCGACACTAGGTTCTCTCTGCCTAACCCTGCTATAGAGAGCGTGAAGCTAAAAAAAGGAATAATTTATTTAAGACCAACGTAAAACTCAATATATTTCTTTACAAAAACGCGAAATAAGCCGGAATTTGACCCCAACAATGTGTTTTGAATATAATAATGGTAAGTAGAAAGTCCCCGGTTATGACATTAGAAGCATGTTATAAATGATGTCACACAATCATTCACTGGACGTTCAAAGGAACAGCTTTATTCAATGCGACACGAGCCGTATTTGTCAGGATTATGCGTGTGAATTTGTTTGATTTATCTGTGTATTTTGGCTTATGTAAGTTATATTGATGATTTCCTATTATTAGAAAATTCTGGACGCCGTCGTTGCGCAGTGGAACATTGTGTGTCTGGGTCATGGGCTCGATTCCCAGTCGGGGTATAATTGAATTTGAAACTATTTTCCGCTGTGATAAAAAAGTGCGGTTTATTATTCTCCCAAAACAGAAATTTTAAATATATCACACATAATAGTTAAATGAGTTTCATTTAAAGCCTTTGCTGAATTTTAATGGGATCTGATGTCACAATGACTATTGTGTACACCAATTTCCGCCTGTGTATTATGCAATTAAAAAATTACTTATTTTAATATAACTTTTTTTCTGAATCGATCTTCTTGTATTCCAATTGTAATAAATCATAAAGCTATAATAGAAAAGAGTGACAAGTCGTTAAGTGTGTTTGTTTTTGGTATCAACTAGAGAACTGAAGCATTTTGAAAGCTTTGTACCGTAGTGGTTCAGTAGTATTGGAGTGTAGCCTCGAATCGCGAGGAGGGGAAGCTTGTAGTATACTGAGGTGCTAGCGACCCGCCCGCGGCTTCACCTGCGTAAACTTCACGAATATGCTTAACTGTATCGCTTATCACCCGCCCCGGTTTTCACTTAAATTACAAAATTTTATAAATTACTAATGTTGTCGAATTATGAAAATATCATGCACAGATCTCTTTAATATTTATACAGATAATTGATTAAAGTTTAATAAAATAGTTATTTTATAGCAATTTTGGCGACTAAATTGTAATTGATATAACTTTTTACGTTATGAACCGATTGAAATAGAATGTATGACAGTAAATGTTAAGAGAAATTTACCAAAACACAATACACAGACGTACATACAATCTGAAACAAATTCCTAATCATTGTAGTGAGTTCTATTACAATGATAAATGCCCCCAATAATATACTTTTAATCATATATCTTCTATAAAAGGACAGCGATTGGTTAGATTTTTATTATTTGCATAGATGCAGTAGTAATAGCAGCTAGTAGTATTATGTAAATCAGCAAACAAGCAATAGTTAAAAGTTTTTTTTTCGTTAGGGTTTTTTTGATTGCCACAAATATCCCATAAAAGGGAGTTAGAGATGTGACAGGCATTACCGATATGGAGAAGGACATGATTAACAAATCGTTTTATTTAAATTTGCTGTTCAATATAGAATCATACTATATGCAGATGCTATGGGCAGAGATAACCTAGTGGTAAGTGTCAAAAATTTAAGTCTAAATTTTAATAATATAAAATTCATGCAAAACATTGACTTTTAACTGACTTTTAATATTTATATAAAATTACCATATAAAGGAGTAGTACATATAGGTAACACATACAGAATATAGCTACCAATATTGCGGGTTCTATTCCTGAGTACGAAATCATATTAAATATTATCCTATACCGAATATATATATAGATAAAGGTACAACCTTGAGATTCAAAAAAATAATAAAAAGAGACGGTTGCCAAAAAAAAAACATAATGCCTTGACACCGACTACTTTGTTATTATTAAATTTACACTAAAAATCACGATGTAATAAACTTGGTCGATCTTTAACTAGCGTCTTAATTAAATGTTCATATATATATCCATATATATAACGCATTTTTGTGACTTGAGTGCATCTATCTCAACCTAAGTTAGTAGATGTCAGCTAATTTCGATCTTATTGCCATGCGATAACAAGATACTGTGCCTACTGTAAATTATACCGACGTACAGCATACCTTGGCTTGGATGTGCTATGCACGTTTTTTGGGTAAGTATTGTATTGGTATAAAAAGCAAAAGTAGAATCTTGAAAGTGTCAGTGCGAGTTGTTCCATCGGAGTAGCAGTGTAGACCTATTGCGACAATGTTTCTGGTAACATTTTTTTTTGTTGTTAAATAAATAGGAAGTCTCGAAACAGATCTTGGGCTGGTTTGAAAATAAATTAAATGTCAATCTCGCGTAATGCAAGCTTTATTTTTGAATAATATGAATGCGTTGTTTACTGTTAAGAATATGGATTGTATTGACTGCATTCTATAAATAAGTATTTGAATAATAATTTTGTTCATAATCTTTAAGTTTTTTTTAATGTATAGTTTTATTTTCAGATCATTTTCGCCGCTTTGATAGCGGCGGGAGAGACCGCTAAGTTAGATCGCACATACTTACCCCCGCTATCTGCTGCTACCGCTGGAGGAAGTCCAGGAACTCTCCAATTACCCTTTTCAAGATCGAACGAAGCTTTACAAGGAAGACAAGGCATACCAACAGGGGGTTTCATAAATGACCACCACGGAATTGTAGTGGAAGCCGCATTAGCAGGAACTAGAGCATCAGGACCTCAAAGTGGCCTAGGCGATCCAAGAATCTCATATGGATCCTCAGATTCCAAAGTGGGAGATGCTGCATTCCGCTTTTCAGGCATCCAATTCCCTCATGGACCTGCTGGACCTAACGAAGAACCAGATCTATCAGCCTTTCACAGGCCTCCATCTCGTAAACCTGGGAACATCCAGGTAATAAGAGACTATGTGTCTGATACCCTCAATTATCAAAACAATGTTGGTCTTGACAAGTTCAACTATGCCTTCGAAACGAACAATGGAATCAAGATTTCAGAAAGTGGGATTTCCAGGAACGGTGTACAGGCTCAAGGAGGGTACTCGTATACTGGAGACGACGGCAAAGTGTATAGTGTAGTTTATACGGCTGATAAAAATGGATTCAGGGCCACTGGAAACCACTTGCCTACTCCACCTCCAATTCCAGCGGCAATATTGGAATCTTTGAAGCAGAACGCTAGGGACGAGGCAGCTGGCTTGGTGGACGACGGTGAGTGTTTATTTTAATTTTATTTATTATATCTTGTCTTATCTATTTGATGTTTTTTTTCTTTTTGATATGACTTTGTAAGTATTCATAATTTTCATGAACTAAATCATTTCTTGGCAATTGTAAATATAACTATTATTTCTTCTTTCTTGGTTCAAATACAGTATTTTTTATAATAATTTAAAATAAATCATATAATCAAAAATCATTTTAATTTTTTTTATTATTAGACACAAACATTTTGTTCTTTATTATTATAACGCAATGCAAAATTATATTTACTTTGTCACATTTTTTTGTCATATAAAAATTGAAGTGTGAGATAAATGGATATCGATATATCAATAATCGTCTGAGAAAATAGACGCCACAGTGGCCATGGTCCAATTATTTATATTTCTTCCGTTCCGTTGAGTTCCGCCAATCAGTAGGCAATGTCTTGAATTCGGACAAAAAGTTGAAAATGGAGTGTCTTCACACTAAGTTCTCTCCGTTACCTTGCTTTACGGCGAAAAGTGTTACACCGTCTTAGAAATGGACCGAAAGTATAACAAGTTTTTAATTACGGCGAGTAATTCATAAAGATCAAAGCAAATTATTTTAGTTGCTTTAAAATACCCGTAATTAACTTACAAGAGTCATCATTATCACGTTAAAATCATTAAATAATATAATTTAAAATAATTGTTATCGCATCATATGTCGATTAGAGCTTTAAATGATACAATAAAGCTACGATATATATAAAACTATGGACATATTCTGTCTGTTTGTCATAAATTATATTATAATATATAAAATTTGGAATATTATAGTTTATATTATGTAATACACGGCGATTTTAACTAATATTGGAAAATTGTTTTCTTGCACACAGTGACAAATATAAAAATAATAAAAATATTTATAGAAAAGTATGGAAGTTCTGACGTGTGGGAATGTTAACCTAATCGATTAGGCTAAGGATAAAATCTTATTACCCGTAAACTATATATACATAACAAATACTAAACAAGCTCTACGCTTTCTCGCGCACAGCAGGGTAGTCAAATTAAGCCTAGCGTTCTAACTTTACGCTCGAATTCGAAATATTGCGTGTTAAGTGGCGAACCTTAGCGCGACGCTTTGTACGCAAATGCAAATGCAAATAAACAAAAATAGTTTAGTTATAAACATTTTCCTAAGTAAGAATCAAACACAACTAATCGCGTATAATTAAAAAAATATATATGGAAAGAAAAGAAGGATATTTAACAGTTCAAACAAAGCTGTAGTAAATAACTAGTTTACTATACATATATCGACCAAAGAGAACAGAAATGCTTAAGGTTGTTAACCTTTGTATAACGATTTAATAACAGCTACTCAGAGTCGTAAAACGTATTGTAACGATCTTAGGTTTGATAACGAGTGTTTCATTGCATATTCTTGGCTTTACAATGGCCAACATAGTGTTAGAACACTCCGTATTCCGCTTTTCTTCAATTTTAGAGACCTTTTGTATTAAGTTGCGATACTCAACTTCGCTTTTTGTCTTACCGCAGCAGAGAAATTAAAATAAAAAATAATCGACAGCGTCTGCCTGTGCGCAATGGTTTTGGGTTCGATTCCAATCTGGATTAATGATCATATTAAAATCATTTTAAATTCACCGCGCTGTTGATGCGGCGCTTTGTCTTCTTGATCAAAGCGGAGACACGAAAATAATTGAAGTATAATTGTTGCACCGAGTGGGAATCGAACCCATGACCAATCGCGATTATAGACACACGCTGTCCCACTGCGCCATAACACGAGATGTCTCGAAGTGGGGTGGAAAGTGGAGTGGAACAGAGTATCTCGACATTAGGTTCTCTCTGACTTTTAACATTTTTTTTAAAGTGTTAATCACACACTTAGGAAATTGAAACAAATATTTATAGAAAACTTATAAAAATCCCGCTGCGTTCAAATTTTTATACGTTTTCTAAAAGTATGTTTCTCTCTGACATCCCAGGACAAGGCGTAGAGCTAAAAAAAATAAACATTAAAAATATACAAATTACTTTGAATTTAACTTTGTTATAATAACTGTCACATCTGAGAGTTATTATTATTATCAAAAACCTATTATAATTATAAGTGAAAACTATTATATTAGAATTAGCCATAATTTTATTTCAGTAGTATAACTGATTAATATATTTAAAGTAGCTAAGCTAAACATTGAAATTATCAATTAAATAATATATTTATTTATTAAAAAAAAACTATCGTGGCGCAGTATGAGAGCGTCTTACAATATACGCGATTGCTGTGAGTTCGATTTTCACTCGTGGGTATGATTATATTTAAATTATTTCTCACGCTCTGGTGACAAGAGAAACGAGTGACTTGACACTAGGTTCTCTCTGACTACCCTGATATACAGGAAATAGCGTGAAGCAACAAAAACAAAACAAGTATTTGTTGTAACTGTCCGCTATATAAGCTGCAACAGTTAAGTGAAAGTTATGTTAACTTTATTTTATTTATTGACATACCATATATATGTATGTAGAAGTTAGCCTTGTTTAACTTGAACGAGTAATTTTAGACATTTTAAAAGTTAATTAACATCAAAAGCTATTGAAATTCGGTATATACGAGTTTGTATGTATACTGTAGTTCCGTGTTTTTATTGACTGTAAATCGCGCCCACATCTTTTTTACTTATTTAGATTTTACGTTATATTTTGTGATTAAATAATCGTTGAGGCTATTGTGGCTCAGTGGGACATTGTGTGAGTGCCAACGACGGTTGGGGGTTTGATTTAAATTTGGGGGAATGATTATATTTAAATTATTTTCATTTCTGCGCTCTGATCACAAGACAAAGCGTGGCGTTGAGTTCCGCCACTCAAAACGCAATGTTTCGATTTCGCGCGGAAAATGGAGAACGGAGTGTCTCGCCACTAGGTTCTATCTGCCTACCCGGGAAAAAGCGTGAAACTATAAAAAAAATTAATTTAAGAGATGTTGCGTGTTGGGTGGAGGCGCTGTTTACATACGAGGAAAACAAAACTTTGAAATATGCGTACTTTTCATTCTTTCTTTTTAGTCTTCATTTCTTATTTTTTTTTCACTGAAGCTTTAATAGCACTTTTTAATTTATCGTTTAATTATTTAGATTATAAGTTTTATGAAAAAACACATACCTTTTACATAAACGTATGGGAGATTTTTGTTTTTGCGCCAATTGTACTTACTCTTAACTTAGTAATGCATCATGCATGCATGCATGCACGTTTTAGAAATATTGGTTTCTAATATTAACGCCCCAAATAATCGGCCCGAGGAATTCAAATTATTGATTCAACTTTTTTCGAATGGGATTCGAACCCACTACGATTTAGATTTACAGTCTGACTCTATCCTGCTGTTCCACGATTGCCAGTATTTTCTTTAATTTATTAAAATTCCTACGCCTATATTAAAATAAAAACTTTTTTAAATATAAATAAAATCAAAAAGCATTTTAAGCTTTTTGTTTTTGTTTAAACACATTTCATTCACACTGTACATTAGATTAACTAAACGCCTATTGTATTCATTGACACGTATTGCCGACTGACAAATTGTTAGTACTGACAAATGAATGACAACTTTCATTTTCTATTTACAGGCTCATACGACGCAAAGAAATACAATACAGAAGACGATTACGCAGAAAATAATGCTAATGACAAATATAATGATAGACAATCGAATAAATTTGGCGATCGACCTGTATTTCATGGTGGATTCATCAATCAAAACCAACAAGCCTTTGTAGCGCCGAACTTTGATGGGCAATTCAGATTTAATGACGCTTCCAAGGATTCAACGTTTTTGAAACCTGTATTGTCGAAATTTGGTACCTTTGGAACGCAAACTGATAATAGATTTAGCTCTTTACAAAAGCTGTCTAAAGATAATGTAAATAATTTGCTTAGTAACAAACAGGTAGCAAATCAATTTCCGGGATTTATGAATAGTGCTTCTGTTTTTAATGTTCTAAGTAAGCCTTTATCGCAGCAAAAAATACAGGAACAGAAACCTTTTCAAGAAAAGCAATCATTTAGTAGGCCAAATTCATATGATACGTCTAACCTTGGTATGCTTTCATCAAATGTTGGATTGTCGCAGCCAAATGTGAATTCATTTAGTATGCCAAATCAGGCAATTTCAAATAACTTTAGAAATGAAAACAATAGTCACAGTGGCCAAGCATTCCAAAATAAGCCCGCTCAAGTATCTTCTAGTTTTAATACTTTAAATCAAGGGGCATCTAATGAACAGAATTTATACAATAATGGGCAATTTTTACCACAAAGTTCTTTAAGTTCTACACTTACATCCAGTCAGCCGTCAACTGGTTATTTCACAAGTCAATCTACTCACCAATTTCCTTCTTCTAAGATACAATCTAGTCAAAATGATCGATCACCAGGGTTACAATCCTCATCTTCTTCATCTGGTGAAAGTTCAAATCAACCTATTTTTACAACCCCTTTAAGACCTATGTTTCCTACTAAACAGCCTCAATCAACACTAACGACGCCTTTGGAACCTTTTGGAGCAACAAATGCCGGTGAATCTTTTACACAGACTGATGAAAATAAAAAAGAAGAAGTAGATAATATGAAAACACCTGCGAAATCTGAAGAATTTGCAACAACTTTAGGTCAATCAACCTCAAGTATACCAGGAGGTCCTTCTACGGGCTATACAGGGACGGATATGTCTTCATTCAATTCACTAGATAATATATTTTCAGTAAAACAAACAGCGCAATTAACGGACAATAATAAACCACAAACGATGCAGGTTTCAACTTCATTTAAACAACCTAGTGATGCGGAATTTCGTCAACCTCAAGCTCCTGATCATTCATATATATACAATCGACCTAATAAGCCTTTTAATACACCGTTTTCTGGACCAGACTCTATTTCATCTAGTGGTCCAGCTAGTCAAGTGACAGCATCTTTATTACCTCAGTCATCTGTCTTTACAAATGCACCTGAAGAATCAAAATCACTTGATTCATCAGCAATTAAACGTAAAGAAAATGATTACCAATCAAGCAGAGTCACTCAAGCTTTATTTTCATCATTTTCTTCTATAGCTCCTGGAGTATCAAGTCCACTAAATACTAAGCCATCTCAGCAATTATCTGGTAAAATACCAAGTGCTTTTGCATTTTCACAAATTAGTCCAACATTTACGACTGCAACAGCACAAGCGTCTTCTATTCAAAATAGTGAAACACTAGACACTGAAGGCATCGAAGATATACAATCTCAAAATAAAAGTACTAGCATACCTTCCCAACAAAACACTGAAGAAGTGTATCAGTATCCTAAGCCCACTGAGGGTCTTCCTTCTAGAGTTGAAGAAAATGTACAATCAAGTCAAGAAAATACAGCTGGTAAAGATTCCACGTTCCCACAATTTAATGCATTTGGCACCCGAAAACCTATAAATCAACAAAGTTCATTTGGATTACAATCTCAGTCACAGCTTGGCCAAGGATCTTATAATAACAAAGAATCTGTTATGGGTGTAATCCCAATAGATAATCAGCCAAATGCACCACAAATTAATTCTCCCTCTGCCTCTCAATTAAGTAAATTACAAAATCAATACGATGGATTTAAACTTCAGCCGCAATTTGAACAGCAAAGTTTTGCATCTTCATCGAAAAAACCAGATCACTTATTTAAATTTAACTCACAATCCCAACAAAGTGGAAATTTAGGTGACAAAGAACAACGTTTTAATGTAAATACAGCATCCCAATTTGGTTCTAAACCTTTTACAAGTGTTTCAAGTTTTTCTCAAAGTACCTCTAGTGACTTTAACAGACCAAGTACATTTTCACAAAATGGACAACAGACTTCCTTTAAACCTACAGAAGAACCTGCTACACAATCTGATTTTGATAATAGAGGAACAACGGTTTCACAAGTTCAGGGGTCACTCCAACCTTCTTCTCCTCCATTTTACAAACCATCATTTGGCTTTAATCTTCAAAACCCGGTAGTCCAATTTGGGCAACAAAGTTCATCTTCTTTCAGACGCCCAGCTTCTGAACTTATCGAGCAAATAGGACAAGAACCTGTTTCGCAGTCACCATCTATTGTATCTAAATTCGAAAATAAGCCCTCCTCAGTAGGTATTCAATCTGGTGAATTCAATACGCAAGGTAAATTAACTCAAAGTGATGGACAAAGTTCGTTCACTTCGAAGAAACCATTCAGTCAAACTCTTCCATTTAATATACAAGATACTACAAAATTTAATCAAGGCACCTTAAGCAGTGAACAATCAACCATGCCAGAACAATCATTTGACAGTCCACTTTCCACATTACTTCCTTCGCCAATGCAACCTCAAACTAGTTCCTTCGACCCACGGCGTCCTATAACTGAGTTTGATCAGTCCAGCTTTTCAATCGCTTCACTAAAACCGCTTACTCCATCTCAGTTTGGAAGCCAACAAGATCTCTCATCCTTTGGACAAGGAACTTTTAATAATAAAGAAACTACAACTTCACAATTTGATCAATCAACCCAAAATTTTGGTACAATATTTGATAATAAGCTATTAACACTAATGCCAAGTTCATCTCAAACACAATTTGGCAACAACAATAGAAAAACAACTAATTATCAATTTAATGTGCCTGCTACTAATTATGATGATCAGTTTCTTTCAACCAATCAACCTTCACAGCCTACGCTAATTGGCACACAATTTGGACAAGAGAATGATTCAAAATCCACAACAAATGCTCAATTTAATATTAAACAACAAGGTACGACTTTTAATGAGCCTTCTACATTAATATCAAGCACATTTGAGACCCAAACTCCGACTCAAAATTCAGAATTTAACCAAATTTATGACTATTCGAAACCTAATCATGAGCTTGTAACTCAAAAGAAGTATACAAGCTTACAATTCGACACCAATACCCAATTTGGTCAGCAAAGCTTATTAAGTGTCGAAAAAGAGAAGCTTGCACAGTTTGATGTGCCTCATTTAATAATAGCAAGCTCACAATTTACGTTAAATATGTGAAACAGAATCTGTTACGCAGCAAGAAACACTTCTATTAGGGTTCCCAAGTACACAAGAAGTATTTTCTTCTACTTCTCAAAATTCTGACCAAAATACTGGAACAATTTATGAATATAACAAACCTAATAACCGATTTAGTCAGCAAGAATCATCAAATATCCAAAAAGAGAAGCCTGCACAATTCACGAAACCATCATTTAACTCTTGGCTAGCTCGCAATTTTCTACAAACCAAGATAACAAAGGTGAATCTGTTACACAGCAAAATACCTTAACAGGTTTCCCGAGTACCCCAGAAGCTTTATCCGCCACATCTCAAAACTCTGACGAAAATACTGGAACAATTTACGAATATAACAGACCTAATAACCGATTTGGTCAACAAGAATCATCAAATATCCAAAAAGATAAGCCTGCACAATTTACAAAACCATCATTTAACTTAGCTAGCTCACAATTTTCTACAAACGAAGATAAAACTGAATTTGTTACACAGCAAAATATCTTTTAACAGGGTTCCTGAGTACCCAAGAAGCTATCATCCACGTCCCAAAACTCTGACCAAAATACGTGGAACAAAATTATGAATATAACAGACCTAACAACCGATTTGGTCAGCAAGAATCATCAAATATCCAAAAAGAGAAGCCTGCACAATTTACGAAACCATCATTCAACTTCTAGCTCTGCAATTTTCTACATGCAAACCAAGATAACAGAATCTGTTAAGTAGACAGCAAAATATCAGCAGGGTTCCTGAGTACCCAAAGAAGCTTTATCATCCACGTCCCTGCAAAACTCTGACCAAAATACTGGAACAAATTATGAATATAACAGACCTAACAACCGATTTGGTCAGCAAGAATCATCAAATATCCAAAAAGAGAAGCCTGCACAATTTACAAAACCATCATTCAATCCTTAGCTAGCTCACAATTTTCTACAAACAAAGATAAAACTGAATTTGTTACAGCAAAAATATCTTTATAGCAGGGTTCTGAGAGCCCAAGTGAAGCTTTATCATCCACGCCCAAAACTTCCTTGACCAAAATACTGAACACCATGAATATAGCAAACTGGAACATAGTTTATATACTTTTTAACAGAAAATGACAAACTACACAGTTTGCACAGAAAATACAAAGCACTTCTAATGTAAATGAAGATAATTTCTATACAATCCAACAAACTAACCCACAATTTAGTCAAACTACGTTTAATATCCAAAATACTCAGAAAACTGATAATCCAACATCGGCTACAACTCTAGAAACAACTGAAAAGACTCGTCCTCAATTCGCTTTCCATAGTGCTTGTTGTGGTGGTTCAGTATTCAAGAGACCCTCAGGCTCCAATAATTTGAATCCTTCTTTCAATATGTTTAGTCAGAAAGAGTCTTCTTCTGGTCAGAAAGAAGGCCAAATTGATCAACAGAGTGTGGAACCAGAAAAAGCCAGTTCTTTTGTTGGAATCGGCGAAAAATTTCCGAGTTCACGTAAACCACCTAGTTTCAATGAAAATGGATACCTCTATTGAGTGCCATCAGACATTTCTTAACATAAGAAAGTGAATAGTGTTTAGGATGTAAGTTACAAGTGATAAAATTAATGTAAGATATACTTAATCGTAAATTATTTTGTAAATAAAATGGGATTGATGTAATTTTTTTAGAATAAAAATGGTGAATTTTAAGCATTTTTATTTCTATACTTGTATTTACCTGTAATAGATCATAGATAATGAAATGGTCAAAGTTTTATATCATCCACATTAGCGCTACAGCTTCACGCTTTTTCCCGCATAGCACGGTTGGCAGATAGAACCTAGTGTCAAGACACTCCGTTCTCCACGCACCGCCTGAAATAGAGACATTGTTTGATGAGTGGCGGAAGACAATGCCGCGCTTTATCTTTGGTACTAGAGCGGAGAAAAGAAGATATTTAAAATATAACCATTACCCCGAAAGGGAATCGAACCCCAATCGGGCTAACTGTCAGACAGTTCTATTGCGCCACGACTGCCTCTACACACTTATATATAGTTAACTAGATAAAAAATCGTTATATTAAACATGCACGACAATATGCATATGCACAACATATCAATGCTTTAAAAGAAATTAAAGTGACTGTTGCCAACAAAAGTATTAGAATATATATCCGCAACCGACCAATTATATGGTTATAAATTAATTAGGTCGATTGAAATGAAATAACCAATAAGTAGAATTTGATTGAAATCGGGTTTCTAAGATTAGCATGCACGATAAAACAGAAAAGAAAATTCAAAATCATAGTTTTGGGTTCAATTACATTGGATAAATGCCCTTAATAATATTTTTTTTGTCTTCCATATACATACACCGATTATATATATATAAGCACGAATAACACTACTGTTTTGTTTATTCCAATTGATACAGTCCTCATTAGTAGCTTTCGTGATATCCTGTACGATTCCGTTCTAACACGACACGTCCAACAGTGTCGTAACTTTGGAGCTTACTTAGTATTAGCAAAGATCTATATTATATAGAGAAATATTAACATATTTTATTTGCTTAGATTTTGTAATTAATTATATTAACTAAACCCTTACATCTATATCATCATATCTAAAACTCTAGAGGTGCAATAGGAAAGTGAGTGTTAATGCGATTGGTTGTGGGTTTGACCGCACTTTAGGACCTACATTTAAATTATATTAATTTTACCACTCTGCACCGTTCAGTCGACACATTAATTTCGAGCGGAAATTAGACACCATAGTGTCTCCACACTAGAACCTACGTTCTTTGTAACTGAGATGAAATTGAAATTATTTTATTAAACTTCCGTCATCCGTTGTTTTACTAACAGTCAACTCATAGTCTAACCTGACACACATATAAAGGCGAAATTTGGCGTGTAGGTGTGTGAGGAGTATAGGAGCACTCAGGGAGTGTTTTTCGGAAATTCCTACGGTTGTTGGAAAAATTATATTTTAATGTTTTAAATTTCAAATAAACGAAGACGCGGTTAACAGTTTGTTCATGTTTAAAAATAAGAAGAGAAGAAAGTTTATTGCTTATCATTACATGGATTCCTCCAAGCAGTACCCGGGACTTGCTTTAATGCAACCCTCCCTTTTAAATATGCATTTAAGCGCGTTTGCACTATCTGAGAACCTCTCTTTACTTAACTAAAAAAGTCACAAATAAATCGCGAAATTCAAAAATTGCGTTAAGTAAAAAAAAGTAAAATTAAGATTTCACACGTGATTGAATTAATTTAACTCAATATAATTTTACGCAAAAAGGCAATGAAATATCGTGTTATTATTTCAAAATACAGATATATATACATACAATTATATATATATTATAAAAGCCTGTGAATATATTAATAATCTACTTTATATATTGTACAATGTATAATTGTAATTCACACATATTTTAGGTTACTAGGAAATCTTAGATCTTAATTACAGCATTTTAAAAATCGAATAATGTTGTAGTGCAGTTGATGTGTAATCCTTTCCATGTAATGATTGTGGATTCAATTCGAGGAAATTGTTCTAACATATTTTTTTATTTATTTAAAATTTTATATATTAATTAAAACATTTTCGACAATTACCAGTACAATATTAGGAATCTAATCTATCTTTAATAGTCGAACAATGATATATAAACTCGTAGAGCTATTAACTTTATTGGTGTGATCTGTGGTCAGTGTAGATTTAAAAAAAAATAACACTCAGAAATCCTGCTATCAGCCTTTCTACTGAGAAGGAAATTCCCAGTTAGAAGTGCACTAATAAGAAAACTGAGAATAATATATTTTTTTAACATTTTTTAAAGTGTTATTCGCACACTGAGGAAATTGAATAATATATATTTAGAAAACGTTTAAAAATTTGAACGCTGCAGTATTTGAACCCGCGCCTCTTGAATACCGTTTAGCGCTCTGACCGCTAAGCCATGCGTTCTACATCCAGCTACGTTGAAATTCTTATACGCTTATTACAACTTATATTCGTTGTTAGCATCTCTGTAGAGATAACTGATAATAAGCTACGTTTTTTCTTTACAGAGCGGACAAAATGAAAATAATTCAAATACCAAATGAGAATCAAACTCACTAATAATCTTATTTACAGTCCAACGCCGTCACACGATGATTTCATATTAAATTATAAAAATTGAATATTTATATATATATAAATTTATTTTGAATATTTATATATATATATATAAAATATTAAATTATATTCTAAGTAATAACAAAGTAACTAGCATTCGCTGATATCATTTTAAAATCATAATAATCGTCAAAATAGCATTAGTGATGCGCCATTTCGACTCAACCTTGAATCATTGGTTCATTTTGGCTCTTTGTATTAAATATATAGACATTTACATACAATATTTCTTTGAAAATTAAAAAAAAACTTTTTTTTAAGGTTTACGCTTTTTCGCGCATAGCAGGGTAGTCAGAGAGAACCTAGAGTCCAGATACTCCGTTCTCCTCTTTCCGCCCGAATTAAGAATTAAGGACATTGCGTATTAAGTGGGGATATAAAAATAACTAAAATAAAATCATTCCCCCGAGTGGGAATCGAATACAAAACCATAGCGTGTAGAGTCAAACGCTGTCACACTGCGTCATGATGGCCTCAGTTCTACAGTTTCTACCATATCTTTTTTGTACTGCTTTCAGTTTTTTTTGATGATACTACATACGAGGGCTTCTCTCTCTCTCTCTCTCTGTGAGTGTCTTTTTGTACATCTAATATTTTTTTTGTCGTCAACTATCTATCAATATGAATGGTTAAGTTAGTTGAAATATTTAACTGACCTATGCCGCCGGGGTTCACAGAATATTGGGGTTCCTTAGGCCCCGGCTAGTGGTGGTCGATGATGAGCACCGAGTGAGGTTTTAGTGGGTACACGGATTGACTGCAGCTACCAGTTCGGAGTCCCATATAGCCACGTCCGAGTCCCAAATCGGGATGGTATCCGTAATGGATTTCTTCACAATAAAGGAAAATATTCATTCCTGAGTTTGCAATAAAATCAAAATGTTATACGCTCTTTATTATCAAGCACAGTACCCATTGTATTTTTCAATCATCATTCAAATGGGTTTCGAACTTACACTTAAAGCCTATCCTCTCAACGGCAATAAAATATTACATAAACAGCATATATTTAGAAATTTGACCACAGCGGGATTTGAACCCGCACCGCTTCCGCTGCATTCACCAGAACGCATAGCTTAGCGGTCAGAGCGCTTGAACGATCTTCAATAAGGCGCGGATTCAAATCCTGCTGTGTTCAAAGTTTTATACATTATCAAAATATATTTTTTTCAATTTCCTATGTGTGTGAATAAAACTTTGATAAAAACGTTAAAAATATTATATGTAAATCAAGACCACTTCTTGTCTTTTAACTTCACGCATAGCAACGTAGTCAGACAAAACCTAGTGGCAAGCTCCGATTTAAATGCGAAATCAAAACAACAAGTGTTGAGTAGCGAAACTCAACGTCTCGCTTTGTCTTGGCAGATAGGAGAAATAAAAATATTTTAAAGATAATCATTCTCCCAAGTGGAAATCAAATTCACAACTAATTGCGTTCATAGTCAGACGCGGTCCCACTGCGCCACGATAGCCACAGTTTAATTTCATCACTCAAAACATCCTTATAAGTCACCCTTTCAGTTCAGTGCAAAGGTCGTCATAGAAATTACATTAACACATTGACACGTGGTCACGAGTTCGTGTTCCGCTTGACCTAACAGCTCTCGACACGTCACGAAAATAAAGCAAATATTGCAAGGTATAATTGCAATGTTATTAAATGAAAATACTTATATGATATATTTTTGTGAAACAATATTATTATCTAAATTAGGCTATCCTTACATATTGCCTGCGAAAAGTAAATATAGTGATTGTGGGTTCGATTCTTACTCAGGGTAGTGATTATATTTAAATTATTTTCTATATTTAATTTAAATTTAATTTATTAATTACAGGCGAAGCCGCAAGCTAGTTGCTTATTGTTTATATATGCGAGCTTAATATATTTTATTTAACCTAACTAACTCTTGCCCAAGCATAAATCGAACCCATAACTATCGCGGTTGACGTGCGCAAGCAATTTTTGTACTTCCATTAGATTTTTTTATTGTATCGTCTAATTATTCACACACTATTACAGCATTTCATAATGCTATTATAAATTATTTTATTGGCATTGCGAAATTTTTTTTTACAAAATTATATGGTTCGATTGTGACTTTGTTTTTCTGTCTAGTAGAGTCCAATGTTTCGTGGACGTCTGAATAAGCGCGACCACTGTGAGTTCAATTCCCAATCGATGAAACGTTTATATTACGGTTAAATAAAATATATTAAGCTCGAATATATAAACAATGAGCGACTCGCTTGCGGCTTCGCCCGTAACCAATAAATTAAATATAGAAAATAATTTAAATATAATCTAAATATATACTATGCTACTAATCAACATTTACCATGTCTAGAAGTCTAGAATGTCTAGAAGTGAAATCTAAGTTTTACCGTTACCAATACAATACCGATTCAACACTTTTACCGTTAATAATTCTTTTACCGTTAATTTAAAATAGAGTTTGTACTCTTAAGATTTTCCATAAATCTAGCTAAAGTAAATCTTCATTTTCTAGTTCAGGTTATATATGTAAAAATATATTACAAAACAACAATCGTTTTACGGTAAATAATACACAAAATGCTTAATAACTCGTAGTCTTGAGAAAGTAATAAAATAAACATACCATTGCATTTAGAAATAATTTAAATTGTTCAAGTACATATCATATGAAGCAAGAAGGCAAAAAGAAAACTAGTTTTGTTAACATTTTTTTAAAGTGTTATTCCCACACTAAGGAAACACAAGAAGAAAACTAGTTTTAAAATATTCTGCACTTAAGCCTGAATTCGGTACTTATTGTATTGATTGGTTTTGTTTCACCAATAATAATAACCGGAAAGGAAATAATTAAAATATATATAATCCATCCCCAGATTGCATATAGAATACGCAACTATCGCAGTTACAAAGCCTTAGCCACTGAGTCAAGACGGATATTTCGTCTTTTTTTTCTTTCAAGAATTATTATTTATTATCCTGAGAAAGAATGGAACCTACAACCGTTGCGTGTGTCACACAATGTTATATGATAATAACCGGAAGTGCCATGATGGGTCAAACTTCATAATTATATATCACAATGAAGAAAATGTCAATAATTTAGGAAGTTGACAATTACAGAATTATTATAATTATAGAACTAAATACATTACTAGTACACACGATTGTTATGGGTTCGATTCCCATTTGGGGAAATAATTTTATTTAAAATTATTTTCAATCTCGACCTGTGAAACACAATTTATATAAAAAAACTAAAAGGAACACGCCTTAAATTATTTTCTTGTTGACCTGCCCGTCCTAGCAAGGACTTCAGGTTCATCCGTCCAACCAAATGCCACAAAAAAAATTCAAATAATAACGCCAAATAGCTCTTTAAAATAGCTACCCAAGATTTTCTTATAATAATAAATAGATACAGATGAAGCTTACAAAAGCTCGTTGGAAAAACAAATTGTTTGAATGCCTCATTAAAATACCATTATATTGGTATAAAATTATAAAAAAATATTCATTTTAATATATTTTTAATATTAAGAACAAGCAAGGTCGTACATTAGAACCGATATAAAAATTCTCAAGTGAACTTTGTAAATACATTTATTAGTCCGTACATAAGAATGTTGGAATTTTATATTAAAGTTGAAATTAAGTTAAAAAATTATTTTAGCGGCTATTTAAATATTTTTGCAAAAAAAATATGCAGGTTTTTTGTTTAATAATTCATTTTTTTGCTATTTTTGTAGCTTCACTCGAAACGAAACTTTTTGTGAAACTTGTGTCAAGACACTCCATTTTCTACTTTTAGCCTGAAATCGAGACACTGCGTGTTGTGTAGCGGAACACAACGTGCGCTTTGTCTTAGGCACTAGAGCGGAGAAATAAAAACAATCGAGTAGAAATCGAACCCACAACCATTGCAAATGTAGTTAGACGCTGTCACACTGGAACTACACGGCTATAAGTAAGTAAAGTTGCAGCCGAATTAAAAAAGTTAGTTTAATGCAATTTTGTCGAAGTAAATTTAAATTATTGTTATTTTTTTTTTATAGAACTGTTTGAAATAATATAAATAAATGGTAACAGAAGTATACCAAAATAAATAACCAAATATTTAAATCGGTTGAGCCGTTTCTGAGATAAGTGTACACAAACGCTTAGACAAACAAACAGGAAAAATAAATTAGAAATATTTGAAAAACATTTATAGAAAATGTATTAAGCCATGCGTTCAAATCTCGCTGTGTTAATATTAGTCGGCGTTTTCTAAAAATATTTTACACTTCCTAAGTGTGTGAATAACACTATATATATATTGGGTTCTATTGTATTGATAAATGCCTCAAATAATATATTTCCTTTTATGTCTTCCATGTACAGACAGCGATTAGTTACATTTTTATTATATACACACATTAAACCTAAGCTTAAATCTAACATTAAAATTTGCCAGCTTGTTAACATTGACACTTAAAACCATTGTTTGGAAGTCAAAGAAATAAAATGTGTTGCTTCATAATATAATATGCATGGTCAGAAATGGCTGAAACACTCCATTGTATTAAAGTCGTTTACAGTCTCGTGTCAAATGAAATAAAATATTTATTATTTCATAAAGATTTCAATGCAAAATAACATGTATAAGAGATAATCTTGGTGAAATAGAAAGAAATTATATGCTTTCGTTATATGTCAAGGAGTCATTAATATTATTATATATAAATGAATGTGATATGCGAAAAAGAGGTAACCTAGCTTTTAACTAGTCCCCCGTTGTTCACAAACCGCTTGAAATCGAGACATTGCTGGCTGACTTGCGGAACTCAACGCCGCGTTATGCCCTCTCTACTAGAGTAGCGGAAATGAAAATTAATTCAATTTAAAACGTTCCTCCTAGACAGATGACTATACTCTTACATTATATTTAATTACTGTATATATAGTTATATTATATATGTATTCGAATAGGTGTGTATGTTTTTATATACACATATTTTATATTAGTAATATGCGTTACTTAAAATTTAATGGTGTTTATTTATTCCCAGTACTGCTATCCCGCTAAGCCTATATATTGCCTTCACCCACTTCCACAGGTTGGCTGGAAGAAATCTCTTTCAGAGACAAGACCACCGTTGCTAACTTAATTTCTGTAATTGTATTAATTGTATTGTTTTTTTTTAAGTGCAATAATATATATAACCAATTGCGTTTACAGTCAAACGCTGTTCCACTGCGTCATAATGGCCTCAGCACCTATTTTTAACATACACTATGAAAATTATTGCGTTTTTAAATTGGCAATATCATTGGGCAATGTTTCAAATTGCAAATTTAAGTATATTTGTAAAAGTTATAATCTTTTTTAACTGTGCGAGGTAAACGATATTTTTGTCTTGATCTTTGATGAAAATTGAAAAAGACATATTTGGTAAACGTATAAAAGTGAATTTGAATTGAATTTACGACCATTGCTTGTATCAAATTTACTAACTGTGTTACAATAGCTAGGTTATTAATGTACAAACAAAATTTGTTCAGTATGGTGGGTAGCTCCAGTGGCAATTAAAAAGCATTGAGCATTTTGAAGCATTGGGTAGTCTGATTGTAAGCCCAATTGGTAAATGGGTACCACTCGGAATGGTTATATTTAATTTGTTTTCATTTGCTATCTCCGGTAATACACTAGGAGTGTTGAGTTGCAAGTATTTTTTTGTCTGTCAAAAGAGTCGTGAAATAAAAAAAACATACAGTCATCTAAAGTATCTGATGTGCAAATTTAAGAGACGAGAAAACTACAACTATGATTAATTTCAACAGGTGGTAAAAGAATTAATAAAGTAATAATAAAGTTCACACAAACAAAGTCAGGCATTAGCTAGTATAATATAAGGTATTACATAAAGCGTGGCGAACGCGTCTTGACATTTGACACTACCTCTACATTCTCTCTGGCTATCTCTCTTTTATATGGGAAAGAGCCTGAGTCATCGCGAGGAAACGGTACCAGGGCGGACCCTCTGACCGTGGGGCTCAACGCCACCCGTGACTACGGGTGGGTCATGAATGGGGCCGCATGGCGGCCCTGTAGTGGTAGTAGTCCCGTCGTGGGGACTGGGATGAAGAGGCGATCAGCGTGCATCCTGGGCGGTCCACCCAGCCAGGTGAGACCCGCGATTGCTCGCAAGAGGCCCAGCTGAGGCGACCTGCGGCCGAGGATGCAGAGAGTGTAGTACAGGGGTCAGCGGCGGAGCAGTATGCTTCCAAGGCGGCGGTCATCCGGCCGGTCGGTCCACGTCACCATACGCGGTCCATCCAGCACGGTCGACTTGCGGCGAAGAGGCAACTCTGGTGTCGGCTGCTGAGCGCTACGTTCTTGACGCGGGCGCAGTAAATCAGGGGGTGCCACCCGGGTAACCAGCATAAGCGGCCCCCGGGGTGGAGGGTGTAGGGTCCAGTAGTCATGAAAGAAAGGGAAAGAGAGCATAAAACAAGCAGTTTTATATGGATTTTCCAGAAAATCACTTAGCATAACTGTCCCTCAACTGTCACCAAATATTTCAAAAGTTGAAAATCGAATAACATATTATTATTTTCTCTGCCGAGTTCATGAAGTAAAAGGGATACGTGAAGAAAATGTGATTTTTTTTTGTAGATATATTTTTTGATATTGTACCGCATTCGACCTAAGTACTTTACTTGCCAAGCCATTTCATAGCTTAGTTATACCAATATTAATTATTTTATTGTACAATAAAACTCACTTGTTATAAGCCATCACGGCGCATTCGATTGCTTCTGGGTTCGAATCTCACGGAGGAATAATTATATTTAGATAATTTTCGTTTCTCCGTTCTGGGCGTGGTGTTGAGTTCCGCCATTCAACACGCAATGGCTAGAATTCACCCAGAAAGCCTAGAACGGTATGTTTTGACAATGCTGGCTTTGTTAAAATTGTGACTGCAATACGGGAAAAAGCGTGAATATGAAAAAAACGACCCACTAACTACTAACACACCTATAATTAACAACCGCAGAGCCATAAGGTTAAAAATATTCTATTAATGTTTTTTTTAAAACAAGGCTAATGAATGGTTCTTATATTTTTTTAATGCAATTTGTTTTTTTTATATTACACTTATATCATATAATTAAAGCCTTTAGGCACCTTGAGATATTGATATGTTACTTAACTAACGGCTAATAGGAAGTTTGTTCACGAGTTTTGTTTTGTTTAAATTATAGTTTTAAAGTTTCAAATAAACTTGAGGCCATCGTATAGCAGTGTGGCAGCGTCTGCCTGTAAGTGCGATGCTTGCGGGTTCATTACTCATTCGAGAGAATCTTAAAACTAGTTTTATTTCCTCGCTTTGAAGACACTAGGTCTGATAGGTATATCTCTTTAGAATGTAAAAATGTGACCTCAACTTCACCTATCGATGTATATATGTTTGAAAAACTTGATATGGTATTTTGACTGGCTTCTTGCAGTTTGATTTGTTTGAAAATTTGTACACCAGTCCGTCTCTGCTGACAATATAATATTTTTAACATTTTAAAGTGTTATTTATACACTTGGGAAATTGATAAATATTTTTGGATGACATATAAAAAGATTTGAACCCGCGTCTATTGGAGACCGTACAAGTGTTCTGACCGCTAAGCCATGCGTTCTACATCCGGCTACGTAAATTCTTATACGCTTATTACAATTTATTTTTGTTGTAGACAACATAATATTTTCATAGCCTTTCCTGATCCACTAAAACAGCCTGAAAATATAAAAAAGAGTTTTTTTTTTATGATTTAAATATTACTAAATAGGACTCTTTTTAAAATTACATTGTCAGATAATGAAGGAAAACCCAGTGTGAAACTACTCAGTTACTTTTTACTACACTTATAACCAAAATACAGATTGCATTGCAAATATAATTCAAAGCTGCAACTTAACGAACTTGACTGAAACCAAATTTCTAATTTATATATTAACATTTCTTCTTTATTGTATTTGAACCCACAAAATAACAGCTACACTATTTTCTCTGCATAGCATCTGACTTGTCTTTTTGTGACTGATACGCTTTGTCTTTCACCAGAGCGAAGAATGAAATATAATGATTCTTCCAAGTGGGGATCAAACCCAAAACCAATCGTGATTACAGTTAGACGCTGTCCCACTGCGCCACTATGGCCTTTGAACCTACAATCATCGTTTAAATCTATTTTAACTATACTACAACGGTTTTTACAATGTCATACATCATAGTCTTTATCTATCTAGTTATACATATAAAAAAATGCAACTGTTTGCTGTCTGTACATGGAACATATATGAGAAATAATATAATTGGGGCATTTATCATTATAATAGGACCCAAAACAATGATTTTCAATTTTCTTTTCTGTTTGTGCGTTCGTGCACGCTTATCTCAAAAACGGCTTACAAGTTTAAATGCAGTTTACACCGTTGGATTTTGGTAAGTTTCCTTTAACATTTAGTTCTTATTTACTTTAAATCAGTTTATAAATATAAATTTACAACCATTTAAATTATAAATTTAAGCAAAATTTATGATTTAAGTGAGAATGCGGAAAGTGTAGTTTAGTCGTGTAGTTTATGCAGGCGAAGTCGCGGGCGATTCGCTTGTACTAAATATATCGTTCTAGGACTTTTGTTCTTATACAAAACCTTACACCGTAAAATTGACACTTTGGTGGCGCAATTGACGTGCAATGATAATCAAAATAAGAATAATCAAATTCCATTGAAATTATTCTGTAAAACCTAGCCTTTTTCTATAGCCTTTTTAAAAAAGTAAGCGGCGAGTGTCATTACTCTCTCTCTACTAGTGAAAAGTAGATAGCACAGTAAACTTTAAATCTTTATTATAAATTAATTTGATTCTACCTAAAGAATAAAATTTTGTTAAGTATAGAAAAAAATATGAGAATAATTTTGTGGAGCTTTCTGGAGTCAAAAATATAAAATAAAACAATATGCTTTGTTTTAATTGTTTAATATATATTACTTAATGTACCTAAATGTACATGTAAATGTAACAATGCAAGAAAATGACTACCATGGCGCAGTGTGACGCATCAAACTATATACGAGATGATAGTGGGTTCGATTCTCACACGAGGAAATGATTATACTTAAGTTATTTTCCTCTCCGTCCCGCCACTCGTCATGTAATACCTCCGATTCAGGCGGAAAGTGGAGAACGGAGTGCCTTGACACTAGGTTCTCTCTGACTACCCTGCTATGCTAATATCCTAATCGTGTTAGTTAAGCAAAGTTATTTGGAAATTTGCAAACGTTTTTGAATTAGATCGAGTATACCTAATATTTTCATAGCATGAACCTCGACAACCAGGATGATGAGGAACCAGTTAAAACCAGTTTAAACTTCTTCTTTATAGTTTGTTCAGGAAGAACGCAAAATTCTTATTTTCAATATTTTTCAAGTTTTATTCACACACTTATGATACGAAACACACTTTTAGAAAATATATAAAAAATTGTACGTAGCGCAGAAACGTTTTTAACTTAACGACTGTGTAGTAAAACGTCAATCACGATAGTTACGTACATATATTTAAATGTTGTAAAATATTAGAACTCAATTTAAGTTGCCTAATTAAAAATCGTGATTCAATCCAAAGAGGTTTTGAAGACTTGAAAAAGGTTATAAATATTTATATGTATTTTGAACGATGGCTTTTTTCTTTGGTACAAAAGACTTTTTCTCTTTTCGCTTATCAAATAAAATCAAATGAAGCAGCTTAACTTCTTTGTAATTTAATTTACAAAATTAATTAAAATAATATGAGTATGGCCTTAACATTTAAAATTTTCTCATTTTTATTCTTATTCTACGTGGATTATATTTTAAATGATCCATTTTATTAACAAATAACAGTTAGCGTAACATGAAAATATTTCACAACGTGTTTTTATTTTATTTAAAATGAAAAAAAATCAGTTTCAGGCTTTTTATTACGACTAACGACCCGCTCGCGGTACTCTACACGACTAACCTATGAAGTATTTTCAAAAACATTCAAAAGACACAAAAATATAACAACATTTTCTTCAGATTATGAATGTTTTTGAAATACATTCGAAATCCGGACGAAATCACGCATATAAGCTAGTATAGAACATTTTTCAGACACATTAAAGTCCAAATTTCAAATAATCATCGAACGTATCACAATAATTAGTGTATCGACAAAATCGATCAAATGTTAAGCAATTGACTCACACAAGCGAATCTTCTTCATTCACGAGTCAAAGGTTACCAAGTAAGAGAACGACGCGAGGCGGCGAACGAATTGTATATAAATATAGGATGAGACTTCTAAAGCACATTCAGTTTTCATACTTTGGGACAAATACAGCTTTGAAATGAAGCTGGTAATATACTTTTATATATATATATATATATAAATATACATTTATTATAAGACTAGAAGCCATCGTGGCGCAGTACGACCGCTGTTCCACTAACTGTAAACGCGATTGGTTGCGGGTTCGATTCCCGCTCGGGGAATGATTATGTTTATGATATTTTCATTGCTTCGCCCTGGTTGGGTAAGTAGACGAAGCGCGGCGTTGAATCCGACACTCAACACGTCTCGATGTCCCGATTTCGGGGTGAAAATGGAGAACTGAGTGTTTTGACACTAGGTTCACTCCGACTACCTAGCTGCACAGAAAAAGGCGTTAAGTTGTAAAAATATGTATTATAAATGTATTCGTATATATGTAAGGTTAAAAATATATATGACATATCAGAAATTCGTGTATTTATTTTTAGATACGAATATTTTAAATATTGAATTAAAAATAATATGTCGCTAATTACTGGGATTATTTTTCAGCTCATAATCCTGTCAGTTGTAGCTTACTGCTATGCAGATAAGTTAGATAGGACGTACCTTCCACCACCCAATGCTGGATCCGCTGGTGGTAGTCCTGGTTCTCTGTTCGCTCCAGGACTTCAACCAGGCTCACCCGCAGGCTCACCTGGATCAATCAATTTTGGAGCACCTTCAAACTTTAATCAAGAAAATGCTAATGGGCCGGCTAAAAATGGGCCAGGATTTGGAGCGACAGGGTTTGGTAGGCCTTCTGGATCAAGCATCTTCGATTCTCCAAATGTAGGTCAAAATCTAACTCCATCGGAGCAACAATTTGGATTTACAGGCAGTTCTGCCTCTAATCAAGCCAGCAATCAAGGCTTTCAGGCTAAGCCCGGACAAGGCCAGCAATCAGGCTTTGGTCCGTCTGGTGCTGGTTCGCAAGGAATTGGATTTGGTTCTTTCCAAGGTAGTGTACCATCATTTGGACCAGTGTCTGGTCCTTCTGGATCCAGTGGACTTGGATCATCTCAAGGCTTTGGACAACCTAGCGGCAGTCAACCAAGTTCTTTTAACCAAGGTCTAGGCGCTGGGCAGCGTGATGCTTATGCAGCTCCACAACCTGAACGTCCTCAAGCAATTGCTGACAGAAACGCTGAAATTTTGAAGTTAATCAATGAGAATGATGGTGAATCTTATAACTACAGCTATGAAACCTCCAATGGTATATCTGCTGAAGAGTCCGGTGTAGCTATTAATGGTGTAAGAGCACAAGGTGGATATGCTTATACTGGTGACGATGGCTATAAATATTCTGTGTCTTATACTGCTGATGAAAATGGTTATCAAGCTCAGGGAGAGCACTTACCTACCCCTCATCCTATTCCGGAAGAAATTTTGAAATCTATTGAAGAAAATGCTAAAGCTGCAGCGGCTGGAAAGCAAGAAGGTCAGTACTATAATAAAAAATACAATAAGAAATATTTGATGCAAAATAATGTAGTTAAATGTATTTGTATGAGTTTTTTTTAATGATTTTTGAATATACTTTACTTTTGATATATAGTGAAGGTTTAAATTGTATTAATATAAATATACAACTCTACATTATAAGTTAAATGTCTTAAATTCGGTTCCAAAACTTAAATAAATGATTTGAAACACCATCATTTCTTACTATCATTTATAAATAAATATGTAAACTAATTTGTTTAACTATTTTAGGTGCTTACCGACCGGAAGAATATGAATCTGAAGACTCACAGCAATATAATGATGGGAAATCAGCTTCTAATAGACCACAAGGTCAAGCACAACAAGGTGTGGGAATTAATCAATATCAGGGTAATAAAAATTTTGGAAGTCAAGGTATTTCTGTACAAGGTTATGGACAGGCGCAATCCAACCAAGTACCTAACCAATTTGCTTCTGTCCAAAATGGCATCAAGGGGCAAAGTAATCAGTTCCAACAAAAATTCGATAGTCAAAATCAATTACAACAAGGTCAAAATCAATTTTCTGGACAATCTGCACAGGGAGCCCAAAGAAACGGATATCAGTATAACCAACCACAAAGCGGATTTAGTCAGTCTTCGTTGACAGAACAACGTCCCTCAATACAAAACCTACCCCAAGTGGCATCTCAAAAGCCATCAAGCTACGCGCCAGGTCCATCTCCAAGTTCTGGATCACGTGGGCAAGATGTTTTCGGATTATCATCTAATCGCCCTTCTAATGGATTAAACATTCAAGACAACCAAAATCAATCTGGTTTTGATAAATCTCGGCCCTCATATCAACAGCCCGGCCTTCAAGGCAGTGCATCCCCTCAAGCACAACAGCCATCACAAGGCTCTAACCAGGCGGCGTTTGGATCTGCTGGAATATTTAAACCTGGACAACAATCATCTTTCGGAATTAACCAACCTTCATTTGGACCAGGTGGAATTGCTAACCAAGGTCAACAAACTCCATTAGGTTCCGCCCAACCTTCGCTTGAATCTTCTCAGACTTCTTTCGGATCTGCCCAATCTTCTTTTGGACCTAAAAAGCAATCGTCTATCTCCAATGGTGCCTCAGGCCAAGGATATAAATATGGATTAAATGGTAATCAGCCTGCATTTAACGTTGGCAATGAAATTAGACAAGGTTCACAGCCATTTGGAAATAAACCAAGCGCAAATGTTCCTGGCGTTCAAAATGGAGTTTCCGGTGCAGGTGCTCGCCCACAATACCAACAAAATGGAAATCAGCCCTCTATTGGCTCTAACAATCTTAGTCAAGGGTCACAATCTGGAGCTAATGGTTTTGGGCCGAGTTCAGGTTCATCAGGAGATAGAGGATCTCAATCTGAACAGAATTCACAATACCAAACTAGTAAACAGCCAACATTTGGTCCATCATCGTCATCAAATGGAAGACCTAGCCAAGCTGGATCAGGAGCTGGATCTCAATTTGGAGGTCCTCGCCAGCCACCAAGCTTCAGTCCTCAGGAGGGTTATAAGTACTAGAGACCAAAGTTAGCAAATTCATAGGCTTGTAAATCGGAAAATTACTCTCTCCAGCCATATTTTGTCAGCATTAGAAAAAATAATATAAAAATATAGTTTTGTATATATCAAAGATATTGTATAAAAATGTTGAATCAAATCACTGTGTGATTAAAACGATACAAAATGTATACAGTGTTTTTACATTTTCCCATCCCATATAAAAATTTAATGTAATACATATAAAATTCCCACAATTAGTTAAAATTGCGACAGCAATAGCCATTGAGTTAGAACAAAATTGAGTTATTATCCAATTATTTGCTACTAAGAGGTTTGATCTAATGATAATATTAATATCAGGTAATATGAAATAATGGTTTGTTGTAACATCATTAAAGACTTAACGAAAAATACTTTTTTTGCAATACTCAATAAAAGAAGACTGACTATAACAGTTATTAAATGATATATGTAAGTAAGTTAAATCATTTGTAACTATAGTGACGTAGTTGTTAGTGAGTTCGTATCCTAATCGGTGGAATAATCGGTAATTTTATATTATATATTGTTTATTTTTTTTGTATTCATTTTGTTATATATTTTTGGACATATATATATTTATATATCATTCTTACTAGCAAAGGCCACCACAGGTACAGTGGGACAGCGCATGTCTATTAACGGTTGTAGGTTCAATCTCCACTCGGAGGAATTATTATACATAAATTATTTTTATTCGCCCTCTAAGGTAAGACATAACGCTCTCTGACTACCGTGATATGCGGGTAAAAGCGTGGAGCTGCAAACAAAATGTATGTATAAACAAAATTTGCACGCGAATTCAATGATTGTGGGTTCAAGTCCTACTCGGGCGAATCTTTACTTGAATTATATTAGAGATAAGACCGCCTTTCGTGTTTAACATATATATATATATATTTTTGTATATATATATATATATATTTTAGTCCCTTTTCCCTTTTATTCGTTTTGTGATGTAAAAAGTATATAACATATAAATATCTACATATTATTATAACTTATATACTACGATGCTTATTTAATGATACAAAACAAAACCGTCACGTCTGTTATACATATTGTCTTAAAAACAGGAGAAACTTAAATAAATTATTATGAATTAATTAATTTTCTCTGTCTAACTAAAAAATTTAATATAAGTAAAAAAATAAAGATTAGGATAAAATTTATAAATACATATTAAATGAATAGATATTATCCACGTGTTTGCTTTGGAGTTTACAACCATACTTTTTTCACTTTAATCTTAAATATAATAAATATGATAAAATTATAAATTCCCTTATTTTCCGTTCTTGTAGGAATTTCTGAAAAATATTTGTTCTATATTAAGAAAAAGAGTAGTTTCAATTGTACTTGGTTTGTCAAGCAGTCAGTGAGTAACGGAGTACTATATATGTATAGATTCCACTTTAAATTTACCATATATATATATATAGGGCCTTAGATTCGCACCCATAACACCACATTATACGTAAAGAGCCCATTTTTGTTTTTTTTTAATTTAATAATTATGAAATGAAATATATACAAAAAGTTACTATATAATCTTTCCATTATAACATTTGAAACTAAACTTTTTATTACTTTCGATATTTTTTGAGAATAACGAAAAAATCATAATACGTAAATTGGTTTACTAAAACTGTTAAATTATATTGTACTGAAAAAAAAACATGTACTGAAAATTTTACCCGCAAGATTTTATTTTTATTTTAATGCCAATATAGGGCAATGGAATTGGAAGCCTGACTGTAAACGCGATTGGTTGTATTCGATCCACGATCTAGGAATTATTATATTTAATTTATTTTCTTTTTTCCACCCTAGTAAGATAAAACGCGGAGTTGAGTTCCGACACTCAACACACAATGTCTCGATTTCGGGTGGAAAGTAGAGATTGAAGACCTGCTATGTGGGATTGTCATTAATCCGCTTTAGTAAGCGCACCAAACACGCAATATCTCAATTTCAGGTGGAAAGTGGAGAAATTAGTTTGGAGTTTTGACTCCTGTCTCCAGGCTCTCACTGACTGCCCAGCTATGCGGGAAAAGCGTGAAGCTGTAAAAAAACCAAAGAGTCATAGTCTAAATACTATCGAACTTTATATTATCTAAATTACAGCTCAAACCAATTACCTAATATCTATCTCATATTAAAATCTAGACTTCCATTTAGGCACAGTCATCCTTCACATTATGGATTTGGTAACTGACTGACATGAATGACCCGAACTCGTTACCATTTAATGGGTAGAATATAACATTCGCTTGTTTAAAAGTTAATTTGGTTTTACTTTTTGATATTATTTTAGATATTTAGTTTATTTTAATATTGATGATGCTGTATAATGTTGTTATATGGTTTGATTGAAATATCATCACAAGGTTTTATTTTTATATAAAATGCGGCGTTAAGTTTGCAATTAAGTTAAGCAAGCAATAATTCTAAAACTAACAAAATCTGGAGAAAGGAGAGGCTTATAACTGAGATCTCTCTTAGAAACTCTGTAGAAAATAATGAAATAAATAAACACACAGATATAGCAAATATAAATTGTGTTCATTACACACACACGGTAACACACGAACACGAACGGGAATCGAACTTGCTACCCCTTTTCTAGAAGAAACAATCAAATAACTACATACAATTAAACTTAAAATATTCCAATAGACAAAGCGTTAATTAATTAACTGTTAAAAATCTAATGATATTAAGGAGAAATAGGATTGAAACCAGGTGTATGTAGTCTGTATATATTCGTTTAAGAAATAAATAGAAAAAAAAAATTAAATATTATTTATATACTAATCTCTAACAATTGTAATTTGTCATTTATATACTAATTTGTAAGGAGAACCATATTTAAATCTCATTTTCAAGTGGATGTATTAGTTTAGACTTTAAATTATTGAGGTGCTGACTCGTTGCTTGTCAAGCGGATGCAACCAATCTAAAGAGGTCATAGAAGCTTACATAGTAAAGCTATCGCACACAAATCAAATATTTGTGTAGAAAATTAAAAAATATATCGTTTTAAATTAATTATTTCAATTCATTTTGGTAAAATTTGGAGTGGCGTTGAGTTCCGCCAGTCAACACGCTGTGTTGAATTACAGCGCAAAAGTCGAGAACGGAGTATATATATATATATATTTTGACACAAGCTTCTCTACGTGTACCCGGCTGTTTCAGAAAAAATGCGAGTGTAAAAAAACTGTGGGAAGGTTTATTAATGATTTCAATTTGAGATAATTTTTTTATGGTAACAGATTTTTTTTAAATTAGTCAAAAAGTCGAAAGCAAGAACTTTTATTTTAAAATTATATACTGACGATTGGCCAGTGGTTGTAACTTTTACATAACTAACAAATTTTTTATTCATAATAATATAATAAAGACGCCAAGGTTACTGACTTAACTGATGGAATCCAGTTCTATTTTCTACAATACATATTTTTTGAAATTGATTTTTTTCTATAAAATTTCTATTATTTATAGTTTCAACAAGAAGGCGCGGCCGCAGCACTAAAGTATTAGGCACTAGTTAGAGTATTAGGCTTTTAAAACGATATAGGAAAAAAAAAATAGATAAAAATACACAATGTACGAAGTGTCCGTAATTACATATTTTCTAAATGTTTTTTTTTTTAAATTACATTATAATATATAAGTAATGTGTAAACCTTACTTATTTCAAGGGATCGATTAAAAACATATTCGATAGATCTTAAATATGTAGACTTAAAGCTTATTATAGGTCACGATTCACCAAAGCATGGAAACTGTAATGTTTTCAAATGTCGCTTGTCCCTTTGTAGTTTAGAAGGTATTGTTTGCATATGGGAAATGTTTTAGTTGGTTTTTTAATTTTTACTAGAAGCCTTCCTAAAGCGTTGCCTTGGCAACGTTTACGCCACTTTATACAGACGTGTATGCCATACATTTGGTAGGTAGTGTGTTACATTTTTTTTTTATGTAATGTATTTTTTAATTAGTTATTATTGAAAAAGCAGGCTTTCTACACTTATATACACTTACATATGATTAATTTAATTAAAGTAAAATTACGTAATATATATGTATATTCTTCAGAATTTTTCCCGGATAATAATATATTTTTTACTTGTAATGGATTGTATATAATAAAATGATCAAAGGTTTATATCATCCACATTAGTTCTAAAGCTTCCCGCTTTATCTCGCATCGCAGGGTACTCAGAGAGAACCTAGTGTCAAGACACTCCATTTTCCGTCCAAAATCGAGACACTGCGTGTTGAGTGGCGGAAGTTATCGTTGCACGTTGTCTTAGATACCAGAGTGGAGAAATGAAAATAATTTAAATATAATCATTCTTCACAGTGAGAATCGAAATCGTCTGAACGCTGACCCACAGCACCACCATGGCCTCTGAAACTCTCGACAATTTGACACAAAAGCTCTAACACAGGTAAAGCTCTAGATTTTAATGAACAAAAAAAAACTATCTAGACCTTGTACCATTTAGATTCGCTGGCCAATTAAGCTTAACATAAATATCACGTATTTTACAAGTAATTGGAACATTTATTTAATGAACACCCATTCGGCTAGTTACCTGTTAAGTTGAATATTTTGAAATGGTTATCTTATATTACTCTGTCGAAATACCATTAGGATCGTGCGAAACTGTCATAATACTAAGTTTTCACAGTTCTGTGTCTCAATATCGGGGGTCATCATGACTCAGTGGCATAAGGTCTACTCAAGATTGTATACTTGAGGGTCGTTGGTTCGATCTTAGCCAAGTGACAGATTTATTATACAGTTATTTTCATTTTTAGGCTCTGGAAAGGCGAAGCGCGGCGTTACTCAATACGCTATGTCTTGAATTTGTGTGGAGAGTGGAGGGCGGAGTTGACACTAGTTCCCCCTCTACCTAGCTACTTTCCTCTTTCTGCCTAGGTGGCTAATGATCCTTAGAATTATGAGGAGTACTTATAATAATAAGGTGGGCAACGTCGATTCACATACTAGCCGAGGCTATCGAGCGTATATATATATATGCTCTACTCATCTCTACTTCTTCTACTTGGAACTAATCCCGGACTAGCCAGGGTCTGCGTTCCAACTTTGACATCCTCAGTGGTTAGTCCATTGGTCCTCATATCCTGCTTCACGACATTCAGCCATCGCTTCCTTGGGGTCTTGCTCCAGGGATAGACATATCAAGTTCTTTGATTTCCGCGATTATTACACATTTGGAAATGAAACTATTTTAACCGGATTAATCGCGTATAATTTTGGTATTCGAAAATACATTTTTAGAACCTGATATTTCGAACACTACATTTTTATATCACTATTTTTTACATATTACATATCACTTTTTGTTGATATATGTATTGTGTATACATACATATGCATTTAGGTAAAAAGCGTTTATTTTAAAATTACAAACAGACACTCTAATTTTATTTAGAATTTTTGTATTCCGCTGTATATTGAAAATAATACAAACAGTTATTTGTCAGTATTTTTACAAACACATAAGTTGTGCAAAAGTTCAGTTATAATAACAAAAAGCCCCTCAAGATTTCAAATAGATGACTATGTATTCTGCGTATATGAAACTAAATATAGTAGGCGCTTTTATATTGATTTGGTATTTTTCTTTTAACAAGAGCTTATTTTTTTCCATAACTTTTTACTGGATCTCAGTCAGATATATCAGTTTGGATGATTCTTTATTTACATGATATCTAGTGCTTCTCGCGGGGTCCCGTTTAAATTGCACTGTGTTCTGACGAGTGGTTTTTGTATAATTCATAGCATATATCTTATATTTAATTAAAAATAAGTTGTGAAAGTCGTACCCACAAGGTTTTTTTAGTTTAAATCTTTGTTTTAACAAGAAATATAAAGGACCAGAGTGATTCTTAAATCACTAAACAGGAATCGCAAAATTTTCTGTTAGCTAAGTTTTATAGCCAACATTTTTATTTACTGTCATACTAAAAAAGACATTTAGAAACGTATACAAATTTAAACGCAGCTGGATTTGAACCCGCGCCTCTTGAAAACCGTTCAAGCGCTCAGACAAATTTGAAAATCTATCAAATTTTTATACGTTTCTAAATATGTTTCTTTTTCAATTTCCTAAGTGTGCGAATAACACATTAAAAAATGTTAAAAAAATATGCTTGCATACTGTTTGTAAACAGATAGAACCTAGTGTCAAGACACTAGGTTCTACACTTTCCACATGAATTCGATAAATTGCATTTTGAGGACCTGAACTCAACGCTCAACTGTGTTTCCGGAGCGCGGACTTGGAACTACTTGTAATATAGTCATTGCTCCGAGTGAGAATCGAACCTACACCCATTGCGTTTTGTCTATGGTACCAGAGAGGGAAAATGAAAAGAAAATTTAAATATAAATAATATATAATATACCGAACACGCAAGCACTGATTGACACTTAAATTACAATTACGCGAAAAAACTAAATAATTAATTAATTGCGGCCACCCTGGCACTGCGTAACAGGGGTGACTAAATACTCGATGGTTGTGGGTTCCATTCCCTTTCGAGGGAATTATTATATTTTCATTACGCTCTAATGGCATGACAACGCGCGGCGTTGAGCTCTCCCACTCAGCACGCAATGTCTCGAATTCAAATGTAATGTGGAGAATGAAGGGTCGTTTGTGGCTACGCGGGAAAAAGCGTGGAGCTGCAAGAAATAATAAAAAAGTTTTTTTTTAGTAAGCTATGTTAATGATTAAGACATATTTAGAAAACGTATAAAAATTGGAACGCAGCGGGATTTGAACCCGCGCCTCTTGCAAACCGCGCAAGAGCTTTGTCAAGAGCTTTTTCAATTTCCTAAGTGTGCGAATAACACTTTAAAAATATTAAAAAATATATGTTAATGATTTTCTATCTTCAGGTTCATGCAATTGTTTTTTTTTCTTTCATGAATGTTTTACTTAATATGTAGCTTTCACTTTCACGGTTTGCCTCTATTTTTCACTTCCGCGGAACCCAATACCGCTGGCTTCCCCAAACGGATATCGAACCCACCACCATTGCGCTTATAGTCGCCATGATGGCATAATTTGATATAAGGTAATTATTTAATATAGTCATGTAACCGTATTTAAGTGTCTTATCTAACATTATATTAGATTTATAAGTAAATTTACTTGTAAAAAAAAGGGGATTTATTAAAAATGTATGTACATACTCGTATATCGCTTTCTTTCACACGTTCTAGAAAAAACTATACTGTGTGTAAGTTAGTGTTTTTTCCTGCAACTACCATAATAAGTTTAGTGAAGCTAACGGTAAGACACTCCGATCTCTATTCTCCACTCTCTTTCACCGTTACAAATTAAACTAATTCTAAATATAAAAAAAATGTATGTATCCGAGTGTATTCATGATATTGAATATAGAAACATCATACAATTTTCTACCATCTGGGACCTAATCCTGAACACTTTGAAGTCTCAAACCTACTACGCCAGAGAGCAAGATACAGTCAGCTCATTCTGCAAGAATCCAGGGCAGTAGGTGAGGCAACTAAGAATTCGTTGGCGGTAGTTTGATATGATAATTGTATCAACTGACAGACGAATGCCACCTCAGTCTACCCACTGGACACTATGACCACGGACTACTGTAAAGTGTTAAATTTTTTTATGTCTCCGCTCTAGTAAAGTTGGGGCGAGAACAGGGTGTCTTCAGGCCATCGTGGCGCAGTTGGACAGCGTCTGACTACAACCGATTGGTTGTGAGTTCGATCCCATTGATGAATGATTATATTTAAATTGTTTTTATTTCTCCGCTCTGGTATCTAAGGTAAATAGCGGCGTTGAGTTCCGTCACTCAATACGCAATGTCTTGATTACGGGCGGAAAGTAGAGAACGTAGTGTCTCGACACTAGGTGCTCTCTGACTATCCTGCTGTGCGGGAGAAAGCGTGAAGGTGAAAAAAAAAGGATTGACAAAAAAACTAGTCTAACAATACTATTACGAAAAACACATTAAATCAGTTTTTTAAACACCTTTATAATATTTGCACGACATTATGAATAAAAAATTCTATGTTACTCAAAAGCTCCGTTACATAAACTTGTTATAAGTATTTGCATATTATATTCTTAATTTTCTCATAACATACTCAAAGTAATTAGTTTTATATTAAAAAAATTTAAAACGTCACCGCACAGTGGTGTTGGTAGTGAATAGTCGTGGGTTCTAACGCGTTTGTGGAGTATATTTTTATCATTTTTGTCTGATCAATACGGACATATAGACCATATTTTATATTGGATTTTGGTTTATTAAAGCTTGGTCTTAATAAATATATCACCAAAACGTGCCAACCAAAGCTATTGTGAGGAGAGACTGGTGTCCGTACTGCTTAAAAAATAATTGATATATTGTCTCTTATTTAACTAGGCCATGTATAATATATTTTTTATATGTATTACGTAAATAGATTATTTATTATACATTTATTATTATTATAAACAGATTATTTATTTATATATAGGATATAGATTTACGTTTTAAATAAAACTATTTGAACCGGATGCATTGCGTATATATAGGCATTTGGCATGACTTGTGGTCCGTGGTCACGGTCGTCTTCAGATATTCCTGTTTTTTCACATTGTAATTTAACTAAGATGTTTAATTTTGCTTTACATAATACTAAAATGATTCAATTCACGCACAGCAGGCTATTTCCGGATATAATCACTAGATTATATCCGGAAATAGCCTGCTGACCCTCCGTTCTCAACTTTCCATCCGAATATGTGGCTTGCGTTTTGACCTTGCGGACGCCAAGACTTGTCTTGTCTTACAGAAGCCAAGAAATTAAAATAATTTAAATATAACCATTATAGATCGAACCCACAATCGGTATTTTAGCCTCATTTTATTTTATATTTAATAGTTATATGACAACACTTTAACACGAATTAATTATAATTTGCGCAATCATTATGTACTTTCGTTTTCGTAACGAGCATTTGCATTCTTGTATCTATCGGATGTAAGGAAGTTGAATGTCTAAGACTTCCGGCATGGCGGCATGGTTTCTTAAGCTTAATCTTTTAGAGAACCGAGTGTCTAGACACTGCAGTCTCCACTTTCAGCTTGAACACGAGACATTGTGTGTGGATTTGCTCACTCAACTCAACTCAACGCCGCGCTTTGTTTTGGTTACCAGAACGGAGAAATAAACATAATTTAAATACTAATCATTCCCTCGAGTGGGAATCGAATCCATAACCTATCGTGTTTACAGTTAGCACACTGCGCCACAATAGCCTCCAACATTTGCCTCTACTTTATGCGAGAAAAGGTTCTCTCAGATTATCTTGCTATGCGGGAAGAAGTGGGCTTAAGACACTGCATCTGTTTTCCATGCTTGGCCCAATCATGACCGTACCTGAGTACATATCGAACAGCGATATCCACTTTTTAAGTAATGAAATCCAGGACTTGCTTGTATTAAAATAATAACATTTCTTTAAGCGATCCCGCTATAATACAAATAATATATAATGATAGAGAAATGTGAACTCACAGTCTTTAGATATATCAAAAGCATATTCAAGGCAATTTGTATGTCCAAAATGACCTTAATTTTACTTCTTTTGTAGTTTACCCTTTTTATAGCATAGCGGCGTGAAAAATAGCCTAGTTTTAAGAAATTTCGCTCTCCGCGACTCAGCATTTTGTCGTACCAAAGCGAAAAAACAAACATTGCCCCGAGTGGAGATCGAACCCACAACCATTGTGGTTACAGTCACTCCTCTTCGTGTAAATTATCGTTTAATGTGTGTAATTATTTTATTTATTTATATACATAAAAATACATAATTTTATATATTTGGATACAATAAAAATTACTTTTATGTATACAATAATTATTCAAAATATTAGCTGCTTATATTTCGTCTTCATAAACTTCATCTGTGTCTCAAATTAGTTGAGTCATAATTAATATCCTCTAATCCCATATTTTCTGTTAAAAAGAATCGAAAGTTATTCCTTGAACTATAAATAGTGATAATAAGTATTGTTTTTATTTTAAATGAAACATTTAATTTGTGCCTTAAATTCTTTCATTATTATTACTCATATTTCAGATGAACCTTGGAGTTTTCGTATCGTCAGTATATAATATAATTACTGTAAAGGCGGCAGAGTTGCTATATATAAATACTAGCCCTTCGCTTCTTCAGCGGGTCCTTAGCCTATATTCATATTTTTATCATTTTAAAGTATTCACACACTTAGAAAATTGAAAAACATATTTAGAAAACGTACAAAAATTTGAACGCAGCGCTATTCGGACCCGCGCCTCTTGGAAACCGTCCAAGCGCTCCGACCTACATCCGGCTGCGGCGAAACTCTTTCAGTCGATGCCAATAAGCGTATAAGACAACAAAAATAAGTTCTAATTAGCGAACAACAATTGCTCTTGCGCTTGGACGGCTTAAATTTTTATTCGTTTTCAAAAATGTTTTTTTTTTGCCCTAGTCATCCCAAGACTCTCAAGTATGTCTATTAAAATATCATTACAATCGGTTCAGCGGTTCGGCCGTGATTATGTCACAGAGATAGACATAGACATATACTATAGACATAGACATATACTATACAGTTACAGTTAGTTTTTAGTTAGTTAGTTAGTTATATATACAGTTACTATCGCATTTATTATATTAGTATCGACTAGTTTAAGTGACAAAATTATTATATGATAATAATAAATATGTGTGGAAATTGTATACAATATTTAAGCTATTATTGTACAATATCGCCTTAAATGGCGTTTAGACCTTCCTACGTTTTTTTCTCAATATAGAAAATCGCTGTAATTATGAAACAACTTGAACAAATGTAGCATAAAGAAACATTATGCAAATGTTTTAAATATCGTTTGACAAAACGCCAAGATTTACTTTTATTATAATGCGAATTAATATTTTGCGTAACATTGTTGATTGTAATGTAATGAGGCTGTCGTGGCTTAGTGGGACGTCAGTCTGTAAAAACGATGGCTGTGAGTTCGATCTTGACTCAGGGTAAAACATTATATTTAGATCCGCCAGTACCGTGCACTGTTTCGAATTAGGGCGGAAAGTGGAGAATATATTAATTTGAGACTATATAGCAGTATGGATAGAAGCTTAAAGCTGCAAAATAATTTACTCGGTTTCGGTCGGTTTAGCCGTTTCTAAGATAAGCGTGCACAAACACACAGACAAACAGATAAACAAGCAAAGAAATTTAAAATCATTGTTTTGGGTTCTATTATATTGATAAAATCCCCCCTATAATATTTTTTTCATATATCTTTCATGTACATACAGCGATCAATTAAATTTTTTCAATTATATTTATATATATATATATATATATATATATATATATATATCGTCTTTCTAGGAAAGTCGGTCGCATTACGTTTTCATTATAGACTGTAGGCGTTTGTCAGGCTTAAGTATGTATGACTTGTCATTTGACGCCACAGGTTTCGATCTTGTCACTACCGCCCTGTATTGGAAACCCGCGGGCAAAAAACTAATGTAATAATTTTTGCGTGGCATAGTTGGATACCTGTTTAGTAAATAATTAAACGATTATTTTAATTTCGATTCTTGATTAAGTAAAAGTATGTATGTAGACCATCGTGGCGCTGTGGGACAGTATGTTGTGGGCTCGATTCCCACTCGTTGGATTATATTTCGATTATTTCGATTTTTCCGCTCTGGTGGCAAAACGCGGTGTTGGGTTCCGCCACTTTACTCTCGGATTTGGGCAGGCACTGGAGAACGAAGTGTATTGACCCTAGGAAGCGGAGAAAATTGCCACTTGCTCGTATAGTTAAAACTGTAAAGCAATGTAGCGTCAGCCTTTGTCTAGATGTAACCATGATAGCTATGATTGAAAACCCGAGAATGATTTGTATACAATATTCGATAATAAGCCCTACTCTACATAATACTAAATCAAATAATGACATATATTTAGTTAGAGCATGAAAAATATTTTTAGAAAACGTATAATTATTACTCTTGGAAATTCCAAAGAAACGTTCAAACTGTAAAATTAATATTTATATCTTTATTTTGTACCATAAAATGTATAGAAATCCGTTACATTACATATAATTTAATTAAATTGTTTAAAAAGAAATTGTCAAATCGTTCTGAAAATATTGAATTTTCGTCGCATTCGGAAATTGACTTCCTAATACTCCCTTACATACATAAATACAGGTGAAGCAAATTTAAAACCGAACAAAACTTTTATGCTAAATTGTATTTTAATGATTAATTTTCAATACACTTAATTAAATCGATTGATTCACAATCGGTACGACGAAAAGGTTAGAAATTGCGCATTGCACGGCCTTTGGTACATCACGTATTATTTAAAAATAAACGATATTTTAATTAAGTATAACTTATATATATAAATTGAGGTCGACTTATTGGAATGCAACAAGGCCGAAATTTTTGTATGAAGTTCACTTACTTCGTACATACATTGAATCATCTCCGCATTAGATAGGTGTATGTTGTAAAGCACCACAATGGTGCTTTACAAATATTTCTTTAAACTTTATCCCATTTATTCGAAAATATAATTTGAAAGCACCCTTCTTACGTATTTCGAAATAGAAATTCTATCTATTTTATTTAAATACTTCTTCTATATAAATGTATTTAGTGACAAATCACTTTGCCTGTCGTTAGTGATGTTACTTGTTGCCAGTAACCACAGTCAGCTTTATAAAAAATTGCAACAAAGACATTACTTTCAGTTTCCAGTTCGTTTTCTGGGGATGCTGTGTGTAAAATAACAAAACTTGTACCCTATGTACTTTGCCATACCAAGCTTTTATAAGTTTTACATGATATAGTATAATAAAAAGCACATACATAAAAGTTTAAAATCTCTTTTAGGGTATACATAGAGACATAAAGCTCTCTATGATTCGTATAAGCCTAGTTTTAAAAATAAAAAAAAACAATTGTACTAGTCCCTTAGTGTATTAAAAATTATAATAATATAAAAAAACATAAAATAATAGAATAAATCTAGCAAAAGTTGTAATATTATATAAAAGTTATGCCGTATGAGAAAAACGTTAAGTGTACTTGTTAGAAAACTTGTACTACTTAATCGATTACACATATAGGTTACAGGTTCATTTCCCGTTAAATACAAAATGCACTTTAAAGTGTAATAACATAAAATAAGGTAAGAAGTCAAAACAAATTATAGACCCGAAATGACATCAATATTCAACAATATTATAAAAATATAATTTAAATAAATATATATTTAACTACTAGATAGTACTATAGAATAAAATTTCAACAAAAATCTACATAAGCCTGTCCAAGACAATTAAATGCGTCCATCTCCGTGTTCTGTTCGATTAGGCAATAGAAGCCACGACTTTTTATATAAAGAGCACAATATAAATGTAGTGCAGGATTTTTAGTATAAATAAGAAACACGATTAAACATTACATCATTCAATCAGTAGCGTTTGTGAAGTGGATAAGTAAAAGTCGACATGAAATTGGTAAATTTTGCTTTAATAACCTTAGATATGCTAATTAAAAACCATTGTGGTACAGCAAGGAGTGTCTTAATGGAGTTACCTATGGTTGTTTGTTCAATTCTCGTTTGAGGGAATATTTGTATAAGTCTGGATTTTGTATTGGCGCTCTTATAGGTCATGTGTCTGAGAGTAATAGAAAATCGAGAACAGACGAGTTTTCTTCGCTTACCATACATAATATGGGAGACGACGAAAAAGATACAAAAATAAATTTTATAAAAGTAGGACACTAGTGTCCTTTTGTATAATACTTATATAACAAGAATTATAAACGAGTAAAGCATACATTTCTGACAATCATTATCATAAATATCTCTAATTTACCTAATGTAACTTTCTAAATATATTTACATATGCATAAATTTATTACAGATCGTGTTATTGACCATAATAGCTGCTTCCAGCGCAGATAAGTTGGGCAGAAATTATCTTCCTCCCAACCATGCGCAGTCCTCTGGCGCCTCTGAATTCTTAGAGGCTCCAGAATCGAGACCCATTATTGTAGCCGATATACCAGTTTCACAAAAAGCAGTCCTAAACGACTTAAATGCAAACCATCAGCAATCTATCAACGAATTTATACAACTGAGGAATCAAGCCAATCTTGCAGCTCAAAGTGATTCTGAACACAGGGCCAACTATCAAGTCAGATATGTAGAAAGACCTGAACGTCCTCAGGCGGCTTTAGAAAGACATGCCGCAATTTTGCGTCAAGAATATGAAAACAATGGCGAATCCTATGCATATGCCTATGAAACTGAAAATGGTATATTTGGGGAAGAAAAAGGTATAGCGGTGGATGGTGTGAGAGCTCACGGTGGATTTTCCTATACTGGTGATGACGGCAAGCAGTACAGCATCAGGTAAATATAACTTATATATTTTTTTATTTCCTATTCTCTATGTTTTTATTTTTTGACTTACTTAATACAATTCTCTTTTAACAGATACACAGCTGATGAAAACGGCTTCCGACCAGAAGGTGATCACTTACCCACACCTCCCCCGATCCCTGTGGAAATCTTGCAATCTTTGGAACAAAATGCTCGTGATGAAGCCGCTGGAATTTACGATGACGGTAGGTTTCATTCAAATATTAATTTAGAAACAATATTTAAAATAATAATTCTTCACTGATTTCATTAGAATAAGTATGTATTTACTACTTTGGTCGTATCCTCTATAGTATAAGGACACTTAATGGGCGAAAATACTGCAGTGATTCACATTTTCTCAGCTTTTCGTTATGTTAATATTATATATTCCTTTAGAGTACTTTAAATAGTTTGGTCTACAAAATGTAATTATAATTAGTGTACTTATTTAATAAAATCCTATTTAATCTATACCGCATATTAATTCACAGGATCCTACGACCAGAGAAAGTATGGTGAAGTGGATAGCCACAAGTACTACAACTCCAACTCCAACGTCAATTCGAACATTGCCAAACAAGCTAACTACGTTCTCGTCAATAAAGGACAAGCTATAAGTGATGAAGATTCCATTGTTACTCACTCTGCATCAGCCATCAATCAGGGTTTCAGAAATATTGGTGAAAGTGCTCAAGACCTAAATCATGTTCTTAATAATGCCCACCAAGAAGTCTCCATTGCGGTAAACAACGCGTATTTGCCACCTGTTGTCCGTAAAGTCGTAGAAGATAGATCTTCTCAAAATGGATACTTTGGGAGCAGAAGTCGTAAACCAAGTTTCAGCGCAAAAAGCGGATACCAGTATTAATTCGACCATATAGCTATGTACATCTCCTAATAAAGTATTTTATTTATTGTATTAAATTGTATTTTTATTTTAGCCCATTTTTTAACTATTGGGAGACTTATTGATTCTTAAAAGAATATTGCAAAAGTCAATACTTTACACATTTCATAAAAAATACTTGTTTATTTCTTATCAACATTTCAGTATTTTTTACAAGCTATCAGAAAGTTTTTTTATATAACACTAATTGTCGCCCGCAGCTTCATTTGCGTGGACTCTACTACCAGTACATATGGCTATGCATAAGTACTAAGTGGATGACGATTATAGAAGATGTTAATTAATGTACATAACTTGATAAAAGTTAATATAAAAAAAATAACAAAAGAAACCTACATGGGAATAAATTTAGGGGGATGAAAAAAAATATTGGGCAGCTAAACTATGAGAAAAGCAGCTTTCGTTAACAAATTAATATTATTGCAGCTTGAGGCTATCCTGTCGCATTAGGCGATAATACGAGTACCCACGGGAAAAACGGTTTTTAATTAATACCTTCTTGAATCTTTTCCTTTCCTTTAATTAAGTCGTTTATCAGAGTAGGGGTTTAATAAATCGTATAAATTAAATCCTAATAAATTTTAAAGTCTACTATTTTGTCATCTTACAAAATATATCTTAAGATAAACAATTGAAACCTATAATAATTTAACTGATAAAAATAATTGGTACATTATGACTGTCTAATGGTTTAAATATGGCCAAGTCATAACCGACGAAGAATTTCTTGATATCCATTTAAGTTTTGTAGAAGAAGTCGTGTCGTATTCGTATCGTAGCGAGAAAAAAAGCGAAAATTTTCACTTTCTCACAAAATGTTCGACTTTAAAATATCGTAACATCTTATCTAATATTATCTTTGAAATATCGTATATATCGCATCGTCTGGGAAAAAATATCGTAAGAAAATTGTAAATTTGGATTATAAAAAATATTTTGCTAGTACTGTGATACTAAAAAAAGTACTCCAAATTTATATGTGAGCCTTTTTTATTATAGTAATATAAATCACTGATAGGAAGATATATTCTTGACACAGTTATATTTTTTTGACTAGCATTAAATTGTAACCAATTAAAATAGAATACATTAAAATAATATATTAAAAGGAGGCTGACCTCCTGGCACAGTGTGACAGCGTCTGAATGTATACGAGAAGATTGTGGGTACGATTCTCAGGTGGGAGCATGGTGATACTTAAATTATTTCATTTCTCCCTTCTGGCCATACAAAGCGCGGCGTTGAGTTCCGCCATTTAACACAAAATGTAGCGGATTCGGGTGCTAAATGGAGAACGAAATATATCGACAATAAAATCCGAAAATAGCTAATTGTTTTTTTACACGGTTCTATAAATCATAACTTCTATAAAGTTCTATAAATATTTAAATAATTTTATAATAGGACAAAACTTAGGCGTCTTATTTACCAAAATTATGCAATCAGAGGCTGAACGTCTGAAATTTGACAAATTTGAAGTTTGTATTAAGCAGAATGCAATTCTGCAACGAACATAAATGCCACACACACTATATGTGCTTGACATACACGTTACTATGACAACGCGTCATTTTCGAGCCTGGTAGTGTCAAAAAAAAATGTAAATATACCATTGCTGGCTGGCCTAATATATATATATATATACTATTTTCTTGGATAATATGCGGAGTAGACAAGCAGCCTAGCGTTAAGTAACTTCATTTAATAATTACCGCTTTGAAAATTTTTTTTGGAGACCGTATAAATACAATTGTCAATTTGCCGAAGTGTACGAATAAAACTTGAAAAATGTTAAAAAGTTCTATCTTGTACTTTTTTCTATTTAATACGATGCAACGTCTAGAATATCGATATTAATATTACAAATGAAAGTAACCCTGTCCGTCTGTGACGTCATCACGGCCAAATCACTGAACCGACTGTAATGAAATTTTATACAAATATACTTCAGGATCTTGGGATCAACATAGGCCAAAGACTTTTATTCCTTTTTCTTTAGGTTTCCGAAGAACTTCATTTTATTACGAAAAGACCGCCGAAAATACGAAACAACTTTAATTCACGTGGGTGAAGCTGCAGGCGGAGCGCTAGTAATATTATGTGTACAAAATGATCAATACTGAATAATTAAAGAGATTATATAAATGAATATATACTCACAAAAAAATGGATTTTAACACAGTTACCTATTCTAATTAATTATTTTTTCAATTGTACATACACTCATATACTAACTTAGCATTTTTGGTATATTAACGCCTTAGAAGCTTAGAAATATGTCAGATATTTCTGGTAGCGATGGGTAAAAGTTTGAATCACACTCGAGGAAAATGTTATATTCAAAATACTTTTATCTCCTAGATATAGATCTAGGAGATAAAAGTATTTTGAAGAATAAAAGTATTTTTTCTTCTATTTCTACCATAGGGTAGAAATAGAAGAAACGGTAATAAATCATTTGATTGATTCTCGGACCTTACTCCATAAATAAAATCAAAATATATTTTATTGAAAAAGGATATCACAAGTGTCAGTCCAACAGGAAGCTTACCGGCTCAGAAGGCAGTTCTACTGAGAGAAGCCTGCAAGAAACCTTAATATGCAAGAGAATGCATCTCCGATATTAAGAAAATAAGCATATTCTATTTTAAAATGATGTAATCTTAAAACGAGGTTGATTACTCCACGAAATTTGAACGAGTATTATGAACATTGCCGTGAGCTTTGAACTTGTAATTATCGAAAGCTTCGGCAATGATACCTTACACTCTGATAATGAATTATAATTTTTTACTGTTGGTTTTATCTAAGTTAATTTTTTAGACGTGATTCGTGCTGGCACTTCTGTGTAATAAATTAAAGTGTCCGTAATTTATACTTTTAAATAGGAGTCATAGATTAAGTCATATTTAGAAAACGTATAAAAATTTGAACGTTCAAGAACGGTTTTCAACTGGTGCAGGTTCAAATCCCGCTGCGTTCAAATTTTTATACGTTTTCTAAATATCTCTTTTTCAATTTCCTAAGTGTGCGAATAACACTTTAAAAAAATGTAAAAAAAATAGTCATAGATTATCTGGTCTTCTAAATTTATACTAACTGCGTTACTCATTTATCTTTTAGGAAAGAATTATTTGTAAAGGTATAATGTTTTTTTAGCTAGATGGTTTGAAAAGAGACTGAGAAGGAGAGAGAAGTCATTAAGTGTTGAAAACTGAGAGAGAGACACTCCACTTTCCACTAGATGGTTCTAGTAAACACATTCTATAAATACAAATTATGAAAGTAAATTAAATGTCATATGAGGAGCGATTTCTACACTTTCAATTTCGATGGGCTTTAAACGTTATCATTAGGACCGTTCACAAAAAATGTCAAGGTATCATCGAGATCAACTTTGAACGGTCCAACGTGACTGAATAAAAATGTTATATCACTAAAATACAATATGGCTCCGCTTGGACAGCGACGATTAAATTTTTGTCATGTTGTTTGTTCATCTATCACGTACTGTGAATTAAAAAGTGTAAAAGTGTTTTAAGAATAGTATATATAGAATAATTCGATGGCACAAGTCACATATTGTATTTGGTTCTAATCTCCGAAACATTAGGGAATATGTTTTGGGTAAGCTTTCATTTTGAAGTATTATATTTGTATTTCCTTATACTTTTGGAACGTCAATTAGCTTTTTATACTTAAACAAAGTACAGACTTACAATCAACAATCCTGGAACTCCTTTTTTATTTTAATTAAATCGAGCATTCAGATATTAGAATTATGTTACGATTATGTTTTATTTAATAATTAATTAATTATAATATTTTCAACTTCTCTGAAATTGTATAACTATAACAATTCAATAAAAAATATTAAAATAAATTATTATTTCAGGTTTTACTAACTCTCAGCCTTGCCTGTGCTGCTAAATTAGACCGGACCTATTTACCACCACCGGGATCACAACATGCTGGAGGCAGACCTGAGGATATTCAAGTTCCGTTTGAATATTCTGAAATCAACTATCCTTCTAGATCGAATTACGTAGACGATAAGCAAAGTGCTATAGGAATAGAGAGAAAGGGTCCAAAAGAAATTTCGGAGGGCGAAAAAAATATAAATTTTTCCGAAAGCTCTTTACCACAAGTTGAAAATATAGCACAAAAAGCTACAGCAAGGCCTGTACTTGATAACTATTTTATCACAAGCTCGACAGCTTCCAATTATGTACCAAAACATTCGTCAGGTGAAAGTCCCGATATTACTAAATTCTATAGCGGCCAAAACGAACAACAGAATATTAATTACAGTTATCCTGAAAAGTATCTAGCAAATGGTCAAATTTATCCTGGACAGGTATTAAATGGAAATTCATATGCCAATACTGCTAAACAAAAAATAACTAACAATTATGTATCTACACCCCAGCCTTATGAAATGCATAAAATAAACAATGGAGACTTAGATGGCTTAATTAGTATATCATGCAATAGCTCCTTAACAAAAGGTCTTGAAAATGGTAATTGCATATTTAATACCAATAGTGACCAAGACTTATCAACTCCGACTCCTACCTCAGCTATTATGTCAGTTACATTAATACCAACAACTATAATTCGCAATAACTCTTTACGCCATAGCTCAAAAAATCCACAGAGTAACGAAAATATAGCGACAGCTATTAATTATTCTTCAACTACTAAAAGTCCATTTAATTATTTTGATACCAAACATCCTGAAAGAATACAAGCTAAATCCGACAGAGAAGCAGTTATTCTTAATTATGAAAATGTATTAACACCCGAAGGATATGCATATAGTTTTGACACATCAAATGGGATTCACGGTGATGAAAGTGGCATCGCAATAGATGGCGCTAGAGTTAAAGGATCTTATTCATACATTGGAGATGATGGAAAAAATTACAGAATTACTTATACGGCTGATGAAAACGGGTTTCGACCTGAAGGCGATCACTTGCCAACGTCACCTCCCATACCAGACGCTATACTGAGAGTGATAGAGAAGGCTTATGAAGATAAAAAAGCTGGAATTATTGATGATGGTAAGTCAAATTCTAATAACTTTTTTTTAAAAAACATTTACAAAACGTTTAAAAATTAGAATGAAGCAGGATTTGAACCCTCTTCATAATCTTTCAAGCGCTCTGACCGCTAATCCATGCGTTCTACATCCAGCTGGGTCGAAATTCTTATACGCTTATTACAACTTATATTTCTTGTTAGCATCTCTGTAGAGATTTTTACAAGATTGTGCTACCCATAGATTATTCTACGAATAATAATTTGGCAAGAGAGAATGCTATTTATTAGTTCATATTTTTAACATTCTTTAAAATGTTATTCACAGACTTAGGAAATAGATAAATACATATTTAGAAACGATTAAAAATTTTAACACTGCGAGATTTAAGCCCACGCCTCTTGAAAACCGTTAACTTGAAAACCGCACTGACCGCTAAGCCATGCGTTCTACATCCAGCTACGTTGAAATTCTTATACGCTTATTACAACTTACATCTGCTGTTAGCACGTTCAAATTTTTATACGTTTTCTAAATATGTCTTTTAATAACACTTTAAAGAATGTTAAAAAAAGTCTAATTCTACATGTCATTTTTGTCTTAATTATTCTATGTATAGCGTAGGTTGTAAATATTATTATTAGTGCTTTAAAAAATAAATGTTATCGTTTCAGGTTCATATGATGACAACAAGTACGGTTATAAAAAATATAAAAATGATTTTTATAAGCCAAATCTATTTAATTCAATAAATAAGAACGCGAATATAAATGAAGATATAAATGCGAAATACAACAATATACCGTTTAATCAACAAAATGTGCAGTATTCTAAGAAAAAACAAGATGACTTAAATATTCCTTATAAACAAAAACCACGTCCCGAAAATATTAATAATTATGGTGATCCTAAAAAATCATCAATGACAATGGTAGATGATTATAAAGAGGTCGGTAGTGATGATAAAACAAAAACAGACTACCAAAAATTTTATATTACGAAACCAAAATATTCACAAAATTATAATAAATCGGGCTCTCCTTATTATTTTTCCCAAAAGGAAAACATATTTCCTACGCGTTTTCCTGAAATATATAACAAAGAAAATGAAGAAACATATCAAGAAAACACAAAGGAAATACCAAAAACATTTATAACACCTTACGTGTTTCGGAATGATGAAGATGAACTACAAAACTATAATAATAAAGAGAAAATATACAATAAACCCGGTCATTATTTTAATGATGAAATTCATCAGAAATATAATAATGATAATTATCCAGTAGAGGGTCTTAATAAAAAAGAACAAAGTTATATTTTCTACAGTTCTGATAAGAATGATGAATCTACACATAATGGATACTTTTATCCTAAAGCAGTAAACACAGATGGTACATCATTCAAACACTTTTCAGATGATTTGTCATATATATCCACGAATGGCCCTTTTGAGTTTTCTACGAGTTCATCCACCGTTCCTTATGATAAGAAATATTATGGCCCTGAGCTAATTTTTAAATCAAGTACTACTCCTTCATCAGTAGACACAGCATCTGAATACCAAACTTCTCTATTTCCATATAAAAATGTGAATGAGGAAACAAAAGAACCTATGTCCAATAATTATTATCCATCTACAGAGAATAATATAAGAGACGATATTCCAAAATTCGCACCATCTTATTCTCTCGATATTGGTATAATGGACACAGATACGTTTAAAATTCCTTCAGGTACTGAAAGAACCGTCGGAGAAGACTTCTATGGACCAAAACGACCACAAAGCTTCAATTCACTTACCGGATACCAATATTGATAATATTCTTTTACTGTTTTACTTTGTTATGTTACGTTTTGAAATATATTTTGCTTACATATAAATTAACATTTTACTTTATAATTTTCACACTCCTATATTATTTTTAGTAGTAAAGGACAACTTAATGGAAATATATCTGAATTATATATACTATATTTTTATATTTTTAACATTTTTTAAACTGTTATTCCCACACTAAGAAAATTGAAAAAGGCATAATTATATATACTATATTTTTAACATTTTTTAAACTGTTATTCCCACACTAAGAAAATTGAAAAAGACATATAATGCACATTGCTCGAGATATGTATAAATTTATAAAAAAATATATAAAAATCCCGCGTGTAATTTTGAAATAAAAGTGGCCTACGTCACTCTTTATTACAACAGCTATCTGCCAGTGAAGGTCCCATATAAATGCCGTCGAAATCGGTCCAGCCGCACACGAGATTAGATGGAACAAACAGACTGACAGAGACCTAAAATTTGTAAAAAATATTATTTTTGTGTATACATACATATGTGTCTAATAACAAGCGATTATTTTAACATTACAAACAGACACTCTTATTTCATTTATTTGTATATAGATAAGTCAAATGTATTGTAGTGTTTGTTGGCATAGCTAAAAAATATATTGACGTTAACTGTCAACATCTTCATAATAATCTATTCAAAATATAATAAATTAAGAAAATCATGATGTGTTTGACATTTGACATTTTGATATAAAGTAGCATAATATATGTTTTCACGACACCAGTGTCAATTTGCTCAGAATTTGAACCCGTGACCATAATATATGGCTGACCCCATAAAAAAAACCATATAAAAAATACTAACGGTCACCTAAATACAGATTAGATAAGACAGAAATAATAAAATTCAAATCTGATTGAAACCTGTTTAGAAATATTCATGAGCAATAAATATGACAAATATATATTGGTATGCGAATTATATTTAAATAATCATTATGAATCTAAATAAAAAAAGTTTGAACGATTGATTTATAAACGTGAGCCTTATAAAATTTATAATAAAAAAAACATTTCAAGCATATGTAAAATAAAATTCATTCATAAATCATTTCTAACTTGCTAAAAAATTTTTTTTAGAGGAAAGTTAATTGTTCTTGTCCAAGAGAATTATACTGATGTATTTAATGCTGTTCGTTTTGGAGGTTTAAGATTGTTATGAAATATAATACTTGTATCCTGCCCATCAGCTCTCGTCAGCAGAACTGCCTTCGGAGCCGATGGAAGCCTGCTTTAGGACTGACAATACTTACATTTTATTTTAACTGACAATGCGACAGTGCTTATATAATATTTTGAATTGATTTATTGGCTTGCCGTAACATTTACTTTTGTAATAATAATATTGAGGCTCACTGCGACAGTGTTTGACGGACGACGCTATTGGTTGTAGGTTCGATCCTCACTCAATCAGGAAGTTCCCCACCACTCAGCAAGGAATGTTACGAATTTGGGCGGAAATTGGAGAACGGAGTGTCTTGTCACTAGATTCTCTCTGACTACGCTGAAAAGGAAAAAGCGTAAAGCTGTAAAAAATTGCTGTTTTTTTTAAACATTTATAGTGGCTTGTAAAAAAGTTAAAAGGTAAAGATGCCATACAAATGTTCAAGCTATAACAATAATTTGCATTATCATTGATTCCGGACATACGTACAGATTTTCGAACAAATCGAACAGTATATAATAATCAATCTTATGATTAAGAGAAATTGTTTGATAGATAATTAGATAGTAATAGTGTTAAAAATAATTTAAATATATCACTATTAGTATCGTATAATCGTATATTTATTTAAAATAGAATTTTATTTTTACATGATCACATTTGAATGAACGGAATGACTGTAGGTTCAAATACAAGAAGATATTTGACTTTAGCATGTATTATATTCAAAATAAATTGGACTGAAAAAATATTTATCACGAATATACAAATGGCAATAATATAACAATGGTAATTTCCATAATAAGATAATATAAAAACTGGAGTGGGTTTGAATTAGATTGAAAATTGAAAAAAAAAATTGTCTCACTCAGTTTTACGTTTCATAGGAGTTTTCAGCCTGAATTGTAGCTGTTTATCAGCTGTCCCTAAAGACAAAATAAATGAAATATAAACATTTCTTCAAGTGGAAATCGAAACTGTTCCACTGCACCACGATGGCCTATAGCATGTGAAGGATGTGTATCTCAACATCTACATCAACAGCTTATTTAAAGCTAGACGAAAGCTAAAAGCTCCATCTAATCAATATTTATAGCAACTTCTAATAGTAATCGATACAACTAAGCAAGTTGTTAAGTTTAGAACGTTGCGTAAAATTTTAGTTTATGCCGCTAGATGGCGTTGTAATAATGCCAAAAATATATATATATTTTCTAGCTTTACCCTGTTTTGTAGTCATATAGAAACTAGTGTCACGACTCTCTGTTTTCCACTTTTCGTCTAAAATAGAGACATTGCGCGTTGAGTGGCGGTTTGCCATAGGTAATAATTTAAATATAATCTTTCCCCTGATATGTAGTCGAACCCACAACCAATAGCGTTTACCGTTAGACGCAATACCACTGCGCCACGATGGCCTATAGCAGTAAATATTTTGTGTTGTCCGCGAACGGAATTAAAAGCATATTGATAATATCTTAAGAAAGATTTAGGAATTTAAGAGGTGCTATTTCAAATTAAGCGTCGCTTATATTTTTTAATGTGTCTGTCTGTATATTGATGTATAAATTTAACGTTTATTTTGACCTATTTCTTGTACATGTGTCCGGTTACATTAGGTTCATACTATAGAAATATCGGATCGGGACTACCAGGATAGCAACAGAATATTTTAAGTCATTTTTTCATGTTACAACTTTATATTTTGTAAATGCCGTTTGTTTTGTTTAATTTAAATTTATTATTATAAAAATAAACTAGATATCTAGGAGTGAAGGTTCTATAATCATATAAAGAATATAAGTATAGCGCTCACTGCATGCGCAATTTGCTACATTATCATCTGTGTATACTATAATAAAACAGTTTCAGTTATAATATATAAATTTACGATTTATTAAATTTTTGTCTGTCCGTTTGTCTGTTTGTGGGTACACACAGCACATCTTCATTGTAACTGGATGGTGAATGATTTTTTTTATTTTATAGCCTGAGCTGGATAGCTAATATAATTTTGGTTCCAAGTTTCAATGTATATTATATTTACTACCTGTTTAAGGTAGTAAATATAATATATACAGAAATAGAAATAGTAGAAGTTGCACGCATCTATTAGTATAACAAGAAAGCGTATTCAAGCATGAAGTAAAAAAAAAATATTCTGTTCAAGAATTCTAAAAGAATAATTTACATAATAAATTTGTTACATTAGAAAATATTGCGAAAATAGAGATATATGCGTACATAATTACACAAAATTATAATTGTTTAAACGAGTAACTGTTGAGTATTTCGCCAGTTTTTTTCAACTGCTTTCCAAGCCGGTGGAAGGTGGAAGTCTGTAAAGACACAGACTAACTTCTCTGACAATTCAAAAATTAAGTCAAGTACCCGATTAGACCCGGTTACTAAACCGGAATACAAAACAAAATTGATCAATCTTTAAATACTGCAATTTTTTTTTTTTACAGTGCTCCGGGGTTTCTTACAATACACCCGCAGCCTCGATGCTAGCTCCTCTAGAGTAGGGGGAGTTGGAGAATGAAAGTGTCCTAACTCAAAAATATGCAATATGTGAGAAATTCCAAATTTACCAAAGAAAATTTTTATGATTATCAGCGATATGTGCATACTTAGTCTTGCCATAAATATTGTTACAAAGATATTTTTACTGTACGTAACATTTATTACTACTACAGTGTGTTAGTTTAAAACATTAATATAAAACCATTAAAAATGTCTAAAGCTTATTCGAAGTTGTCTCCATTGGCTGCAATACAGGCCTTTAAACGTTGAGGCTAGTTATCAATAAGCACCAATCAATAAATTGAGCAGCACGCACTCTTTCTATAGAAAACTCTTCACAGCCAATCGTCTGTAAACTTTACTCTTTAACTGACTGACTGACCATAAATCATAATCCAATGGATTAAGATCAGTACTAGATGACGGCCAGTCTTAAGCTCTGATGAATTTCAGAACGTTCGTTGCTAACCAATATTGGGTGGATCGAGCTTTATGAACTGGCGTCCGACGTCTGGCAGACAGAGTCTTGCTGAAAGGACTATTCTTGGTGTTTCAACATGTTGTTAAGGGGCTTGGCTTCTCAAGCATGGTATCTTGATACACTTGTGCCGATGTTTTGGTACCTTTTACACAAAAACATGGCTCAGTCATTCCTTTATAGCACCCCGGATGAAGTTCAAAAGATGAAATTTAAAAGTAACATTTTGTTTATTTTTTTATTATAATATTTACAAAAAACAGCTTGTTTGATTGTAACAAACAAAAAAAATTAGTTTACGTCAAATTAGTTTGATTCATTAAGACGGATTGTTAAAAAAAATCCTACTTTAAACTATACAAGTTCCGTGTTGCGGTCATTAAGCTACTGATGGGCTAAAAAGAAAAATTTACAAGAAGATTTTTTTTATAATAATTAAATTTATATTTATATGAGAGTTGGCAAAGTATTGCCATTCAGGCCATCGTGGCGCAGTGTGACAGCGTGTGAGTGTAAATGCGAAGAGTATGGGTTCGATTCCCACTTGGGGAAATGTTTGTGTTAAATTGTTTTCATTTCTCCGGTCTGGTGAAATAACAAAATGCGGCGTTGAGTGCCACCACTCATCATGCAAGCTCTATTAAATGAAATCTCAAAAATGCACTGAAAGCGGATAATGAACAGTCTTAACATTAGGTTCTTGACATTACCCTGCTGTGCGGGATAAAGCTTGAAGCTGGAAAAAAATACTGTACCATATTAGTACTACTCAGAGGTATTCATCATCTTTATCAAATATTACATAGCTGGTTAGACCTTACAAAAATCCACAAAGCGAAAATACGTTTAAATATAACATTTGTATTGATATATATTATTATATATATTATATGTATATTGTATTGATATGTATTGATATATATTGATATACAATATTTTTAGTTGAAATAAAAACAAACACGCAGTACAGTCCAATCCTGTCAATAATTTCACTACGAAATAAATTCAGTTTAGTTTATTTTAGATAAAACTAAATTTATTTCATTCATAGAAAACGTATAAAATTTGAACGTTGCAGGACTCGACTCACGCCTCTTGGAAACAGTCCATGTGCATTGACCGCTAAACCGAATTGTGTGTTCAGTGAGATCAATTTATAATCTTAAAGCTCGAGATTCTTTGCGAGATGTATATTTTGTTTGTCCGACAACATATCCAGTGCTTTGCTAAAAACAGTGACAGACATACGATACTGACGAGAAATAAAGATAAGCTTTTAACACCAAGTTATGGCCTCCAAAAAGTACATAAGTCTTTAATGGGTCTGAGTATACTCATATATAATAAGATTCCACAACCTAAGTTAGATTTGCAACTCCTGAAATTTAAAACCGCTACAAACACAATATTTATATGAAAAGCTAATTACTCTCTATAAGAATATTTAAAAGATAAAAATGTGTGGAAGTAATATGATTTGAGCTTGGTGCCGGTTAGCTACCACTGTATATAATGATAAAATTGTACTTTTATATTTGAAAAGAACAACTGTTGAGTTATATATTTTTTAACATTTTTAAAAGTGTTATTCGCAAACTAAGGAAACTGAAAAAGACGAGATGCTAACAACAAATATAAGTTGTAATAAGCGTATAAGAATTTCAACGTAGCTGGATGTAGAACGCATGGCTTAGCGGTCAGAGCGCTTAAACGGTTTTCAAGAGGCGCGGGTTCAAATCCCGCTGCGTTCAAATTTTTTTACGTTTTCTAAACATGTCTTTTTTAACTGTTGACTTTCTCGTCGGCTCTTCTCAGCAGAACTGCCTTCCGGGCCGGTGGTAGCTTTATGTTCCTTCGACAACAAAAGTCTTCGTTCTATTTGAATAAAGGATATTTTGAATTTTAACTAAATTATGTGAGATTCGAATCGACGGACGCAGTAACCTGGCTGCAATCCACTGAACCATGATAATATCAACACTATACCTGGCCTTAATAAGATAATTGAAGATCAAAGCTACCTTACAATGTTCAATAATTCAAAAGCTATTCACAACCATATAATTTTCTCCACGCATATTTAGATTTAGACACTAAGTATTTATTTATAAGGAATTCTCACGAGGCATTCGATACGATGCATTAATGTTTCTCATTGTAATGTATTTTGCAATAATACAATCTTTGAAACCGTCGTGGTTCACTGGCTTCATATCCGACTGAAAACGCCATTGGTTTTGGGTTCAATTCCTACTAGAGAAAATGATTTATGTTTTAAATACTCTCATTTCTAAGCTCTGGTAACCTAAGACAAAGCGGGCCTAAAGTTCCGCCACTCAACACGCAATGCCTCGAGTTTGCACGGAAAGTGGAGAACGGAGTGTCTTAACACTAGGTTCCCTCTGACTGTATGTAGGAAAAAACCACAAGCTGAAGAAAAATCTTTGCATGTACCTGCAAATATATAATTAAAAACTTTGGACTTCTTTTTTACGAAAACTACTTATATAGTGTTTCATATTTAAAAAAATGTATATGGGGAATGGTAGACAGCTAATATTTTATTTATTTTAATTTTCCCGCTCTGGTGACAAGACAAGTCACCGTACCCTGTATAATCAAATATTTACCGACAAGTCCACAATGTCAACAGATTCAAATAAGAAAAAATAATTTAAATACTTATTTTTTATTAGCAGAGTATCTAGTCGAAGAGAGCCTACCAATCAAAGAAGAAAAGAAGAAGTCAATGTCAAGAAGAAGCGAAGTGTCAAGACACTCTGATTTTCGCTTTTCACCTGACTTGAATTCAGAGGGAATATTGCATTTTGAGTGGCGAAGGGATATTGCATTTTGAGTGGCGGAACTCTACGCTAAAAAAATAATAAAAAATCGAACAGATCTTTCCAACGATCGAGATTGACGCGAATGGCATAGAACCTAGGCCTTATAAAATCATTGAGCAAATACCATCCCCTAGCAAAACAAACGTTCTTTGTATAACTAATCTCAGATTGCAAACGATAAAAGTCGTAACAACCGTACGGAAATATCGTCGTGGCGTAAGCGTATGGCTTAATGAGCCTTAACTCAACGATGGGTTGTGGGTTTAAATTCCACTGATAATATTTATAATTTTAAATTTCGAATATAACATAATTCTAATGTTATGTGGAGAGTAATTAGATAACTGTTCATATATTAATTTAGTTAAATGACGGTGAGATTTTCTCTCTCTTTCATACACATTTCTTTTTTATTCTAAAATTTGCACACGTGTCCGGAATATTTTCATGGCTCTGGCTAATTTCCATGTAACCTGATATTCTTGCCAAGATCAATAGTGTTACAAGAAAACAATTTTAAGTTTTATTTATAGAAACTAATTGATCAATTTCGTTTGTTTTACTTCGTTCTTTTTAAACTTACTCAACCCAGCACCGGAACCAGTGACCTCATTCTTTCTAATAGCACTTCAACTGTGCTATAACTGTCATTTACTTTAAATATATATAATAAGTTATTTTTAGTCTCCTTTAAAAGTAAGGTCACACTAAGTTAGAAGGTATTGTGTAATAATACGCTATTGTAAAAATACAAAGAAGATTTGAGAGCCCGACCTTACGACCTGGACACCACTTTTATATTAAAGTAACTAATAAAAAGGTTAAATTTGTTATCGGTTGTAGATTTCTTTTAAGCCTTAAGCTTTAACCTGCATAGCATACAAAGAGAACCTGGTGTCAAGACATTCTTCTCTCCACTTTCCGTCAGATTTCAAAAGACTGCGCTGAAACAGAGCTGAAATATAAAATTAGTTTGAATATAATTCTTCTCGCAAGTGGTAATCGAAAACAAACATTGCGTTTTTGTTTAGACTTTATACACAGACAGACTTTGCGCCGCGATGGCCTCAAATATATATAAAATACATTCTTTATTTTCTCTATAAAGAGACTCCGACAATTATCAATTAGCTTAATTAGAATAATATTTCTGCACCTTACAATATTTAAGGTGCTATGTATCCACAAAGTAAATAAAAAACATTTTTAGAAAACATATAACAGTACTATGTTAACAACAAAAATAAGTTGTAACAATCGTATAAGAACCGATGTAGCTTGGACGGTTTCTAAGAGATGCGGGTTCGACTCTCGGTACGTTAAATTTTTTATACGTTTTAACTTATTCGAACTTTATGTCAAATTTCATAAAACATACTTGACATTTTTTTTACAAATTTGTTACCTAAATTTTATATTAATTGTAAGAACAATATAAACTATAAGTTTATCCGTTTAAAACTACTTCAAAAGTAAAAAGTCAAACCCCTATATTAGACTAAGATTTTGAGTCGATTTTGTATGAAGACAAAGCGAGGTGTTGAGTACCAGCATTCAACATTCAATGACTTGAAATTGGGCAGACAGTCAAGTATCTAAAGTAAATATTTTTTCCCTACCTTGCAATATGAGATAAATGCGTTAAGCTAAAATAATGTTGTTACATTTATAATATATACATTTACAATTTCTCGACTCTTGATTTGTAAGTCAAGGGTCGAATCCCATAGGAGACCTTCTCAAGGAGCCATGAAGTTCCTGCATTTTCACAGGGACAAAATTTTCTCACCACATCAGTGTCCATGTCCAATAGCATTAATCTCATACTACAAAGTATTGTTAAATTTGCATGGAATTTTAAGTACTGGGATTTGTTTCAACCTTGACCAAATTTCGGTATTACTTAAGTATTTAGTATTGAGAGCAATCATACCTGACCTCGGCGCATCTCCAGTTATACTATTAAATGAGTTTTAAAGTCAAACTTATTAGATGTTTTTCGCCTGAGGTAGAACGCGTGCTTAGCGGGTAGGCGGTAGACTAGCGCATTGTTTCTGAAAATTGCCTTCTTTTATTTAAAGTTGGACATATTGTGGCGCAGTGGAACAACGTCTGACTGTAATAGCGATTTGGTTGTGGGTTCGATTCCCAATCGATATGATCATTGAAGCTGAAAATAATATATTTTATTAAGATGGAGAGAATTTATTGACATTTGACTTTTTTTTCAGTTGCACGCTAGGGTGGAAGGAAAAGAAAGGAGTGTCAAGACTTTGCGTATTGAGTGAGGGAACATTATCTACTATCACAGAAAAAAAAATCATTTCACATTTAGTCTTTCTCATTTCATAGTGATTCTGTTCTACTGCGCTTCGATGGCCTCAAGAAAGTATTTCACGCTTCACGCTTCACGCTTCATGTCTCCCGCATAGCAGGCTAGTCATATAGAACCTACTAACGAGACACTCCATTCTCCACTTCGAGAAATCGAAACAATATGCCAAGACAAAATAGTCGCAAGTCTGCACCAAGCCATAAATAACCTGCCGTCAATCTTACATTGCACAATGTAGATCATCAGGGCTGGGGATAATTCACACAAAATAGTCTATGGCTTGCGTTACATTAATTTTATGTTTGTATCGACCGCGATGTGTTCTCACGATTTGCCTTTCTGTTGAAAATGTTGGAAATGTATGAGACATCTAGTTCACTTTGTGAAATTCACTCAATATTAGGTTTTTTGTTATTTGTATGGTTAATTTTAAAAAATATTTATTTAGAGTTTTATTTTAATATTTATGGTTTTGCCCACTCGATCAATATAAAAACTTTATCCATACAAGGTACTTTGGCGTTTTAACTAGCAGGATGTATCCCAGTGGATACTAATTGTATGCATGCCTCGAACACTCTACTCTCCGCTTTCCGTGAATTCAAGATGGTGAGTGCTGGGTGGCGGAACTTAACGCCGTGAAACAACTTTAAAAAAGTGTACAAAAGGCGGGCTTAACGCTAAGAAGCATTCTCTACCAACCAACCTTGTTATCTAGGATGTGAAAGTGTAGATGCGCAAAGGTGTTTTCCGTCAACAATTCATATCTTATTAGACAATATATATATATATATATATATTATAATTTATCTGAGTACTACAGTATTTGCTTAGATTAAAATTTATACATGCATCAAATAAAAAAATATAGTGAAATATCGCTATACCCTCCATATTCGCCTATTTCAAGATATATTTTAGACGGCGGAACTAAAGTTTCACTCTCTACTCTTACAAACAAATAAACTGTATATATATTTCTAATCAATTTAGATATTAACATAATTTAAATTTCCTAATGAAATTTAAACTTTTACTTATTCAATTTCATATATTTAATGTTCAAAAGTCATGTGCAATATATATAAAGGTTATATCGTCATAAAGCTAAGCACCTATCAACAAAGTACAGTATAAAACAAGACAGATGCGGCTCAAAATACGGTACAGTTAATTTCTTAATTCTATTGCATTATTAATTCAGATATCGACATGTTCTCACGACGATCGTTCTGTCTGTATATGGGGTGATGTTGAAGGTTGCATAAATATTATTTTATGAAGCCTAATAAATAAGTAGTGTAATAAAACTGAAAAAGACTAATCACCCGCGCGCGACTTCGTCCACGTGAATTTAGCTGTTCCGTATTGTAGTCGGCCTTTTTCTGAAACAATGAAATTGTTGGAAATCTAAAAAAATGGGAGAAAATAGTATCCAATGTTCATTGCCAGATCCTCTAGTGAACTTTCTTATTTTTTAAATAAAGTTTAATCACAATCGGGTCATCGGCTTAGCTGTGATGACGTCACAGACAGAGAGACAGAGAGACGAGACAGACGGACAGAGCTACTTGCCCACTGCTGTAAAGCACAAATTTTATAACAGGGTCTGTGGCTATCTTCTTTGTGATATGGCTTCTTAGGTTTTATAGATATAACATAGACATTACTTGTTGGTACAAATGGTGCCGCAAAACGCTACTATCAAATAATACTTTAAGTATAAAAAAAATTGTATTGGAATTAAAATGTGGGGTGAAAGGCGGCGTTGAGTTCCGCCACTCAACACAGACGAACCTGCAATTCCTAGTGCCTCTCTGGCTGTCGTATAAATTGCAAGTAACGTGTGGACATGTTAGAGCTTCGTGCTTTTAGTCACGGCTCTAATTTTCCCATACTATAATATATTGAGATTCGTTACTATCAATTAAATGCATACGTTCAATCAATCAATTCACTGGTTCGATAACCTGAATGGCACTGTTTATTATGCAGCTTGTCACAGGTTCTTTTCTGTTTACGGGACTCTATATATCTACACAAATAAATATATTAAAATAACCACATTTTACTAAATGCATACAATATACACGGTACATATACCATAAAAATATTTTTTTACAATTTTCGGTCAATTGTCTGTCTGTCTATTTGTTTCGCCTAATCTCTGGAGTGGGAGTGATTTTGACGAGACTTTCACAGGCAGATAGCTGATGTAAAAAGGAGTAAATGAGGCTACTTTTGTTGCAGAAAAGTAAGTTGTGTGTACACCTAGTGTATATATATAACATATATTTATTTCTGGCCATACTGGCAAGGATATAAGGTTTATGCTATTCATTTATAATTTAAATGGTTGTAACTTTTTTATTTATGAACTGATTAAAATGAAATAAACACTAAATGTTAAAGGAAAAATATGAAACACAATAGTTTAACTGCATTTCAATTCGACGTTAGCGTGCACGAACAAACAGACAAACAGAAAACAAAATAAAAAATCATTCTTTTGTGTTCTATTATATTGAGAAATGCTCCAAATACTATTTCTTATTTATTTAAAGACAGCGATAAGTTTTATTATATATATACATAAAAGTTATATAGATAATCGCATTAGAATACGTGTACAATATTTTCAAGCAAATTTACCGACACGAAGCTTTGCAAGCTAATAAAAGTGAATTACAAAAAGTACTTAGCAATTAACAGTTTAAATGACTGATTGTGCGTCAGTGTAAAGGTCGAGCAAATTTAGAACAAGTTGTTGCAAATACTTTAAATTATTAATTGCCTCTAATAAGATATTGAGGCGCAATGTAATGCCGGAGGGATGCTACATTATAAACATGAGGCGTAGAGCTATAGCAGACCACCTAAGCTATGGGTCGTGGCTTCGATTCCCGGTCAGACAAATGGTTATATTTAAATTGAAAAAGACATATTTAGAAAACGTATAAAAAACCGTTGAAAACTTGAACGGTTTACAAATCCCGAGGCGCGGGTTATTTTTATAAGTTTTCTAAATATGTCTTTTTCAATTTCCTTAGTGTGCTAATAACACTTTAAAAAACATGTTAAATATATATATATATTTTAATTATTCGCGCCGTAAGACAAAGTGCGGGCTTGGCTTCAGACACTCAAAGCGTAATTTTAATACAATCATTCCTTCAAATGGAAATCGAAGCCACGACCATCGCATTTATAGTCAGATGCTGTCCCATTTACCATAACGGATATTATATTGTGTTAATAAGTAAATTAATTTATTACAATTAATTAAATTTTACACCTGTTTTTTTTCTTAGTTCAAATAGTAATCATATTATATAATAATCTATTATATATTTTTTAGAGCTGAAAGCTTTCCTGGATAAACAGAGAGATAGATCAGAGAGAATGTAGTGTCAAGACACTTGTGGCTAAGTTATGTACTGGGTTTTCTATGTCATACCCTACTATGTGGAAAATTCTCTAAAGTTAAATTTATTATATTATAATTATAGCTTGCCTCAGGCTTCACGTCTAACCTCAACAAATACCGTGGACCTGCCCATCCAAATGAAATAGGATTTAGGAGTAATACAATTAATCGTACATTAAGACGATTCGTCAGTTCTGTCAGTTGGGCCACCGATCATTTAAGAGGTTGCGTGTTCTAATCAAGCTATGTACAAATAATTTTATTAAGCGGGATAATTAACTTTGATTTAAGTACTCTTATAGTAATCCCATGAAATGAAAAAAAAACCATATATTTGTAATATTTATAAAGTGTTCATCATACTTAGGAAGTTGAAAAACATATTTAGATAACGTATAAAACTTTGAACCCGCGCATCTTGGAAATAGCCATGCGTTCTTGGACGGTTTCCAAGAGGCGCACGTTTGAATTCCGCTGCGTTAAATTTTTATACGTTTTCTTAATATGTTATACGAAACAATATTATAAATTAATATTTTTTTATTTTTCAGTTTCGCAGATATATCCCAGAATTGGACTTTTTACAATTATAGCATTTATTTAAATTCTTTATCCTTTTTTATGTAGTAGGAGAGCAATCTTGTCCCAAAAAGACTGCAACGCACGGACAATTTTTTATTCGAAATATCTTTAAACAGATACTGGAAACATTGGAGCTCCTGTTAGAAAAACGTAAAAAAACAAACTTATTTGCCAAGTGACAATGCAAATTTAGGCTTTATTAAAATACCTATATACATTTTTAACACATCACTTGAATTAAGTAACTTAGTTTAAGAAATATCGACGTGCTTGTAATATTTTTACTACTAGTAAAAATCATGAAATATTACTTTTTCAGATTAAATGCTTATAATTTGAAAAATAAATATTTAGAAAACGTATAAAATTTTGAACGTAGAAGGATTTGAACCTGCGCCACTTGAAAACCGTTCAGCCATTTTCAATTTCCTTTGTGTGGAAATAATACTTTAAAAAATCTAAAAAGAAAAAATGCTTATAAGTTATTAGTATAAAAATGTTGGGACTGTCTGACTGTAGTCAGTTCAGTTTTTATGGAACATTAGATAAAAAAAAACTATTTGCTTAATGCGCTAATTTAATGGCATTTAAAACAAACAATGTCATTTAGCTATAATCGCCTTTCTTCAAAGTTCACAAGATTATTATTAAAAAGAACAAATTTATCCCCATTCGTAATGTGATATATATGTTTTATATAAATGTTACTGTAAAATCCTGAAATACGTTAAAACCTAAAATTTTCTGGTGTAAGCACCATTTTAAGTTTCACTTGGATAATAGGTTAGAATAGATCCGGACCTTAGGTCCGGATCTATTCTAACCTATTATCAATTAGTTTATTACAATAATTTCATTTAGAAATAAAACCTAAAATTTACTCAGGTATAAACTCAAAATTTATATTCAATGAGTTATAAATTGGTAAATTTAAAAAAAAAACCGCTTCACGCTGTTTCACGCATAGCAGGGTAGTCAGAGAGAACCTAGTATCAAGATATTCCCTTCCCCATTTTCGGAAATCAAGACATTGAGTATTGAGAAATGAAAAGATGTTTTGTTAATATAATCATTCCCCCGATAAGGAATCGAACCCTCAACCTATCAAAAGAAGATTCAGACTCTGCCCCACTGCGCCACGATGACCTGAAATTGGTAAGTCCTTAGATACTAAGAAAATTCTAGGATTCACCCAAGTTCGCGCTTATACAGTACGTACATACGAGTTAAGCAATTTCAACAAGTTAAATTCGAGTTCAATACTTGAGATAAAAATCAGATCGTGTATTGTTTAGACTGACAGACGTTGAAACGATATACAAATTTCAATATGATTGCAATTTGAACGTATTCTGATTTCTCGAGTATTGATTTGTGTTGCGAAACCATAGAATTGGTTCGTTTTTTTAATATATGTAACACTAGCAGTGTCCGTGACTTTGCTCTCGTGGAATTTTAAAATAAAAGTAGCCTAAGTTACTCCTTGTTACACCAGTTATCTGCTAGGAAAAGTTAAAATCGGTTCAGCCGTTCCTGAGATAACCTGGAACAAACAGACAGAAAACCTTGTAAAAAATATTATTTATTTGTACCATATAGTAAAAAGCGGTTATTTCAATATTACAGACATACACTTCCATTTTATTTATTTGTATAAACAATAATTAGAAACCATCGTGGTGTAGTGAAATAGTATCTGACTGTAAACGCAATTAGTTGCGTGTAATTGTATATACATATCATAGTGCCGCTGCGTAACTAAACACTGCGTCCGAATATATTAAAATATTGAAAACGACTATGATCTCTGCATTCTGGTAAATTAAAAACCCGCAGCGTTGAGTGATGCCAATCAAAATGTGGGCCGGAAGACCAGAGTGTCTCAAATACTAAAGAACTATTACGCGAATACTTTAAAAGGCTACAAAAATGAGTTTTAAGGACATTTGCAAGCTTTCAATTGAATTGTAAATATTTCTAAAATTAATAGCACCTTAATATAAGGCACATATATAATACACAACAAAAAATACTAAAGAGGTTATATATATAACTAAATGCTTCTTTATAAACGAGCTCAAAACGCTAGTTACCAATAATTTTTTATTCAACTCATCATCGTGTATTAAGAAATGATAGCTTACTGGCTGATTACGTACAATTTAACTACTTTGCATTGAAGGTCACACTTAATGCCGTATTATAATAAAGTTTGACCATCGTGGCGCAGTAAACGTGATTGGTAGTGGGTTCAAGTTACTCGGGGGAATTATTTTCATTTCCTAGATCTATCTGATAAACAAGGCAATGTATCAAATTTGGGCGAAGAGTGAAGTACGGAGTGTCTTGATGTTAAGTTAATTTTACCTTCTAAATTAAAAAAAAAAACTATTTTCTAACTATATTTTAATAACATTTCTATATATTCATAGAGGTCTAGAAGTCATTACAATATCCATACTAATATTATAAATGTGAAAGTCTGTCTGTCCGTGACGCTTTCACGGCTAAACCACCGGCCCGATTTGGATGGAATTTGGAATGAAAATAGTTGAAGATCCAGGGTCCAACATTTTTTTTTTCAAACTAAACCCCTAAATGCTTAAAATAGGGGATGAAAGTTTATATGAAAAAGCTTAATCGTTTCGCAGGCGAAGCCGCGAGCGGGTCGCTTGTAGTATATATATACACTTACAGCTTCCAAACATAATCTGTAATTTATAGTATAAGTGGTTTGAGAGCTATATAATAACGTGAATAAACAAATGTATTTATAAGCAGCAAAACGCTCGCGGGTTTGCCTGCGTAATTTACACGACTACACTATTTAGTTTTTTCGCTCTTCGAGATTTCGATTAAATCAAAAACTTTGCTTAAAGTTATAATTTCAAGGGTTGTAACTGTTTTATTTATAAACCGATTAAAATTAAATAAACACTAAATGTTGAGGGAATTACACCACAATACATTTCTTAGTTAAGCCGTTTCTGAGATTAGCGTGCGTACAAACAAACAAACTGACAAACTGAAAAGAAAATAAAAAAATATTGTTTTGGGTTCTATTACATTGATTACATTGATAAATGCTTCTTATTTGTTTTCCATGTACAGACAGCGATCAGTTGCATTTTTATTATATGTATATATAATATCGACTAAGCGAAAAATAAAAACTGGTGTACATTACGAAACCTTTATATTACTCTTGAACTTTTATATACATTTATATTAGGAGACTCGTCATATCGAACAATCCCACCAAGTGTCGTTCGTGGATTTCTTCACGAACAATAATGTACAGAATTATTTTATCATTATTATATGCTATCCGGATACTTTGAATATTTATATAGTTTTTGATTGTATATCATACAGGACCAGATGTACTTTTTATAGTCTGTCTTTGCTTAGAAAATAGCTTGTTGGGTGGCGAATCTCAATGGAAGAATAAAAAACTAATTTTAACAATTTTTAAAGTGTCACTCGCACATATATTTTTTAACATTTTTTAAAGTGTTCTTCGCACACTTAGGAAATTGACAACAACAAATATAAGTTGTAATAAGCGTGTAAGAATTTTAACGTAGCTGGATGTAGAACGCATGGCTTAGCGGCCAGAGCGGGTTCAAATCCCGCTGGGTTCAAATTTTTATACGTTTCCTAAATATGTATTTGTCACTCGCACACTTAGGAAATTGAAAAATACATATTAAGAAAACGCATTAAATTTTTATTCGGTTTCCGGATTAAAAATACGGTAATAGACAAAGTCAAAGGCGCTCCTGCTGCACTAAGGTTATCTATTTATGATAAAAATTCTCAAAAACAGTTATATAGAGTATGATATGCGGCCCACAAGCCCGTGAAGAGGGCCCCCGACCTCATGGCGCTCCCAAACGATCTTGAACAATTACAACATAATCTCATATAACTTATTTTTCTTTTGCAAGAATGAATCAAATTCATAAGTGCACAAGGGCCTACATGTTCTAAGTCAGTATAGGCCACTTCATTCATCGTCTATTTTTACTTATTTATTACAATACGAGTACAATAAGGTTAGCAAATGTTATTGTGCAATAAAAGCCATTTAAGTTTACCTCGAGTGCCGTATTTGCTTTAATTCATGATTTTTAGTTTAATTTACATATTTTAAGCAATTGCTTATAAATATTTTAAATGTTTTAAAAATATTTAATAAATAGCATTCTCACTTGCCAAACGATTGTTCGTAGAATAATCTTTGGGTAGCAGAAATAAGTTTTTGTATTTCTCTACAGAGATGCTAACAACAAAAATAAGTTATGATCGTATAAGAATTTCGATGCACCCGGATGTAGAATGCATGGCTTAGCGGTCAGAGCGCTTAGACGACTTCCAGGCGCGGGTTCGAATCGCGCGTTAAAATAATTATAAGTATATGAATATCTAAGCTATTAAATAAGTATAGAAATATATATGCCCTGGTGCGCTTACCGTATTTATTATCAGGAGACTGAGTTACCAATTAATTTTTTGTCATACTACTTGCAAACAAGCGCGGATCCAGCTCTCAAAAAAGGTTGTGGTCACAGTCACCTTAAAAACGCCCAAATGCGACCCGGAACATAAATACGGAGATAGCTACAATTGAGAAGCTCATACCAGCATTTTTTTTATTTATATTATATATTCAGATGTAACAGTGGTTCAAATGCCGCGTAGCTAACTGAAGTTATGTGAAGACCAAAAAATATGACGTCACAAGTCATTTTGGGTTGTGGGCATGCCCATAACTCACAATGGTGGATCCGCATTTGCTGCAGTCATCCGCAGTGGAGAACCAAATAAACTACTTTAATTTAATAAGACCAAAAACACTTTTGCTAAAACTATAAACACTTCTAGTGTAATTAAAAGCCCACGATCGTCCGGTTCAATCAATATTTTATTATACAAATTCATTATATTACACTGTATTTATTTTATACTAGACTCTTCATCTGTCATAACAATTTTAAAGCTAATATCCTTAAACATATCGCGAAATACCTGTTCGATGATGCCTTTCGCTCTCGTTTTACTAGGCAAAGGTTGTTCGATGAGTGGAAGCAATTAAAATAATTGAAGACGGCCTAAGAATGTCGTGCGAATAATGCTTGTACCGTACTGTACTCTATTATATAAGTATTTAATTATTGTACCTTCAGTATTAGTTTTTATATTAAAACTATGTCAAGATATGTATTAGAATAGGTTATTTGATATATGTATTGAAAATCAATGAGCTTTAACATTTTTAAAATGTTAATCGCACACTAAGAAAATTGAAAAAAACATATTATGAAAAGGTAAAAAAATTTTGAACGCAGCGGAGTTTGAACCCGCGCCTCTTGAACGGTTTCAAGAGGCGCGGGTTCAATCCCGCTACGTTCAATTTTTTATACGTTTTCTGAATATGTCTTTATCAATGAGCTATTGATAATTTAAAACATTTTTTAAAGTGTTTTATATACATATTTAGGATCTCGCTGTGTTCACCAGAGCGCATGGTTATTGGTCAGAGTCTAAGACGGCTTCCAAAAGGCGCGGGTTCAACCTTCTGCATTCAAATTTTTATACGTGTTGTAAATAAATAATCAAATTTACTTAAAATTTTAAACTAGAATTTAAAGAACATTCATCAATATCAATTCCTTTGTAAATAACTCATGTACCCGGCCTGACATATTTATAACGAGAGAACACTATTATAAAATTTGCCTTCTTCCCTATTTCGAAAATATATAACAGCATCTTTCTGCCCAAAACCAGGAGACATAATACTATATATTTCATAATCGTGATGAATTTGTAATTATTTCTGGATGAAAATGACATACAAATGACATACAATGGACAAAATCTAAATCAAATGTACTAAATTTTTTAAAATTGTTCATGGTCCAATTAGTCTCAATATTTTGAGAACAAATGCTTTCGCATACTTTTTCATTTCTCATTTTTTGTATGTTCTTTTAATATATAGTATATTGTGGCGAAATCACTAAAAGCCCCAGTCATCTACAGACAATCACTTACAAGGTAATATATAGTAAGGCCTTTAATATATGTAGCTTTAGTTTTTGATATATCAATTTATTAAACTTTATGCCTTTACTGAGCAACAAATATTACAATGAAATAATAATTGAAAGGAAAATTTATTATAAGAAAAGCATTACAATTTTACGGCCAAGTTGTATTTATTACTTGGTATGGGCTTTGCGACATTCGCATATTTGGATTGAATGGCTGTTATAGACTAAATATGAACTTATGAATAGTATCCATATTTTGAAATCGTGTCTATGTTTTTGGAGTTCCTTATAAAAAGAATGCTCTAATGTAAATATTTAGAACCGTATAAAAATTGAAAATGGCAGGTTAGGTTAGGTTCGAACTTCCCGAGACGTCTTATAGAGGTAGAGTGGGTTTCCACTGTAGTATCGGGTTAAGTAATCGGTAAATACCCGTAAGGCGTAAGGGAAATTTATTAAAACGTGATATATTTTCTGTTATAGAGCTGATAGCGCAGTTTTTTGGTTTACATATGAATATGGCAATAGGGGTGGATTTTTTTCTTTTGTAACATACTTGTCAAGAATGATTTAAAAAAAAATTTCAAAGAAATGTTAATTGTTTTTACTTTACATACAAGCACAGTTTATTGCACACAAAATATATAAATACACAAAATTAAAAAAAACGAAGAATAAAGTTGCTATGTCGCTTAAAGCGATTCCTTCCAGCAACCGTTCATTATGGATTTTATAAATAGACGGTAAGCGGTCCATATACTAGAACACATACACATATATATATTAACATATCCGTATATATGGTTTTCCATCAGATGTCATTACCCAACTTGCAATATTTCCCTATATATTGGTTTGTCTATACAAATACATAATTAAGATTGTGTTTATCTACTTAAGAAACAAATTTCTCATTTGTAATACATGGAATGTAAGAATTATAGCATCGATATATAGATACATTAAGGCTAGCTGAACGCTTAGGAAATGTGGAATTGTTGTAACCTGGTGACCTTTTATACAACTTTCCAGCACTAAACTAAGAATGGATTTTGTTACAAGTGGCATCTGTTTTCTTACAGCTTTTGAAAATAATTATAGGAAATATTTCCTAGAATTTCTCATTTTGTACATACACGAAGAAGTTGAAATACTTTTTCGGATAAATGATTTGGGCTGGTCTTTTAAATGCAGTTAAAAACGCTGAATTTACGACATTTTTTATAAATAAAATCGGTTTTGGCTTATTTAAGCATACTCTCATACAGAGTATACATATATCTAGCACTAATGTACAAAGGGACCAGGTATCATCAAGTCGATGAGACTTCCATATGTTTCTTACTCTAATAGTTCCAGATAACCGATATAATTGAGGTTGCCAAGTTGCAGTCGTAAAGGTACATTATTAGGTCGAGACGCGTTAATTACTAAATATTGACTCATCCTTGAATGTCCGCTTGTTTTAGGATGAGTTTAAACGAACTATGTTTCAGATTACGAAATCAAGGAAAAAAAAGCAGATCATACTCAATTACATACAGCCATATTTAATACACTTTTAAATGAATGACCAAAATCAAAATATTCTTTATTCAAATAGGCTATTACAAGCACTTTCGTATCGTAAATTAACATACAATGTCAATATTTTCAGTCCTACCGAAAGCTACCACCAGCTCGGAAGACAGTTCTGCTGAGAAGAGCCGGCGATTGATAATAATGATGTAATAAAGCTATTTCAAATGTAAATAGAAACGATATATTGACATTTGCATATTATTAGTAGTACCTACTGTGATTTTAGTTCCACTTGGCGGAATATATGTATTTAAGGATTTGAAGCCCGTAATTTCGTTTGAGTGATTTTTTTAGCTTTGTCATATTATTCGATTTTTCCTGTAGTTTCGACTGTAAAACTCCTGAACTGAGATCCCTTGCTTTTATTGCTGAATTCATGTCATGCACCAGCCATCGTGATGATGTGAGACAGTGTGTCACAGTCATCTGTAATCGCGATTGGTTGTGGGTTCGATTCCCATTCAGAGAAATAATTATAAATTAAAAAAAAAACATTTCTCCGTTCTGATGAACATTACAAAGCGCGGTGTTGAAATCCGCCACTTAACTCGCAATGTCTAGAATTCAGGTGAAAAGTGGAGTGTTTGGAAATTGTAAATTTCGAAGATGTATATTATTTTTTGACTTTATAGATTGATTAGCTATAAAAGCATAGTTTTTAGTTTTTGTGTTGTAAACTATATATAATTATATGGAAGTCCACGCTATTAAAGTCCATCCATGTATGGTGGAGAACAAAAACAATTATAATTTCAATTAAAAATACGCTGAGATGAAAGGAAGCCTTATTAAAATAGATAACAAAATTTTACAATCACGAATATAATTAAAATTGCTTGCATTTTACGTTCTTGCGTCGCAGTAATTGCTCTCATTTGAATATTAGGTTACTTAATATGTGTACAAATATATTATCTTCATTAAGTATGGAATCCGTCATGACTCATTGACAAACGACTGTCTAAACGCAATGAGCGCGGATACATATCTTTAAATTAGTATCGATTATAACGAATAGGCTATTTCAGGATATCGTCGTGCAGTGCAACCTCTGACAGTAAACGCAGTGGTTGTGGGTTTGATCTTCACTTAAAAGAATGATTATGGCTATGTTCCGCAATATCTCGATTTCGGGCGGAAAGTAGAGAACGGAGTGTTTTGGCTTAGTGTAAAGCTTGAAAAGCAATATTTCCCTACGCTCATAAAATCAAGCGGCACTTAGCTTCGCCATTCAACACGGGACTTCTCAAATTTGGGCGTAAGATATGAATTTATCTTATAGTATATTTATCGCATCTTTATACATCAATTTAAATGATCTTGATAAAGACATATTTAGAAAACGTACAAAAATTTTAACCCCCGCCTTTTGAAAACTGTTCAAGTTGAACGCATGGCTTGGCGGTCAAAGCGCTTGGACAATTTTCAAGAGGCGCGTGTTCAAATCCCGCTGCGTTCAAATGTTTATACCTTTTCTTGTCTTTTTCAATTTCCGTACTGTACGATTAACACTCTAAAAAATGTAAAAAACAATTAAATGATCTTAAACGGATTCAATAACGGATATAAAACAAACTAATTTCTACTTATTACTCACAACTATTGACCTTTGAATGGGTCTCAGGTCACAATTGTACAGTCATAAATGAAATATACAAAGAACTTAACTAACAATATAATGTACCTAGCTGTTTGCCACGATTTCGTCCAAATAGTTAAATATATAAAATTTCAAATTTGTAACAGAAAACGAAACTGCTTACATATTATGAACTTGGGGAAGCCCTTAGACCACCTTAATTCGGCCCTGTCACTAATCAAAATCCGGTCTGTACAGACTGCTCAAAAGAAAACAATTTAAATATGGTCACCCCCCACAAAGAATCAAGCTCACAAATAAGCAAAGTTTCCATTCAAACACTGCCCACTGCGCCACTGTGATATGAATTATGGTAATGTCTTTAAATAAATCAAAAGATATTATCAAGAATATGAGATGAATGTAATAATTTCAAATACACGCGTTGTTTTAAATATTACGTTGTGATATACTCGTAAGTTAAGCGTAAATTCCTTTCTCTTGTTAATATGCTTGTTTGTTTCTTAAGTTGCGCATGCGCATCTATTTATGCTTAATATTATTAGAATTGCCTATTAAAAAATTGTTTTTTTGATTGGTGAGCACATTTCCTGCGTACAACAATGTAAGCATATATAAAGTAATGTTTAGACTCTCTGTTCTTTATTTTTTCGATCAAATACGACCATAATCGATCGATAAATATCAGGAAATGAGGAAGTGATAAAATAATTTAATGCAAAAGTTCTGAATGCAAAATCTTGGTACTTTAGATATATATTACCCATTTCTTAGTTAATGCTGAGTTGCGAGAACCAACGCTGCACTTGACCATGAAAAATTATGAAAATAATTAAGCTATAACTATGGCTCCGAACAGGCATTGAACCTACAACCAATGTGTTAAGTCTAGTTAAAATAAAATTGTAGTGTCTTTTTGTAATATTAAAATAACCGCTTTTTACTACATGCATTTGTATGTACGAGTATACTTTATATAACAAAATAACATTTATAAGAATTTTTGTCTGTCTGTCTGTTTGTTCTGGTTAATGTCTGGAACGGCTGGACCGATTTCGACGGGACATACATTGGCAGATAGCTGATGTATTAAAGAGTATTTAAGGCTACATATATTTTAGAATTTTATCCGGGTGAAGTAGCGGGCACAGCTAGTAATACAATAAAAGACCAACATATAATTAGGATTCTCTATAAGCTGTGATGACTTTCCTCAAGACTTGCATGTTGGACAGCAGCCAAAGGCGCTACTATTGTGATGCCTTATGAGGTTTAATGAAGTTAAATAAATTGCATGCATTGCTTAATTTATAGTAGAATTATATATACTACTCGCAACTTTACTAATTATAAGATAAGATTTAATTAAAAGAAATTATAAAAAAATATATGCAAACAAAAACTCTTGAATTAGTCATATTTAGAAAAATACATATTTAGAAAACGTATAAAAGTTTGAACGCAGCGAGATTTCAACCCGCGCCTCTTGAAAAGCGTTCCAGCGTTCTGACCGCTAAGCCATGCGTTCTACATTCAGCTACGTCGAAATTCTTATACGCTTGTTATAACTTATATTTTTTGTTAGCAAATTTCCTGAGTGTGCGATTAACACTTTAAAAAAGGTGAAGAACTGATGAATTTTTATATGTATTATTTTAACCGTATTTGAAATCACATCTCTTTAAAACAGCCCATACGCAAATCAATTACAAGCCATACGTTCTTATTGAGTTTTAGTATGTATATATATATATATATATATATATATAAATAATTAGTTACAATTAGTTCAAGTGTGCAGTCAAATATACACTATTATTTATCTTTATATATATATTTTTATACCCTATATACGAATAATAATTATAAAAACTTTAAGATAGATTGAAGTATATATATTTCGTACATAAATAACTTGATATCAATGGCGTCCTTAAAGAAATTAGATTACATTACACTATTTGGTAAGGAAAATAAGGCGTTGAGTTCCACAACTCAAAAGGAAAATTCTCTTTGTCTACTTTTCTATGTGGGGAAAAGCGTGAGTCTGACAAAAAAGCTCTATAGAATGTCATAATGTATAACTTTATAGGAACGATTAAAACAAACAAGAACCCTCAGATTTAGAGCTTAATTCATAATTGTAATACTTACATTAATCACTGATGGTCGTGAATCACGTTCCAGAACAAAAGGCTAATTAATTATAAATATTTGATGAAATTTAATTTCGTATGGTTATTTTGTTATGTGCACCAGAATGTGAACTAGGCATTCGAAAAGTCCTTTCAAATAAGATACAAAAATCAAAAATTAAAGCGCTCATGGCGTAGCGAACGTAGTCTGATTGTAAACACGATAGTTATGGGTTTGATATTAAAGGAAATGTATATATATATTTTTATGAAGAAAAGAGTGACGTACCACTAGGTTCCTTTATCCTGCTGCATGCGAGATATGCGTGAAAGTATAACTTTAAGTTATTAATATATTTATATTTTGTATATCTACAGTAATATATATATATATATATATATATATATATATATATGTATATGTAATTCTAATACTAGCATAATCTCTCTTTATGATTTTGACTCCAAATCTTGTATGAGGGCTTCACTTTCTTTTCCCTACAGCGTGGTAGGCGTAAGAACCTAGTGTTGAGACAGTCCGTTCTCCATTTTCCACCCGAGTCAGACACATTGCCAATTGAATGAGGGAACTCTATGCATATCAGTATTTCCAGGCTTTTTGGTTGGTGAAAGAGCTGAATGGCGCGCTTAGAAGGCCGGGGAAACGATAGCGAATTAAACCGATACAAGTATTTCCATACTGGGAATCGAACCCACAACGTTTTCTTGCTCAGCCAGAATATAGCAACTGAGCCACAACAGCGTCAAAAATAAATGAAATTTATTCAATATATAATACATTTTAAACGATTTTGTAAACAATATCTTAAAATTACTCAGAGAAAGGCTAGCAGCGAACGCGAACTAACCTTTTTAAAGCGATTCACATAATATAACAATCGTGATGATGATTCCAAAATATATAAATGAATGTCAAATGTAATGGGTATTTTTTTTTTCTATAAAGGACAAGGCCTTTTGTATACCATAGTGAATTCGTAGAAAAAACAAGTGGTCTAATGAACTTTACATTGGTATGAGAAAAAAAAAATGGCCGTTTTTACCAATAAACTGATTGATTTTATAACTCAAAAATATATATAGCTTGATTAATTCAAGCGCAATCTAGATCAAAATCAAAACAGGCCATCCTTGCACAGTAGGACAACGCCTGACTGTAAACGTTATTGGTTAACGATTCGATTCCCACTCAGAATGAATACAATTCAAATATTTTCATTCGTCTGTTCTAGTACCTAAGAGAATACGGGCGACAAGCGGAGAACGGAGTGAAATGACACTAGGTTCTCTTCGCCTAGGATATTGCGTGTAGCTAAAAAAAAAGTTAGATTTTGTTCAAGTAATTCATCAACATTCTAAAACATGACCCAACAATATCGTCATAAATTCTGACATTTTACGCTATTTTATTTAAGATGTCGAACAGAAAACACTGTCTTGCTTGTTAAGTTAGCTATTATGTAAAATTAATTGATTTGATCGATATTTCAATGGTTAAGTTTATTTAAAATAATCTTAGATGAATTCAAGTAACATTTTGCATGTATGTATGTATATATATATATGTATGTATTTATATATATATGTATTTAGTTTTATATTTCTATTTATAAATCTGTTGTATTAATTATTTATTTTATGTTTAATTGTTCCACCACCTAACCGTTTTTCATTATTACAATAAAAAAACATATTTAGAAAACGTATAAAAAATAATCTTTGGGTAGCAGAAATTTGTAAAAATCTCTCTTCAGAGATGCTAACAACAAATATAAGTTGTAATAAGAGTATAAGAATTTCAACGTAGCTGTATGTAGAACGCAGGGCTTAGCGGTCAGAGCGCTTAAACGGTGTTCAAGAGGCGCAGGTTCAAATCTCGCTGCGTTAAAAGTTTTATACGTTTTCTAAATATGTGTTTTTCAGTTTCCTAAGTGTGCGAATAACACTTGAAAAATGTTTAAAAAAACGTATAAAGAACTGAACGCAGCGAAATTCGAACCCGATATCTTGGAAACCATCCAAAAATATTATTAAAGCAGCTTCTTTTCCACCTAAAGGTTGTCTGGAAGAGTTGACTAATTAGCCATAAGACTACCTTTTGTACATTCGTTTTTTTAATGTGTTTTATTCCTTTTGTTTTTTTTTAATTTAATGTGCTGTTGCAAATATTAGTTAATTATTATCGTAACTGGCCGACATGTTAGGTGTCATTGCTTTTTTGTCTTTTTGTAAACGTCTTATTAATTTCCAATGTATGTATGTTCAATCGGGTGTTTCTTGTAACTTAATGTTGAAGCCTTTACGGATGGAACTAAATTTTTGTATACCTGTTTAGTTTAGATGATAATTAGCTATGTGACGTCATTCAAATTCCAATACGGCAGACGACCCAAGATGGCGGGCTAGTTATATTTAATGCACTTCTACAATATGGATATCAAATGAAAGCGCTTACTGAGAATATTTCGAATAAAGTTTTTTTTAATTTATTTGATTTATTTTACCTAAACTCATATAAGCTAGAAATAGAGAAGCTAGTGTCAAAATACTCTGGTCTCCAATTTCCGTTATTTCGTCATATTATTCGTATTTAAAGACGTTGAATGATACTCATATATTTCTTTTCATACAAGTATTAAATAACTTGTTTAGTCAAACAATTCTATTATCATATTACTGAAATATATATCTTTCCATAGATGTAATAAGTGTTATGTATGTATGTCATATTGGTGGATATATAATATGATTGTATTTAGAAATATAATTGTGATATAAACTATTTACACCATTTCTAAGGCCATAGCAAGTTGCCATTGCAAGTCAGAGAGAACCTAATATCAAGACTCTTCGCTCTCCACTTTCTGCCTGAATTCAAAACTTTGCGTGTTGAGCGACAGACAGAAGCTCACTCTTTATAAGGCTAATTTTACATGCAGTAACAAATATCCTTATTCTGAGTCTACACAATAATTAGTAATTAGCTTTGTTCAAATAAGTCTTTTTTAAAATTTCTATCCAGGATTTGAACCTATGTTCTTTACGTATTTCTTATATATTATTAATTATTGTGTAAACTTTAAAATTAACTCGACATACAGCATTTTTTCAACGTAATATAAAAATTGAAAATTACTATCAAGTATTTATTATTGACTGGATCAAGGCTTACAACAAAAGTCATTCTATATATGGATGAATTAATTAGATGATACAGACTCTTAATTGATTGTAGACAAAGTCACAGTATTATTTAAGATTAGAAAATAACAGGTTCAATTTCCACATATGGATTTGTTTGTAATTTCTATAGATATGATAAAAGTTATCGCTGCACTGTTTTATGTAACTTGCTGAACAAGATGGGGTGTTTTTTTTAAATGATATCTTAGTAAGCTTATTAAAATAAATTTAAGTAAATTGTAACATTGCATAACACTAAATGTTAAGCGAAATTACCGAAAATACAATAGTCAAAACTGCATTTAAATCGCCTAAGCCGTTTCTGACATAGACGTGTAACAAAGTCTTATTTAGTTACTTACGAAATTGAAAAACATATTTTTAGAAAACGTGTAAAAATTTGAACGTAACGGAATTTGAACCCGCGCCTCTTGAAAACCATATGTACTTAAATGTAATTTTGGTAACTTTGTAGCGTGAACTTTAAATTTTACCGCAATACTGAGTAGCGGTAGCTTGCGGCAACAAATGCGATTTTATTGAGCTATGGAGGCGTGATATCCACCGTTATTATCTGTGAGGAAATTATTTATTATCATATAGAATAGTATTAAGTTTTTATTCAAGTACTTCAAGAAGAAAACTGTTATATAGTGTATTTTAATATATATTTGTGGAAACAGGTTTGTGTGTTAAAGGTTACCACATTAAAGATTTCACAAATGATAACCTGCCTTGGGAATGAAATGTTCGCTCCAGTCCGTTGGAAAGGTATAAATAATTTTAAATCTGTAAATTGAGATGAGAAAAGAGAGATGCTGCTCAATTCCTTGCATCGGTTCTTTTCAGGAGGTTCTGGATCATTAATTTTAGTTATGCGCTGGTAAATTATTAGACCTGCAAAACAATCAAGAATACAACTTCTTATTTTGAATAAAACTTTTAGGTTACTGAACGTTTTCGGTCTGCCGGTAAGCTACAAGGTTCCTCAGAGAATAAAAAAGAGCACTGAGGAAGAATAACTAATTAATACTAACTAATACTTCAATAATGAGAATAAAATGAGAAAAGGTTAGAAAACGTATAAAAATTTGGAACGCAGCGGGATTCGGACCATCGCCGCTTCCAAAACCGTCCAAGCACCTTGACCACTAAGCCATGTGGTCTACGTCCCGCTGTTTTATACGCTTATTAGGACTTATGTTTGTTGTTAGAAGAGAGTGTGACAATAACACTTTAAAAAATTTAGAAATAAAACAAAATGAGGTTCAACAACCAAGAACCACGAACCGTGTTACACTGTATCCCTAAGCTGTACAAAAGTTATGTAAATGCAAAGGGGTTACGCTTATCACATAATTTAGTTCAAATTCTAAATATCCTTTATTCAAATAGAACGAAGACTTTTGTTGTCGAAGGAACATAAAGCTACCACCGGCCCGGAAGGCAGTTCTGCTAAGAAGAGCCGGCGAGAAAGTCAACAGTTAAAAAATACATTTTTAGAAAACGGATAAAAAATTGAACGCACCGGGATTCAAACCCGCGCCTCTTGGAAACCGTCTAAGCGCCCGGACCGCTAAGCCATGCGTTGCGCATTATTTATATCTCTCATATTTATAATGTGGATGTAAGTCTGGCATTTCGTTATCGCCTGTCACTTTATTTTTAAATTAAAGCTTTTGTTGTATTTTTTTTGGCTAGTGCCGATTGTGTTGGTAAATATAATAAATAAATAAACTCAACGCAGCACTTAGTCTTGTCACTAGAGCAGAGAAATCAAAATTTCCCTCGAGTGGGCATCGAACCCACAAACAGACGTTGTCACACTACGATTGGCTGGCCCAATATTTTTTGTCCCTTACAATAAAACTATAACCAGTAAAGTCCTAAAAACAAACACTTATATGTACGTAAATAGAACGTATTTTCACAAATTATGTAATTCAAAGATATTCGTGACTTAGTTAATAAGATATAAATATCTCCAGTAAAAGTGAGTCTTGAGGAGATGCTTTAAATTGATTTTAGTATGCAAATACCACTATTGTATATACACTCTTTCTTCTCTATTCTCTCTCTCTACTCGTTTTTATATATATATATATATCCTTGTTATATTGATTGCCTTTAAACGTATTTTATCCGGAGAATTTACGAACGCTGTAATTAGTACTAATTTTAGAATTAGAACTTAGAATACTTAGAATATATTAAAAATGTTAGATTTTAATGTTGGTCGAATAAATAAAAATAATGAGAAATGCCATGTCTTTTCTCTTCAGTTTTGTACATGATTATTATATTGTAAATTATAACTCAAATAGGTATATGCTAAGCAATTTACTCCTTTAGTTATATTTTTAGCTTCATGTTTTATCCGCATAGAGATTACTGAGAGAACCTAGTGTCAAGACACTCCGTTCTCCACTTTTCACTCGAATTTGAAAAATACCTAGATCTAAACATCTAGTATAGATTATTTTTGCCTACCCTGAATAAGGAGAAATAAGGAGAAAAACGTCACTTACACATTCGAAGTCAGAGAGAACTTAGTGTTATGACATTCCGTTCTCCGCTTTCCGCTCAAAGTCAATGCCGTGGTTTGCTATAGGTATCAAAGCAGAGAAATGAAAATAATTTAAATATGTGTGATTCCCACCAAAGTGGGAATCGAAGCCACAACCGTCGCGGTTTCATTCAGACGTTGTCCCACTGCGCCACAAATTTTAACTAATATTGAATATAATAATATTAATACACATTTTAAAACATTTTTTAAAGTATTATTCGCACGAAATTGAAAAAGACATATTTAGAAAACGTATAAAAAAAATTGTCTTATTTAAACACTTGTTCTTTTTTTGTTTTTAAATAAAACTGACTGCGAATGTACATAGAATTAAAATAAAAAGGTTCTCTTTTGCCACAAATGAGATTGTTTTTGCACAGTATAGACGAATAAAAAGCCTTGGTATTTTTAAAAGCCGATTTAAATATAATTTTATTAAGTTAATATGCTTGAAATGGTTTCAAGCGATTATGCAAATATCGGAGGGTAAATTACTATTGTCATTTAATATAATATTTTTTTTATATTTTACCTATATTCATAATATATGCATAATGTGATTTCGAATGATTTTAAGTTACCTGTGGAGTTAATGAACTGTAGATGGACTATAAATATGAAACGGAACTAGATTTTTTTGTTATGTCGTATAGAACTTGTGTCAAAACCCTCCGTTTTCTATTTTAAGCCCGAATTCGAGACATTGCTTATTGAGTGGGGAAAATCGACACTTTGTCTTATCACAGTAGAGAAATGAAAATTAATCGAAATATAAACACTTCCTTCACTTGGAAATCGATCCTAGAACCAATTACGTTTACAGCCCGTTGTGCTGTAGTACAAACTACTGCGCCACGATGGCCTCAAAACCATTATTTTATGGTATATAAATATTTAAATAATATGGTATTTCTAGTCTTGGGTTTATCTCTCATCCTATACGTTATATATCAATAAGAAAGTTACAATCGACGATTTGTATTATAAGTTGAATGATTGTAAAATAAAATGTACTTTTTATAAAACAACTTTTTTCCGATTTTCATTATTTCATCTTTCCTTATGTACGAGTGTATTGGATAGCGGAATTCAATGCCACACTTTATTTTATTGAAATTAAGCATCGTATGTATCTTTATTATATATTAAATACTAGCGACATTTGTTTTTATAAATAAAAAAAATAAAATCATTATAATATTTGGAAAACGTATAAAAATTTGAACGCAGCGGGATTCGAACCTCTGGGAAACCGTCCGACCAAGACCAAGTATTGGACAGTTTCCATGAGACGCGGGGTGCAATACTTAGACGGTTTCCAAGAGGCACGGGTTTGAATCCCGCTGTGTTTCAATTTTTATACGTTTTCTAAATATGTTTTTCAATTTCCTATATATATATTACTCAATCCAACATGCAATTTTAATGATCCATGTGGAAAGAGTGACTTATCACTATTCCCTCAGCCCACATTACAAGTACAATCGAATCGCACTCGTGTCGTGTCGTATTGTATAAAGTCGTCCACTCTTCCCTGTCTATCTCTGGGAAATCTCTTTTAGGAAAATTACGACAGCTTTGTAAAAGGAAGACTTGTTAGGCGTTAAAATATAATGCTTCAAGTAAATTGTAATACTGTTCACGTTTTCTTAGTTAAGTAATACATACTAATCCATACTAGTGCGAAAGTAAGTCTGTTTGTCTGTCTGTCTGTGACGTCATCACGGCAAACCGCTGAACCGATTTAGATTAAATCTTATATAAAGATACTTGAGGGCTTTGAGATGAACATAGGCTACTTTTCGATCATTTTTTTTTAGTTTTTCCATACTAATATAATGTAAACTGATGCAAGCTGAACAACATCAGACAATATTTAAGACTCACTTAAATCATAAACTTTGCTGAAATTTATAGTTGAAATGGTTTAAACTTTTTTATTTTTTCATTTTGAAATGAAATAAACACTAAATGTTAAGAGAAGTTAAACACAATATAATTCTTGAAACTTCATTTAAATTGGTTTAGCCGTTGCTGAGTTTACGGTGAAAGAACACACAGACAAACAGAAAAGAAAATAAAAACATCCCCTTTTTGAGTTCTATTCTATTGATCAATGATTATTTGTTTGTGTAATATGTTTTTTTTCATATATCTTCTATGTATTCTATGTTACATACGGACAGCGATCAGTTTTTTTTTATTATATGTATATATTTTTGTGATTAGATGCCATAGTAAACAAGATAAAGCATGGCGTTGTCTCCACCACTGAACACGCAACACGCAATGAATCGAATTCAGACGGCAAATTGAAAACGGAGTATCTTGAATCTAGGCTCTACCTGACTACCCTGCTATGCTGGAAAAAGCGTGCAGCAGAAATAAAAGCAAATTTTAGTGACCAATCTCTCCGCTCTCCATAGAATATTTTCGTTGCAAATACAACCTGTAATAAGCAATAATTCACAACTCACGTTAAGAAAGAACGGAGATGAGACTTCACAGTGTCTATTATGTTATTCTGATGACAATAATTACTTACATTGGTTACTGTGAACTTTTGAAAACATACGAAACGGTATTTGATCGGACTTTTTTTTTAATGTATTTACTTCTCTTTTTCCCAGTATATTCTCCTTTTTAATTTTATGAAGAGACTTAGAGCACTTAGTTTTGGGACTCTCTGATTTTCTTTATTAGTCTATATATAGGAAATATTGATTTTTGAATGTTGGTATTGAATGTAAATATTGGAAATTTTGTTTAATCAGATCGGGAAAAACAAAGTGTTTTATTAATTTAACAAAATTTATAACCATTGCATTTACAGTAGACACTAATTTATAGCGCCGAAGTAGCTTGTTTTTAATTTTCATTACAATTTAACACTAGCTTATCTATATACAATATATTTAATTTGAGTTCCCATACAGTAACCTGTTATAAGCATATTACACTAAATACTGCCCTTTCCTTACAATATTGTAGAAACACTAAAATTAATGATTAGATCATTAATTTTAGTGTTTCTACAATATTGTTATATATCACAATGTATCATTGATTCCTTTTATTTCATTATAAGCCATCATAAAAAAATATAAAAAAATTATATCCTTTTTGTAAGATATTATAATTTTTATTCACTCACGACAAGTTTTCAAGCCATATATTTAATACGTAACGTGAGAATCTCGAGTGGTTTTGAAATATTTTTCATACATTAACTTATAGTATTCGTTCGTGGATGATTTCGTTCTCGTGAATTGTAAAAGGTGTAATTTTAAAGTTAATTTGGCAAGATAATTTATTGATGAGATTACTTTGAATATACCGTTTGTAATTACTTTAGAGTTTAAAAAGAAAACTGTTTCCAACCAAGATGTCTGCGAATTGCTTGAACTTGTATAATCAATGCCTCAAGTGCGAATCGAATCCACTACCATAGCGTTTGTAGGACTATTACGGCATTCAACTAACCACTGTACCATAATAGACTAAATTCATTTTTTAACTTTATGAGTTAAGACTTCGTTTATTAATATTCCTCTTTAGATATTTAAATAGTAAAACACTCGATTAGCCACTTTACGCGAATTTTTAGAGTACACTGCGTTTTGGGTGCTACTTCAAAGCCGCGCTTAGTTTTAATAGGGGGCCGAATTGAAAATAATTTAAAAATTAAAATAGAAAGGATAACAGGATAAAATTCTATTATAGGACAAATTTTTATAACCGCCTTTTCTCGCATATCATGGTAGTCAGAGAGAACCTAGTGTTATGTCAGATGAATTGAGACATTGAATGTTGAGACGCGGAACTCAACGCCGTCGTATGTACTAGAGTGGAAATGTAAACAAGAAATAATATAAATAATATAAGTATATGAATATAAATACATTTGCATATCAGTTATCTGTTCGATATAGTACCTGCATGTTTTGCCTACTAAGAGGCAGATAGCCATATTATATAAAGTTATTATAATTATTATTGAGGCCGTCGTGGGATAGTGTCTAAATTTAAATGCGATTGGTTGTAGGTTCAAGTCCCGTCCCACTCGTGGGAATGGTTATATTTATAATTGTTTTTTATTTTTTCTCTCTGGTGAGAGAGTGCGGCGTTAAGTCACGCTAGTTAACATGCAATGTCTTGGATTCGAGCATATCCAAGCTCCAAACTGTAAAAAAAAAAGATTTATTATGCATAAGAAGTTAGATGAAATTTTGTTTAATAATTGCAATTTTTACATTTTAACTGAAACTGCTTGGCCGTATTAAATACGCTGAACAACTTTGCTAACACCATTTCCTTATTTTATATACCTTTCTTGTTTTCTGTTTCACAATAAAATTGGGTGTACAACGAAACGAACAGAGAGACAAAAAGTTAGGTTTAACCGTTTTTCTTGCAGAGGTAGCCTAGTCTAAAGTTGCCCACTTTCCGCCCGAATTCGATTTATAACTCAAACCGAGCTTTGTCTTGACCAATAAAGCGGAGAAACGAAAATATTTAAGTTATGGTCATTCGTCTGAGTGGGAATAGAACCCTCAACCACACACGATTACAGCAATTTGGCCTCTAATCATCAAAATCTATACATATGATAAAAATTTAACTGTTCGCTGTTTGAACATAGAAGATATATGAAAAATAAACAGTATTATTATTATTGATCAATAAAATTTTAATTTTTTTTTCTGTTTGTTACAATATTCGAACCCACACCTATACATTCAATATAGCATTAAATTAAGCTATACGTTCTTATAGAGCTAGGTCATCATCACCTGTAACAAAAACGTCAATATTGCGAAAATGCATAAGAAAAATGTGATGATATAGACATATTTAGAAAACGTATAAATTTTTTAACGCAGCGGGATTTCAACCCGCGCCTCTTGATAACCGTTCAAGCAAAGCCATGCGTTCTTGAACGGTTTTGTAGAGGCGCGGGTTCAAATACGGCTGCGTTCAAATTTTTATACGTTTTGTAAATATGCCTTTTTCAATTTCCTTAGTGTGCGAATAACACTTTAAAAAAATGTTAAAATATATTCATATATTTTCATATATCTTTATAGATACATTTTTTTTTTATATACTAGAATTTTGCAGTATGAAATTCTCTCTTGAAGTCTTATTTCGTTTACATTTGAATGCAAATATGGTTGGTTATAGCTATATAAGTCTAATTTTCTAAATCATAAGTTTGAAATACGGAGGTCAAGATGCCAATTGCTGCAGGGGTTTTATGTATGAACTAGATATAGCTAATGTGGTTAAAATAAGGATATATTTACTTATATATAACGCTTTAGTTTGTTGTGGAACATAAGTAAAAAATAATGTACAAATTACACACGATAGATGTGAAAATACGAAAGGAATATACAAGGTTGAATAATTAACATTTTGTTTATAATTAAATTGTAAAAGGAATTAAAAATATTTTTTTAAATAATTTTATATAAATAACTGAAAACATATTATTTCTCTGTTATAGCCTAAATTCTATAAAAGCCAAAGAAAAAGTAGTGTCGCAACACTATTTTCTTTTAATCGAGTTTTAAATCACAAAGATTATAGAAGTTTTACTTCAAAAGATAGAAGAATTTATTAGCGACAAATAAAAAGATAATCTCTTTATTGTACATTAATATAAAATTTGTGGGTTCGAGTCCTAATCAGGGGAATGATTGTCTCGAAACTTGCTTTTGTTATTATATCTTCTAGAGAAGTGTCTGTACAGCCACCTACAACAATTATATTAGATATTTAACTGTGTAAATAACTTGAAGATAATATATATATATATATATATATATATATATATATATATATATATATATATGTATATAGTGTTTTATTGTAAATATCAAGACGCAGTAGAACAGCGATTGTAAGCGTGATTGGTTGTGGGTTCGAGTCCCAATCAGGGGAATGATTATCTTGAAACTTGCTTTTTTATTATCTCTTCTAGTGAAGTGGCTGTACAGCCACCTGCAACAATTATATTAGATTATATTAATTTATATTCACTTATGTAAAAATAATAACTTATATACTTAACCTACAATATAAATGCAACTCTAGATTTTAAAACAACTCTCACACTAGGTGTGAATTAGAATAATCATTATAAATCTAATAGACCGATGTTATCTTAAACTTTTGCTTAATAGAATAAAACAGGGTCGACTGTTAATATTAGTTAGCATATATATCAATGCTCGTACTAGTAACAGGTTCGAATTTTTGTACAGTAAAATATTTAACATTTTCATACTTTTGAGATATGCTCATGATCCATGAGAATTCCTGCTGGTTTGATAAACCATACTTTTGTAAATTATGTAGATTATGTAGAGTAAGGAAGAGTTGTGTCACTGGACACTCATTTAAAAGTGGAGAGTTTTAACCCTCACATTGTAAGATAATGGAAATTCGTGAGATGAATTGTATTTTTTTACGTATATATGTAATATAGTCCATCGTGGTGCAGTGTCTGTGTGTGACTGGAAACAGGATTGAGTGTGGGTTCAATCCTCACTCAGAGGAATGATTATATTTAAATTGAAAAAAACATATGTAGAAAACGTATAAAAATTTGAACCCAGCAGGATTTTCCTAAGTGTGCGAATAACACTTTAAAAATGTAATATTTAAATTATTTGTATTTCTTTGCTCTGGTACAAGACATAGCGAGGAGATGGGTCCATTCAACACGCAATATAGCTATTCCCGGGGAAAGGGTGCCTTGACACTAGGTTCTATTTGATTACCCTGCTAAGCCGGAGAAAAACGTGAAATATAATATCCCCTATATTATATTCACATGCAAAATCCTTCCTAAATGAAAATCCTTCTCACAACGTCGCCTCTTGAAAGAAAAACTGCCTCTATTGTCTGAATTAAAAGTGGAGAACGGAGTATGCTCTCCGCATACCCCACAAAGAGTAAACCATGTGTTAAGTTAAAATTAAATGTTCCTCATTATATTATCCCAACAGATAACCTTATATAAATGATGTTGTAAGACTCTTTATAATAGAATGTTATTTAAACAAAAGATGATGAAATATAGAAATATATGTAGAAATAAAATAATGTAAATATGCCTTTACAAATATATCTTACTACAAATCTATATAATACACAATATTATAATAATCGTTATACAAATTGCTGCGAAATTTGAAATTTAATAGTATATATAATACGCTATTATGTAGTGGCTTAGTGGAATAACGTCTGGTTATACACACAGTGATGTGATTATGAGTTCGAACTCCACTAAAGAGTAAAATTATGTTTAAATTTTCATTTCCTCTAGTAAGCGCGGCGTTGAGTTCCGCCATGTTTCATATTTGGACGGCAAGCGGAGGACTGAATGTATTGTCTTGTAGAGGTTTCTCTGCCTTTTAAAAGCGCTAATCTGGTGGATTTCTTAACACACGATCATGTTATTAACGAACTTATATTTTTATAATATTGTATAGTTACAAAACAACTTGAATCTAAGAATATTTTTCAATATTTCCATTTGTTTAAATTTAATCAAATAATTAAAAATGGGTCAAAATAAATAGCTTTCGGAGCATTATTTGCTTAAAACATGTTATAGTTATCACATCAAAATGTGTACCCGTTCTCCTTTGATAACGTACAAAGGCTTTGGGCAGTTAGCTTTCTTAAATTATTATTATTATATTACAGATTATTTTAAGTAGTAATAACAATTATAGCAATAGTACAAAAAAAAAAACAAGTTACATACAAAAATACTTACGACTCTACATTTTTTAAATTTTATAATAAAATTGTAATTAAAAATATAATTTTGATATTAAATAATACATAATTAAATTTTATATATTATTTAAATCTATATATAATATTAGGAAATAACAGAAAATATATATAGAAACAAACGCACGTTAATCCCTTATACATACATTTACGAGACCTTAAGATGCATCAGTGACCGTGATACCTTTTCAGTGAGCTAAGCGTTCTAAGTAAGGGGTATATAACCATCTGAACATCAATACAGAGCACAGTTCATCGCAAACCATCCGAGACGCATCAGTAAATATAGAAAATATGAAATTGGTGAGTAATTGGATTTTAAAGTTAATTCTAAGAAACATTCACTATGTCTTACCATAGAGTCGTGGTAGAGACACACTTTGAAAATTCCTCACGGACAGCCCTTTAGAGACAAATATTTGTGTTTATGGGTTGTGTTATCTAATTGGAAGCTTCTCCTTATAATCATATGTAGAGCTCATTATATATAAATATATATATATATATATATATATTATTTGATAAATAAAATCTAGATCTAGAACTATAGTTCTAGTAGATATTTTTTTACAATCATGTAATTTTAATTCATTACTTCATCTTACATTCAACACTTTATATTAAACTTTCAAACCTCTATTTTCCTTTTATTCTTGCATAGTCATTTCTATTCTTAACTTAACATTTAGCCATGTTATTTAATAGAGACAGGTCATTTAGAAGATTTGTAACCAAGATAAATATTGTACCCCCTAGCAAGTTACAACGTAAGAACAATACGCTCTGTTCTCTAACATTTAAACCACACTTATTGGTATTTCCGTTCCAAGCCTTTCGACACTTTAAATAAAACAGTATAGTTTTATTACGCTTTATAGGTACATAATATGGCACAATATAGTATTAAAAATTTTAATTTAAAATTTTCTTTTTATTTGCAGTTCATAGTTGCCGCTGTACTTGGTGTCTGCTCTGCAGCCCGCCTTGACAATGCCTACCTCCCTCCTAGAGGAGGAGCAGGTGCAGGCTATGGTGCTGGTCCTGGGCCTTCAGGCTTCGGATCTGGCTTAGGAAGGGGAGCCGTTGCAGGATTTGGAGGAAATGGAGCTTCTGGTTACAGTGGATCAGGTTTTGGTGGCTCCGCTTTTGGCGGAGCCGTTTCTGGTGCAGGAGCTGGAAACTACCAAGGTAGCTTTGGAGGAAGAAGCAACTCTGCTGACGCTAACGCCCAAATCCTCAGATTGAACAGCGAAGTTACCGCTGAAGGTTTCTCTTACGATTTCGAAACATCCAACGGTATTAGAGCTGATGCGTCTGGTGTAGCCACCAATGGCGTTCAATCTCAAGGCAGCTTCTCTTACAAGGGTGATGATGGCCAAGACTACAGCATCCAGTACACAGCTGACGAAAATGGTTACCAACCTCGTGGCGCTCATTTGCCCACTCCTCCCCCAATCCCGGAAGCTATCTTGAAATCCCTGGAGCAAAATGCCCGAGATGAAGCCGCTGGCATCACTGATGATGGTGAGTCTAATTTTTTATATATGTTTACTTCCTGACCTAATGGTCGTATAACCTAACATACATATGGTGTGTACGCAGATTGATTTTGTAATGGTTATGTAATATCGACTGTCATAAATCATACCAAGATGATTGAAGACGCTATAAATTTACACCGAAAGCCTTGTTGCTAGGCTATATTGAGTGAATCTAGGCTATACTAGTAGGCTATACGAGTAGATAAGTAAAAGTTTAGAAAAAGGACAAAATTAAAAATGTAAAACTTACAAGTACAGCGCTTCTACAGTACATTAAGTTTTAGTCAGAAAAAATGAACAAAAGTCTTACAACATTATTAAGTAATCAGCGTCTGATACAGTATTTGCTGGGCAATTAAGTTTTTACACATAGAAGTCATAAAAACACAGAAATGAAACATTACTTGTAATAAAAATATTCGGCTTCTGTTTGCATTTTAAACCACTAAATGTGATCGTCAGAAAGATCTAAACAGAATATTGTAGAAGGCCGCAGTACAGCCTTGATATAGCCATTAGTAATGTCCATTAGATTAAAAAAGTCATACTTTAGGATTCACTTGTTTAGAAAAAAATCGATTAGAGCAGCCTTCCAAGCCAGCCGTATCTTTTTGTTCGTTCGACGATTCAACAATATGTATATAAAAAAAAATATTCAAACCAGGAACTTTTTGAAATTTGGTTAAAGTTACTACTTTTTCTTAACTTAATTCGAAGGAGCTTACCTTTACAATATTTACAATTAAAAGCTCGAAAAATATGCTTCTCCCACCTAGTCATACACGATATATGCCTTGAAATAAAACTGTGGTTGTAAACGTTGTCTTTACATATTTTCTTGATTCATTGAAATTTAATCTAAAAACACTGACTGACATTTATTAAACTGTACCTTTTCTTTAATTTATATGTCATATACTCGTATTGAAAAACAAAAGACGCGTGTTCAGAAATGTTTTTCAATTTCCTTAGTGTTTTAACAACAAAATTATATTTTCTAAAAGTCCATATTTAAAATTTGTCTCCACGAAATTGTAACTGGATGTATTGATAGCTTGAGAAATACAGAAGCAATAGATTTAAGGTTGGCTACATTGAAATATCTATTGATTTTATAAATTCCAGTTTCTTATATTCTACAGTGCTTACTTAATTTGAATATGAAATCTAGTACTTTGAAAACCTATGCACTTATTTAACGGGATATAATGGACAGTATTTTATTTTTCATATAAAAATAAATTAATATTTTTTAGAAACAGGCTTTTTCTGAATTATTCTCAGTAAGCTATTTCATTTCATATCCATATTGTAGGAGTGCATTAAAAATAACTAGTCCACCATCTTGGGTGTTCCGCCATGTTGGGTTTTAAACGAGCTAACCACGCATTGTCATCTAAACTAAACGCGTATGCATAATTTCGCCCCAAATTGAGTTTCAATATTCCATACATTGCAATTTTTTATTAAAAACCTAGTTGTATGCTAATTGTATGCACTCCACTCTCGCCAACTAATAAAACAGTAAATTAAGCGAAAATTTATAAGAGCTTATAGTGATTTATCATTAAAATCTAGTCACCTATCAGGTAAATCATTATAAATAAAAAAAAAATAGGATGTAAAAATGACATCACCGATATCAATATATATAGCATCGTGACTGACGAGGCGAGGCATATCCCATAAAAGGTTACTCCTGAAAGTGAATGTTAGTTGCTCTATAAACACAGTCTTGCTCGAGCTGGAACAAAACTTGAAGTAATTTTAATATGAAGCTACCATCTCTTGTGAAATTGTAAATTATTTCATACTGTATTCGTTCTATAAATTAGTGTTCATAAATTAGTTTTATACTAGTAGTTTCACGTGGCTCCGTTTGTTTTTGATGAGAAAATTGAGTGAGTGATCAGCTATTTACTGTTTCGAAATTAACTGTACTTGAAAAAAATATCATAATATACACAATGTCCTTAAGCTACCGTGACGTAATTAGGGAATGTTCTATGATTTGACAGTTACCGATTCAAATCCCGATCGTGTCTGCTAAATATTCTCTAAGTATGCGAAAATTTTAGAGCTGAGTGATTAGGCCTGCCTTACAAAATGTAGAGGACCTGTTAAAGTACAATGATTTTTAAAACTAGAAATATAGTAATGTGTTAATAAGTCGTATTCTTTAAATTTAAAGTACAAATTTAATTTAACATAAAAAGTTATTTGATAAATAGAACCATTAAAGTACATACATAAATTATATTATATGCAATATATGCATACATAAAAATACATGCATGCAATCCATATTATATGCAATCCACAAGTCGAGGTACGAGACGATGACAGATCGGTCTAAAGATGCAATATGAAATTACCTAATGCTAATAGTATTCACAAGATTTCAACTTTCTTATAATGAGCAAATTATATATTGGAAATTGCCTTATTTAAGAATTTTCTTCATCAAACTGATAAATTATTCTTTAAATATATATACAAAGTACAAGAATACACCAAACACGACCACGACAGCGACCTTATCGCTAAAGTAGCGATTTCTTCCAGGTTTTTTTTTTTTTTTTTTTTTTTTTTTTTTTTTTTTTTTTTTTTTTTTTTTTTTTTTTTTTTTTTTTTTTTTTTTTTTTTTTTTTTTTTTTTTTTTTTTTTTATATATATATATATATATATATATATATATATATAGATACAAAATTTGCCCTAAACTATATTTGTTTCCCCGCTTTGACAAAGACAAGAGTTCTGCCACTCTATCCATATATATATATATATATATATATATAGGAAAATTGTAAAACAAAATGTGAACCTAAATCATATTAACTGAAGTTAAATGAATTTCCCCACATCCGTTTTGTCCTGAGATGCAATCGTTGTTGGGAAAATTATTTCGCGTAACTGTAACGTATGAGAAACGCTAACAAAGCGAGCATTAGGTTATCTGACATTAAAGAACCACTTAGCAATGTTCCCACATTCGCGTAAACATATGGACATTTTGAAATGAAACTATTTTATACGGATTAATCGCGTATAATTTTGGTATTCGAAAATACATTTTTAGAACCTGTGAAAAATTTAACAAGAATATTATAATAAGGGAATGTGTGCTCAGCCCAAATATAATACTTTGGGCATTTCCATATAATACTTCTACGAAAATGTCCATTTCATATAAGATTTTAACTAGAAAACTAATAGATTGCATTTAATTACAAACAGCGATCGTGTCTCAGATTCTCTAAAGCGGGTCAAGTCCTTTTATGTTACATCTCAATGTAACCTTCCGCAAACACATCATTAAGATTGTATAATATTTAATTGAACAAGTTAGTTCATCGCAGTAGCGAAATCATTTCGACTTAACAAAAAGTCTGTTAAAGCTCGCTTGAGAAATGAAATTAAGCTCGCGAACTAAATTGTAGGTTAAATATGATTTGAAATTTGCAATGAGGTAGTGTAAAAAGTTAATTGCTTTCTTTTTGAGGCCATCAGGCGTCTGAAAACGTAACGTGATTGTAGGTTCGATTCCCTCTTAGTGGAATTATAATTTATATATATTTAATTCCTCCAGTCTGATATAATAAAACGCCGAGTTGAGTCCCGTCAATCAATACACGATATCCTGCATTCGGATTGAAAGTAGTATGGAGTATAGTAACACAAGGTTCCTTTTGACATCCAGTCTGCATGCATAAATAAAGAAACAGCATAATAAATTAAGTATAATGTCCCAAAGTGGGAATAGAACTCACAACCATTACCATTACAGTTAAGCCCTAGGTCACTACACCACCATAGTCTCTAGAAACAATTTTAAGCAATTTTTAAATTTTAATACAAATATACCTGGAATCGTCAAATAAATCCTAATTAAATTTACCAATCCCTTAAGAATATAAATGTTACTCTAAATAAATTGCCTGTAACATGCTTGAAGTAAAGGTCAGTTAGCGCGAATTCGTTTCCGATCGCAGCCTTGAAAAGCTTTCGGAAGAGACTGTTTTGTGTGGCCACTAAACTAGGTATTTGAATAAAGTTATTTTTATAATATATATATTTAAATCGAGTTTTTTTTAAAAAGTTTAGGCAAGTTAATTAGCTGTCTCTGATGTAAGGTTGATATGAGTTATATAACAAAAAACATACTTTAGTTTATTACATATATAAATTACATTATTGACCAGCTCACTTTTTTTTCAACTGTACACTTTTTACAGTATAGCGGGTAGGCAGGACCCTAGTAACGAGACTTTGTTTTTCACTGACCAAATTCGAGACATTGCGTGTTGAGTGGCGAAACCAAACGCCGTGCTTTACATTATTCGAAACGACAAATGAAAATAATTTAAATATAACCATTTCATCGACTTTCAACGTTACCAAATGTTTTTTGGCCTCACATTTTGTCTTAAGAAGGTAGTGACACAATTATTTAAATATTTCCTCATTATTACATCTAATTTCAAAGCCACAGCCAGTAATCACAAGAATATGTATATGCGTGTATGAAACGTTATGTTGCAAGTGAAAATGGGATGAGATTACCGCCCCACTTCTGACAAGGCTTATTATTCAATTGTTCCGCAAAGGTCATTCGTACGTTTAACTTATACTAGAATTTTAATGGGAGTAATTATATATCTTTATGCAAATATGGAAGGAGTCCAATTGTACGTCATGACCGTAGATTAGATTCTCAGTTAAATAAACACCTTGAATTTTCGTAGATTAAGACGTTGGGTCCCCCAGTTTTATATACAATGATACTAGAATATACTAAATTCTCGGTAAATGTCTAAACATTATGTGGGAAATGATTTAAATTAATAAAAATACTTTAGAATCGTTCCGCGTATAATTTGAAATATTTTTTTCTAGGCACATACCGCGGTGAAGGCGCTGGCGCAGGCGCTGGTGCTTATTCCGGCCAAGGTGGATACTCTGGACCTTCCAACCAATATGGAGCTCCTGCCCGAGGATTTGGAGCTGCTGGTTCTGGATCAGGTGCTGGGTACCGTGGCTCCGCTGGTAACGGTTTCGGAGGATCAAGCGGATCAGGCAATGCCTTCGGAGGTTCAGCTGGCTCCAACTTCGGAGGAGCAGCCTCCCGCCAATACCTCGCCCCCAATGCTGGGCCTCAAGGATCTGGCAACGGCAATTTCAACTCCCAATCTGGGTACCGTTACTAAATGGGCGTCTAAAAATATTAGCTACATTACGATATAAATAGAAAATGACATCTTGGATTAACCACCGAATTTCATCAATGTCTAATACGGATTTAGCTAATATTTTTCTTAATCGAATTTGTTGTTATATTTATAGCCCTGTTGACTCGACGAAATATGCTGTGAACTGATTTGTGATTTGTATAAATATGCTTGGCAGTATCAAAGTGACTTGGTACTGCCAAGCACTGACTTTAATACTCACGTCTATTTACAAAGTCTGTCTTGCCTTTATTCTTCATTAATGATCTCATAACACCGTGCTCTCTGTACTTCATTTCTTATTCTTGTTAGACCTAAGTTCTAGTTTACAAGGCTATGTAAATGGACAGTACTAGGATTAAGTGAAAATGTATTAAAAAATATAAAAAATAGTCTATTACTATTGTAAATATGATAATAAATAAATATTGTATAGCAATATATATTTTTTATTTGTTCCATCCAATTTCATGCCGCGGCGTTGAGTGACCATGTATCGATGTAAGGCGGAAGGAATGAAAGTGAGAAACGTTTCTTGGACTAAGTTAAAAAAAAAATTTATAATTAACAATTTTATAATAATACATAATGGAATCGAAAGAAATCGTTACAAAAAAAAACAGTAAAAAAATTGGTAATAGTTTATAAGTTAGTAGAATTTAATTAAAATGTAAAGCCATATGTACCAGCAACATAAAGCTGGCTATCCTTCATAAAGCGATAAACAGACTATATAAAAATATTTCTTTTTAATTTGAAGGTTAGGGGACACATCTTCATATTATATTCAAATTTATAATGTGTATAGCTGCAGATATTCATAGAGTTCCTTTTAGAATATAAGTACTAAGAAAGAATTACCTGTAATTCCTACGAGAATATGATTTTTGGTTTTACTCTATCCAAAAATACTTACATGACAAAAAAATTTAAAAACAATGATTATTTGCTGTTCATTAGTTAGCTTCCGATTCAGAAATGATTATATTGAAAATACTTTAATTTTTTCGCTCTAGTACATACGACAAGTTTAATTGAGAACACAATTAGCGATGTCTCGATTTGTGGCGGAAAGTGGAGACCTGATTATTTTGACATTAGATTCTATCTGGCTGCCCTATGCGGGTTAAATGCGTGAAGCTGTAAAAAAAATATTTTTTCTCCCTATTTACAAAGTATGGCGTTGGGCAGCTTAGCACACAATATATTTAAATAAACAGAAAGTGTTAAACACTACGTTTTGATAAAGTCAAAGTCAAATAATTTGATTCAAAATAAGAAGATACATGAACGTCAAATAATCATCAAATAATTTAATGTACTTCCGGTTCACTAAAGTTAATTGCCTCAGACCTGAGAAGAACCGACGCAAGAAACTCAGCGGGACTTTTTTCCAGTACAATAATTTACAGATTTATTAGTGACAATTGTACTTGTATAGACTGGAGCGAGCATTTCATTCCCAAGGCGTGTTATCATTTATAAAATCGTTAATTAGGTAAAAAACCTTTAACACACAAACGTCTCTTCACAACTTTTTAAAATTGTGATATAGAATTACGGATTCGATGCATACGAGTTATAGGAGCGGTAAGTTCAAACCTATACCTAGTATTAATATTATGTACATCACCGAGCTTAGTAAAATCATTAATATTATTCTTTACATATATTACAGTTTCAAATATGTATTAAGACACAACTGTCAATATATTCATTCTTTCATTCTTTCATTTTCATTCATTCCTTAAATTTTGGTAATCGTTACCATTTTAGCTTGAACGAAATTGTAATATAGTATATGATAAGTCAAAAATATGGATAAGAAAAAACAACTGCAACGATCATAGTAATAACTTTATTGTACCATTTCATGTAACTTTTGGACAATGTTTGTGATTATGAGAAAATAGGTCCTTAGCAGTAAGGATGATCAAGACACTCCGTTATACGCTTTTCGTCTGAATTAGAGACACAGTGTGTTGAGTGGCGCCTGTTGGAACTCAACGCTACTCTTCGCCTTAAAATTGCGCGTCAAAATATAAGCATTTATAATTACTGCTCCAAGTACGGTTCGAACCCAGAACCATCACGTTTCTAAGACACTGTTTCACTGTACCAACTTTTGCGTTACAATAGCCTCGGTGTTGTTTTGGAAGCCCAAAAAACCACACACACAAGGTAACTGATTTTTTTTTAATCTTTACACATTCGCAGAGTGTAGAGTTAGTAAAAGTAGTATAGTAGTTGAAATAATTAGAGATAAGTCTCCACGATCAGTCTACATTACATCAGAGAACTTAAGTGCTGGGTGACGAAATTCAATTTATACACTTTCGTCGATAGAACCAGTCTGAAATTTTTTTTTTTTTTTTAATTTATTGTTATCATACAAAAAAGTGGATATTTAATTCAATATTATCTAAAAAACATCTAAAAAACCAAAATGGCTTGAGCCGATGTTACATAATTTTTTTACGTTACATGCAAAATTTAACTATATTGTTTAAGAATACAATTTCAATATGTTTTATAGTGCTTTTAGAAATGTTATTACAGATATTAGATAGAATTTGATCATTGTCTTGAAACATCGAATCTACTTGTGATATAGACATATTTAGAAAACGTATAAAAATATGAACGCAGAGGAATTTGAACCCGCGCCTCTTGAAAACCGCTCAAGCGCTTTGACCACGAAGCCATGCGTTCTACTTTTTCAATTTCCTATAGGAGCTAAAAATTTCTTTGAGTTTCGTAGAGTACCTTCTTTTTTTTTAACGTGACGAACTCCGTTACGAATACCCGGATAAGGACTCGGACGCGGTTATGTGCGACTCCGGACCGATGTAGGCCGTCCGTTTACCCACTAAAACCTAACAGTGCTCCTCCTCCATCACCACTGGCCGGGGCCACAGGGACTACAATCTTGCATGAACCCAGGCGATAAAGGTCTAAATAACATCTTTGGTTTTCGCGATTACTACGGTATATATCAATATAAGAGTGAAGGAATCTGATGTAAAGAATGGACGTGTACCGAAGTCAGCTGTGTGTGAGCATACAACGGATAAACCCAACCATTACATCAGGTTTGATAAAACTTCATATTCTCGCTAGGGAAAACTTATATATCCCAAGAATGATCTGCAAGGCTATTGAAATACGAAAACATTCAAATTTCAAAAGAGAAGACACGGTTGGAACTTTTCCACCACCTGGGACTGAAAACTTTTAACTCTCAATTCTATCACACCAGAGACCAAGATAGAGTCAGCGCATTCTGCAAGAATCAAGGGCAGTACGCGAGGCTACTAAGAAATCGTTGGCGGTAGTTTGATATAATAATTGTATTAAATGACAGACGAATGCCACTTCAGTCTACCCACTGGACACTATGACCACGGACTACTGTAAAGTGTTCGAAACGTCGGGTTTCTAATATATATTTTCGAATACCAATAATATACGCGATTAATCCGATTAAAAATAGTTTCATTTCAAAATACGTACCTAAAGTCAAGTCAAACAATCAGTTGCGTCAGTCAAGGTGCGCACCTTCCGCCAGAATTTAAAACATTGCCTGTGACGGAAATCAATTCTGCGCTGCCTTTTAATAGAGCGGAGAAATAATATTAATTATAAAATACGCCGCAGTGAGTCGCTGCCCCACTGCACCACAAAAAATATTTCAGACTTTTAAAGTGATTTAATTAGATTCGAAGTACACCAAATGGAAGCAAAACATAGCTTTTAATAAATAATAACGGAAAATTACATAATTTCTTATAACATTAGTCAAAATTATTAATGACGGACCTCGAGTCTTTATATCAGTCATGTCTTCGTCTAGACTTAGACAAATTTGACTTAGATTAGGCAAAATTACTGTAATTACGGCGCGATTGTAGCAACCGTAGTAGGAAGTGTAAATGGTTATATCTTGAATGCAATCTATAATATCTGGCGCAGTTTGTAATGTGAAATGATGGTCGCGGATTCATATTCGTCTGTCTTAAGAAAGTGTGTTATATCTATACATATAATAAAAATAATTAACTGATCGCTGTCTTATTGACATTTATGAATATAATAGAACCCAAAACAATGTTTTTAATTTTCTTTTCTGTTTGTCTGTTTATGTGTTTGTTTGTGCACGCTAATCTCAGAAACGGCTTAACTGATTTATATGCAATAATAATAGTATTGCATTAAACTCATTTCAATCGGTTCATAAACAAAAAAGTTACAACCATTCTAATAATAAATATAAGAAAAATTTGTGATTTAAGTGAGAACGTGAGGCAGGGGGAAAAACGAAACGTTCAGTCGTAGTCTACGCAGGCGAAGTAGCGAGCGGGTCGCTAGTTTTAAATATATTTATATCGCTTTAGGAATTATTTTTATACAGTCGTTTGTCGACTTAGTTTCGTAGTCTTTGTGACCGGCGACACCCTTTAAAGCAGCCACGGAGTGCTTGAGTTTCGCAGGAACTGAGTGCCTCTCCCTCTTCCCTCACCCCACCGGTGTCGCTGTCAAGACCAACCGGGTCAACAGAATTAACCACAAGTTTGGGAAACAAATTCTTAGGCTAGTTGAGAAACTGAGAAAAAATATGTGATAAAGACATATTTAAAAAACGTATAAAAATTTGAACGCAGCGTGATTTGAACCCGCGCCTCTTGAAAACCGCTGAAGCGCTCTGACCATATGTGATAATTCAGAAATAACTAACAAAATGCACAAAAAGGTAGAAATACAAAACAAAACATAGCTTATGATAGAAAAATGCGCCAAAAAAAGGAACATATTTTTAACCAAACTATTTCCACTTCATACTTTTGAACTTCTTTTCTATTCAGCAGGGTAGGTCTTTTCTACTTAGCTTTTATATTATTAAATTAAATATTACACACATTACCATATGTTTGTCATAGAATTGTGTGTGACGGGACATACACGTTGCTAAGGCAACACCTATTATACCGATTAATGGAATATTGGCAGTCAAATGAACATCAAATAACCCCAAAAAATTTCCCCACAACATCGTACCTGGGACTTGGGACTAACCAGCCACTGTACCACAAAGGACACAAAGAATCATCTTTTGCAAGATTTAAGAGAACATCTTAAACACTACTTAGCATTCAAACACGTCCGACATAATACTTATTTCGCTATGACCTGGATTTGAAAGGATATAATCTTAGCGTTTTGTAATGTGAATGCATCAATCAATTTAATATTTGTTTATTATGTTCTTTGTACACTTACAACTATACTATAGAATATATTAAATTAAAGCTTTTTCCTGCATAGCAGGGCAGAGAGAAACTAGTGTCCAGACACTCCGTTCTCCACTTTCCGCCTGAATCATTCACCCGATCCACTACTATCGTGTATATAGTCAGTCGCTGTCACATTTCGCCACGTTGGCCCTTAGAAGATATGATTTCTTTAAAAATAATACTTTTTGCATCATCTAAAAATAAAATCTAATTTTTAAGTTTGAATTAATTGCTTTTTCATACATTGTGGACAAAGTGCTAAGTAATTCCGTTCTTCACTCTCTAATATTTGTAAAGTTTGTTTTTACAAATCTAGATTATTCTAGAATTACTCATTTAATTGTCATTGTGGCGCTGTGGGTCAACGCCTAACTTCAGACGTCATTGATTTATAGATTCAATTCCCTCTTGGTTGATAGATATTTAAATTACCTAAGAGAAAGGACGGCGTAGAGTTCCACCACTCAACATGCACTGTTTTTCAAACGTAAAATGGAGAATGGAGTGTCTTGTCACTTGTTTTTGTCTGACTACGCTGCTATGCCGGAAAAGGCGTGAAAACTGAAAAAAAATCAACCCTACTGCACCAGAGAGCAAGATACAGTCAGCTTATTCTGCAAGAATCCAGGGCAGGACGCGAGGCAACTAAAAAATCGTTACGGCGGTAGTTTGATATAATAATTGTATCAAAGGACAGACAAATGTCACGTCAGTCTACTTGTGACCACGGACTACTGTAAAGTGTTCGAAACGTCGGGTTTCTAAACTATATTTTCGAATACCAAAAATATACGAGATTAATCCGGTTAAGAATAGTTTCATTTCAAATTGTGTAAAAATCGCTACAATCAAAGATCGTATTATAAAAAAATAAAGGTTCAATTATAATTTTGAAAAGAACGCTTGAGTTCTGAAACAATTGACAATTACTGTCTTAAGCTGAGCTGAACTGAACTGTAAATAATTGCTCAATAATAAAAAAACAATAAGAAAGCCAATCTTTAAATAGACGTAATACCTAGCCATACCATGCCATGCTTAGCTTACTCTAGGATAAACTGAGAAGCTAAAAAAAAAATTATTGCCCTGGTGGTAGATGTGGCGTTGGCTTCCGCCACCAACAATGTTTCCCATTTTTCTGAAAAGTGGGAACCTTATGGATGTATTAATATATTATTTTAGGTTATTACACCTTCTGCAAATGAGACTCTTGACGCATTATATCAGCGACTGACTGTAAACGTGATTTGTGGGTTCGATAACTACTCGGTTATATGATATATATTTAAATTATTTAATTTTCTAGCTCTTGTAGAACGAGCCGCGGCGTTTAGCTCCGCCACTTAACACGCAATATCTCGAAATCGGACGGGAAATATGCGGGAAAACACCTTTAAGCCTTTACGTACTGCAAATTATTTAAATAAAAAAAAACCAATATGAATATTCTTTATTACTCACAGTATTAAGTCATAACTGACTGACGTAATTATGATGGGACAATCACAATAAAACTTATTGATATTGAAGCTTTGATTAATATTTATGTTTCATATCCGTAAATTATGTTGTTGATCAATATAATGATAAATGTTCCCTGTTGTCGCTTTATTTGTTAAAAAAGCACTTGTAGTTTATATTTTTTTATAGTTTGTATTTTTAACACCTTTCAAAGTGTTATTCACACGCTTAAGAAATTAAAATTTTTTTTAGAAAACGTATAAAATTTTGGACGCAGCGGTATTCGAATGTGCGGTTATTAGAAGCCGTCCAATGGCTCTGACCGATAAGCCATGCGTTCTATTATACACTTACTACAACTTATTTTTGTTGTTAGATCTCTGTAGAGAGATTTTTACAAATGTCTGCTACCCAAAGACAATACTATTTATTAAATATTTTGAACAATGCTGAAGAATATCGTGAAGGTTATTTTTCTTAAATAATATATATACTGAATTTGAACCTAAAACCTTCACATTCAATTAAACAACAAGCAAATGAAATATTACAACCATGTATAAACATAAAAAAATAACATAAACACAAAAAATAAGTGCTTTTTTTGCTGCTTCACGCTTTTCCCCGCATAGTAGAGTAATCAGAGAGAAACTAGTGTCGAGGCACTCCGTTCTCCACTTTCCGTCCGAAATCGAGACATTGCATGTTGAGCAGCGGAACTCAACGTCGCACCTTGTCATAGGTACTAAAGCTGATAAATTAAAATAACTTTAACAATCATTCCCCTGAGTGTTCCCCATCGAGTTTATAGTCAGACGCTGTGCTACATTAATGTAATTTAATTTAAAACTACGAACTTATTACTTTTTAGTACGTTTTCCATATTAGTATCTCCCCACCTATAACGCCTTACACAGATAAAATTATATAAACAAATTATCTATTTGGTTCAAATGATGATCTGAGGAAGATTCGACCTCAACATAAACGGAATGTCCATATTAGGCGAGTAATGTAATGTGTTGCTATGACGATATAGGGAGGATATACATTCGTTCGTAAAAACGCATATAAGTTGTAATAAGCGTATAAGAGTTTCAACGCTTCGGTCAGAGCGCTTGAACGGTTTTCAAGAGGCCCGAGTTCAAATCCTGCTGCGTTCAAGTTTTTATACGTTTTCTAAATATGTCTTTTTCAATTTCCTTAGTGTGCGAATAACACAACACAAAAAAAGTTGAATTTTTTTTTATATAAAATTGGAAAGGGAATAAGAAGCATGTTTTTGCTGTCCTGGTCGTACTGATAAGGACATCAGATTGATGCTATGGAAATATTGAATTGTTATTAGAATCGGACACGTGTGCAATTTTTTACAGAATGGGATAAGGTAGAAGTGGGTTGAAATATATTTTTTTATGTTGTAATTTTCCATTCTTTTTTCCAATTTTTTACCCGTAACGGGAAACGTTACAAGTTTATATTTTTAGTAATTTGTTAATTGTATATATAATTCTCTTTTTTCCCCTCGTTGCATAGTTAAAAACATTTTGTTATGGGTAGAGAAACAAACAATATATTATATTAACATATAGAGGCCTTATATTAACTTATAGCTCAGTGTGAAAGCATCTGACTGTATAGGCGATGGTTGAGGTTTCGATCCTAACCAGGGGGAATGATTTTATTTAAAATATTTAAATTTTTCGCTGTGGCAAAACAAAGCACGACATTGACTTACGTCACTCAACACACAATTCTCGGAATCAAGCGGAAAGTGGAGAACGGAATGTTTTGGCACTAGGCTTTCTCTGTCCGCTTTGGGGGAATAAGTGTGAAAATATTGTGTATTAAAAGTGTATATTAAATACTGATCGTATTACACCAAACAGCACTGCATTTAATTTTAACTTAACTGTAGATTTTTTGTTAAAGGTTTTGATTGTCCTAGTTTTATTATTATTTGCCTAGTTACTATTTGGCTTTACTTCCATGTCAGACATTATGGATGCGATTTCCACCCACCATTACCTGCGTTTTCTTTATAATACACAAAATAACAATGATTATTCTATTACTACCAATAGAGATATAAAACATATTTGTTTATATTTGCTTTGTACATAAACATTTAACGTAATATTTATTTAATTATTTTTATATATAAATGTATTTTTTTAAACCCTTCTGGAAATTCATATTTTGTAAACTGATATGAGCCTAGAAAATTAAATACAATAAGCATAACAACTATCCCTACAATTCTATAAGCTTATAACCAATTATACTGTATATATTTGTAGTACCAATATGGCTTAAGCATTTTTTATGTACGTATCCTACGGAAATCTGTTTAGTTTTCAAATTTAAATCACGCTTTTTCTAGACACTTCGCACTTCATATTTTTAAGTGGCGGACCTCAACACCGTGATTCAGAAATGATAGTACATAATTAATGTAATCTGATATACGGTAAATATAAGTATAAAAATTAAAGGTACAATCGCGGACAAATGTGTTTACTCCCTTAATATAAGTTGATGGTACATTTCATGGATGCTGCGAGCCATCACGTTCTCGTGTAAATCTTAAGGAGCTGAGAGAACTGTGTGGCGGCAATTTTATATTTATTTATATTATTAACTAGACGTTTTTTGATTTCATTTAAGTGGCTATTTTAAGATTTTTTTTATATACATATATAAATATATATTTATATATATTTTATGTGTTATTGGTGTATTTTTTAAAAAAAAATTTAAAGTGTTATTCCCACACTAAGGAAATTGAAAAAGACATACTATTTAGAAAACGTATAAAAATTTGAACGCAGCGGGATTTGAACCCGCGCCTCTTGAACTTGAACGGTTTTCAGATATGTATGCAGATGAAGGTAGTCAGAGAGAACATAGTGTCAAGACACTTCGTTCTCCACTGTCCGCCCGAATCCGAGACATTGCGTGTTGGGTGGCGGAACTCAACGCCGCGGTTTTTTGTTGTCACCAGAGCGCAGAAATGAAAATAATTTAAATATAATTATTCCCCTGAGTGGGAATCGAAACTACAATCATCACAACCATCTACAAATTAAAAAAAGACCAAGCTCGCGCTTTAAGTCCCGCCACTCAGTATCTTAATACCAGCTTCTCTAAGAGTTCTCTGAGAAAACTAGGAAAAGACGTGAAGCTGCCAAAAGAGCACAACAGCTATTAATAATAGGTAAATCTAGTCCTTAAACTTTGTATCGAAAAAAATATAAACTAAAAATAATTTAAAGTAAAACTTTTAAATTACAATTTAATATTAAACAACAATCTTTTGTTATATATTTGGGTTAAGCTCCTCTAAGGCTTTTTGCCTTAGAATTCGCTTATTTACTTACAACACAAAATGATAAACTGTATCTGTTTTAACGAATTTGGTAGTAGATATGATAAGTGCAAAACGTTTAACCCTGACCTGATAAAAGACTTTGTTCTCCACTTTTGTACAGTTTAAGAACCTATTAGAGTGATATTAAAAAAATAATAAAACATTTTTTTTGCAGTTTCACACTTAGCAAGCTAGTCTGGTTCTCTCCGACAGTGATAAAACACACACTTTCCGCCCAAATTCGACACATTTCGTGTTGCATGGCGGAACTCAACTCCGCGCTTTGTCTTACCAAAGCAAAGAAAAAAAAATATATCATTCACCTGAGTGGAATTGGAAAAAATAACCATTCGCGTTTACAGTAATATACTAAATTTATTTGTATTAAACTTTTAACATGCTCATACGAATATTTTTTAACATTTTTTAAAGTGTTATTCGCTCACTTAGGAAATTGAAAAAGACATATTTAGAAAACGTATAAAAATTTGAACGCAGCGGGATTTGAACCAGCGCCTCTTGAAAACCGTTCAAGCGCTCTGACCGCTAAGCCATGCATTCTGCATGCGTAGAATTTTTATACGTTTTCTAAATATGTCTTTTTTACTCGTACAAAGTATAAAATTTAGATGAATCATTACCAATTCAAAGGAATCATTAACTTCTAATATAAAAAGCTAATATTCTAAAAATTCATTTCTCCTGTGTTACATTCGCCTTGCGTGTGGTTGTGTAAGCAGAAGACACCAGAGTTAAGACAGTTCGTTCTCTTTCCACCCGATGTAGAGACTTGGTTTGTACAGTGGCGTAAAATAAAAATAATTTAAGTATCATTCCCCCCGAGTGTAGATCGAACCAGCAACCATCGTGCAAGTCAGAAGCTGACCCACTGCGCCACGATGACCTCACAATTCCTAAAAAGACATTAAAGCTTCTTATAGATAATTAATGCTTTTTTGTAATACCAGTAGAGTATAATAAAAACTATATTTCAAAAGTAATCAATAGTTTTATTCATTTGCGGCGTATACAAGTTCCGTTTCTCACAAGTTTAACGAAAAGGTCATATCGAATAGAATATATGTATGTGTAAGGCTGTCTACAGACGAATAATATGTTTGTAATTAAATATTAAATTTGAAAAAATTAAATTTGAAATTCTGAGGCCATTAATCTCAGTGAATTATTTAACTTCTTTTTTAACATTTTTTAAGTGTTACACACTTAGGAAATTGAAAACGACATATTTAGGAAACGTATTAGAATTTGAACGCAGTGGGATTTGAAACCGCGCTTCTTGAAAACCGTTCAAGAGGTCCGGGTTCAAATCCCACTGCGTTCAAATGTTTATGTATTTTTCAAATTATTTCACGTTCAAAAAATTAAGCAAATATCTTATTTTGAATAAAATTATTCGACTTTGATTTTGAATCTACAGATTCATTCTACAAATGTTATATGAAAAAAAACATTTACCGCCATAGTAGCACAGTTGACAAATGTCTATTTATGAAACCAATAGGTTCGAAGAATTTTTAATTAAAAAAAAAAGTATTTAAATACTCCTTGGATATGATGCGGCGTTGAGTCCCGCCAACTTACTAGCAATGTCGCTAAAATGTACATTAATACTTAAACATTAACTAACAAAGTTTTCTACTCTGGGGAATGTTAAGATGTTAAAAAAAAATTTAGTTCTAATTGAATATGGCATGACGTGGAGTTGCGCTAACGAGCAGTCGATGTCTCGTAAACGTATCTTTATATTTGAAAATTAAGTAGTTAGGAACGCCATAAATAAAGAATTGAACTTATTGTTAAGGAACAAACTATTGTTAAAAAAAAATTGTTACTAATTTAATAATTAATTCAATTCTTTAGTTCACTAGTTATGGCGGCCATCGTGGCGCTGTAGGACAGTCTGATTTTAAACACGATTGGTTGTGGGTTAACCTCCCACTCGGGGTAATTATTATATTTCACTTATTTTCATTTCTCCGCTCTAGTACATAAGGTTAATCGCAGCGTTGAGTTCCATCACTCAATACGCAATGTTTCGATTTCAGGCGGAAAACGCAGTGTCTTTATACTAGGTATTTGTACTCTCTAACTACCCTCCTGTGCGGGAAAAACGTGAAGCTGCAAAAAAAAAAAGTAAATTGTAATAATTATAACAAAATGTTGATATTTTAGATTAGTTACTTATAGTGTACAATCGACACACCTTCAATCGATTCACATATAACGTGTTAAAGATGACCGGATTCGACGACGTTACTATTCTAATTTAAAAATAAATATAAACTGTATCTATATATAATACAATACGTTGCTGTTGGTCCTAACCCGGGAAGTTAATCATTATTACGAAAAGAACAACTGTTAAGCCTGTCGGCTCCTCTCAGCACTGCTTTTCGATCCGTTGGTAGCTTGTCGTAGAACTGACAATACTGACATATACATTAACTGACGATCAAAAGTGCTTGTAATAGCTTATTTTAGTGAATAATGTTTTGGTTTTGTTTTCTGCTTGATGCTTTTTTCTGTATAGACAAGTGTCAAGATACTTCGTTCTCCTCATTTCGCCGAAAATCAAGACATTGCACATTGCCTTTGCGCGCTTGTGTTAGATACAGGAGCGAAGAAATAAAGGTAATTTAAATATAATCCCTAATCCCTCTTAGTTTAATTTCAACCCACAACCAATCGCGTTTACACTGAGCCACGCTGGTGTGTTATATTTTATGTCTGCAGTATGTAGCCATCCTTATTGTTGATAAAAAAAACATCAAGGCATAATTGATTTGTACCGGCACTTTTAATTATTTTAACACGAAAACGAATCGGTAACAAGTACTTAAGTTATGTAGAAGATGAGAAGTTAATGTTAAGTTCTTAATTATATGTTTCATCTTGAGGCTAGGTTCTCTCTGACTACTCTAATTTGCGGGAAAAGCGTGAAGCTGCTTATAATATAAGCGTGTTATCCGACTAACTATAAGAAAAAAAATTATTCAGCTTCACGCTTTTTCCCGCATAACAAGCTAAACAAAAATAACTTAGTGTTAATTCACTCCGTTCTTCACTTTCCGCCCAATTCCAAGATATTGCGTTTTGAGAAGCGTTACCCAATATGGTGGTTTATCTTGTCACCAAAGCGGAGAAGTCAAAATAGTTTAAATACAATTATTCACCCGATTGGGAATCGAACCCACAACTGTCGCGTATACAGTCAGCCGTTACTATGCTCAACGATTGCGATTAACATAGTTTGTATGCAAATATTGATTCTTTTTTAACATTTAAAGTGTTAATTAGAAAATTGAAAAACATATTTAGTTAATTTAAAAGTTATTAAAATTTGAACCGCACCTTTTGGATACCGTCCAAGCGCTTTGACATCTAAGCCACGTGCCTTGGACGTCTTACAAGACTTGGACGTCTTACGCGGGTTCGAATCACGCTGCGTTCAAATTTTTATATTTTCGTAATATGATTTTTAATATTGTTGCTTATACCAATTATATTCTACGGATATAAATAAGATAATTTATATATTTAACAAATATGCCATATTAGTTTAGCTTTAACACAACTTTAAATATATTAAATCGATAAAAACTAGGTAGCTATAAATAGAGCTTTATATTTCATTACTAAGAGACTCTTAAATCGGACGGTAATTGCCAAAGTGGCAACATTTATTGAATTGAATCGTTTTTTCTAGTTTTTTTTACATTATAATAAAAAAAAACTTAAACTCATAGAATTAAAATACAGTATTGAAGTAGTTTTTTTACAAATTGATGGGTTATTTTTATTACAAAAAAAAAACAGAGTTGTTTGCATCCCCGGTTGCATGGGCTTCATGATATATAATTATTTACGGTACTATTTATATAATACCGTATCATCCCGTTTCCGTATTAATATAGACAAATACATAAATTATAACTGTGCGTTGTCTGTCAGTCACACACGTTAACAACACTTGAACGGTTTCAATATTTGTTTCTAAGAGTCTATTCAATAAACTATGGGTGCGTCTTTATGTAATGATACATAAAAATTAATGCAATTATTAAAAAATACATATATTTGATAAACGTATTTCTATTCTATTTTATATTCTGATTGTATTATTCGCAGTGGGATTTGAAACCGCGCCTCTTGTAAACCGTTCAAGCGCTCTGACCGCTAAGCCATGCGGCTATATCCTGCTACGTCGAATTTTATATGCATATTACAACTTATATTTGTTGTTAACATCTGTAGAGAGATTTTTGCAAATACCTGCTACCCAAAGATTATTCTACGAACAAGCGATTGGCAAGAGAGAACGCTATTTATTTAATATTTTTTTCTTAAAGTGTTATTCACACACTTAGGATATTAGAAAACATATATTTAGAGAACGTATAAAAACTTGATAGCAGCAGGCTTAGAACCCGCGCCTTTTGAAAACTGTTCAAGCGCTTCGACTATTGTTGTAATTCAATAAATTCATTTTTGTATCTAACATTCTAAGTGTACGATTATATACAGCTTCCCACTTGTATCTACATAGCGGGGTAGTCAGAGAGAACCTAGTGTCAAGACACTCCATTCTCCACTTTCTGCCCTTGCGTGTTGAGTGGTGGAACTCAACGCCGTGCTTTGTTTATATTAGAGCAGAAAATATAATCTTTTTACTAAGCGGGAACCGAACCTACAAATTACATTGACAGTCAGACGCTGTCCAACTGTGCCACGATAACCTCATGTGCAAGTTTACTATTAAGAAATATGAATTTTCTTAATTATATTAATACTCTTGGTAAATTTTCTATTTGTAACGTTTCAAAAGGAAAATGTGCAAATTCAAATTTTCTACGCCCCAGTAGTTACTGTCTATTAGTCAGTCAGCATTGGAATGGTTTTTAACGCTATTTTGCTATAAATGTAGCCCTTACTTAATTTAGCTTTGTGTTAATAATAAACAACAATAGTTATATATTTTTAATAAAATTGTATGTTATATGGAGGACGGAGTGTCTTGACTCTCTCTGAATACTCTGGTTTGATAATATTTTTGGAGCTTATTACATAATATAACTATTCTCTTGTATTTAATTCAGGCTGAGGGAACAGTTGCCTCTGCACTTTCCCACTAAATTTACAAACATTACTTGGCCGAGGAAATAAAATAATCTATATTTGAACGTTACCCGATTTGGGATTATATTCATAACCGTTGCGGCATCAATCTAACATTCTTAAACTTATAATTTCCTCCACTCACATTGAGAAAAGACTGCTCTATATTATTATATTTTTTGAACATTATAAAATATCTAAATGTCAAATAGCTTTACTCTAGGTAAAATGTACTTGAGCTTACACGTTCGTTGTGGCTTCAAATTCCAATAGAATTTTCATTCATTTCTTTTCGTCCTGGCATTAGTTATATGTTATCAAAATAAAGTATCAGAACTTGTGAAACTGTAGACGTATGTTACTTTATATAACAGTTCGAGCTAAATTTAAAAACATTTTTAGACTATTTAGATCTAGTGAGGCCAACGGTGCAGTAGAACAGCGTATGACTGTGATTGCGATGACTGTGGGTTCGATTTCGGCTGGAAAATGGGGAAGGGAGTGTCGTGACATTAGGTTCACTCTGAAAAAAAAAAAAAAAAACAAAATATATATATATATATATATATGATTTCTACTAGGACAAATTGAAATGGGATTTTATCTTATATCTTTGGAACCCAATAGAAGTCTCGAATACAAGATTTATTCTTTTTTGTACATACATCATGTGTGAATGACGCAGTGGTTGTGGGTTCAATACCCGTTACACTACAGTTTACCCTGATTTAGCTAGACGAAGTGCAGCATTGAGTTTCTATTAATTTGTCTTTTTGTCTTATAAATTAAGTACGAGTGTCATAATAATAGATTCAAACTACATCAATATCCAGGAAATCCGTAAACGTTTAAAAAATGTAAGTTTTAATGTATTGATTAAAGTAATGTCTCACGTTTAACGTCGCTTTTCCTTCAGAGAAGGGTAGTCAGAGAGAAACTAGTGTCAAGTCACTCCACTTTCCACTCAAATCTAGACATAAGTGCTCAGTGGCATGAGTGGTGGACCTCAACGACGCGTTTTGTCTTAGGTACGAGAGTAGATAAATAAAAATATTTTAAATAAATCATTTCCCTAAGTGGGAAATGATCCCACAACCAATTACAGGCACGCGGTTACAGGCAGACACTGTTCCACTGCGCCATGATGTGATCATGTCTCAAGTTTAATTATTATAAATTCATGTTGAGTGGATTATCATAATAAAATGTAGAATATCCGTTAGCGTAGCAATATGTTTTTAATCAAATCAGCTTCATATTTTTAAATACGTTACAATTATATATATATATAATAAAATATTTTCAGTATGTCCTGGATTGAAAACCATCATGGCTCTGTGGATCAGCGTCCGACTGTAATAGCGATGGATGGGTTTGATCCACTGGGGAGAATGATTGTATTTACATTACTTTTATATCCCTGGTCTGGTAAGATAAAACGAAGATTTTAAAAAGAGAAAGTTATATTTAAAAAATTAGCTTGGAAACATGACTTTAAAAACAAAAAGGTTTTAGGCTTTTAACGATACAAATATTTTAAATTATCTACAATACTCTTTAGTGCCCAATTAAATAATAAATTGAACTTATTTCGACATTAGCCTTAGCCGGCAAAGTATGTTTTTTTCATAGTATTTTTTTAGCATGTTCAATACAAAAATAGGGGAAATTTTTAGTTAGAAAAACATATTTACAAAAAGTAAACTATTTTTAACGTAACCGCATTCGAATCCGTACCTCGTGGAAGAATTCGTCTAAGAGGCAGGGGTTTTAATTCCACTCCGTTCAAATTTATATACGTTTTTAGAAAACACATTTAAACGTATATGTTTTATATCCTAAGTGTGAGAGTAACAATTTTTAAAATGTTATAAAAGTCGCGTTTGTTTAAACTTTATGCACACATTTCTAATGGTTCATTATTTAGTGTCAGTTCAAACTACTTCTGACAACACAATAACGATGCAGAGGAGTTGAAATATTTATATATCTATATATATATATATATACCCATATCCATTTCTATGTATATAGTAAATATATACAAATATATGCAACCTCAAAAATGAACAATAATAGTTAAATTTACTTAAGTATAACCAACGAACTAAACCATTACCAAAGAGAAATACAAAACACGAGTTACGAGTACATGATTCAAAACTCGCATCGCATACTCCAAAAAACTGTACGATTGCAAAATGTAATAAGCTAATTTATATCGCTCCTCTATTCACGACCATACAATTATTATCACGACCCGAACTAAGGCCTAATAATTTCATTACATATATCGATTACTTACTGAAATTAATTAAATATCCTTGAATAGTGTTTGACAGACGAGGTCGGCGAAGAAAAAAGCATCGGCTAATTGTTCGTCCTATCATATCTTGAAGTTTATTATCTTTATTACGTCACGAGCGATGCTCAGGATTAAGATCTGGGCTTGTATATATTAGGTCAGTACGACTCCACAAGGCACAGTTCAACTTCAGCTTCACATTTGGCAGTACCTCCACCGACCTAAAAATGAAATTGGTAATACTTTTGGCACAGTTTGTAAAGTCACGTACATCAACATAATTGCTTTGAAGGCTCGCTTGGATTTACAATTTAAGCTTGTTCGAAGCTCTACATTTTTAATGTGCTGATTTATTTGTTATGTTCTTGAATGATTCATTTTGTAAATCTAAAATTGATTTTTATTTCAGTTTGTTGTTGCCGCCTTGATCGCCGTTGCGTCTGCTGGTCGCCTCGAACACCTAGAGCGGTCTTATCTCCCACCCGATAACAACGCCCAAGGTGGTTTTAATGGAGCCGCCTCTAAGAGCTTTGGTGCCAATGGAGGTCTTAACTCTGGAAGCTCCGGTAACGGTGCTTTCGGGTCCAGTGGCATAGGATCAAATGGATTTGGTGCTAACGGACATAGCTCCAACGGATTCGGATCCAGTGGTCACGGCTCCAACGGACTCAGTTCCAACGGGTTTGGATCCAGTGGACAAAGCTCTAATGGATTTGGTTTCAATGGAAACGGTGCCAACGGCCACAATTCTTTCGGTGCTTCTCAAGGCTCTAATGGATTAGGGAGCTCAGGTGCTCTTTCCAACCAATATCTGCCTCCTTATCAGAGATCTGCTGCTGCTGCCTCTAACGGTTTCTCTGGATCTTCTAGCCAATGTAAGTTAATTTGTATATATATTGGTATGATTAAAAAAATAAAAAAATAAAAATTACAATATTTACATACAATTTAATTAATATTTAATATAAATAGAACACTTATCAGACATTTATAAATTATATTGATCGTCAAAGTAGCTGTTACAAAAGGCTTTGAAATAATTGAATCATAGGCAAGCAATTTGACAGAACTATACTAAAGGTGTGAATTCTTTTACAGCTGGAGCTAGTCAACAATTCAAGCCACAATATTCTGCACCAAGCAGCAGCTATGGTGTTCCCGCTGGACCTGCATCCCTTGGATCCCCTAGTGGATCATCTTTCGGCTCTTCATCCTTCGGCCAGCAAGCTTCCTTTGGCCAGCAAGGATCTATAGGACAGAACCAAGGCGCTGCCAGCCGCCAATACTTGGCCCCTAAGTCCTCATCTTTCCAGAATAACCCTCAACAACCTTTTGATGAGCAAACTGGCTACCATTACTAATAAGCCAACAGTTCTACTCGATTTGTGAATGTGTTCAAATATAAAATAAAATTATTAAATTGTAATTTTCTTGTTATTTTTTCCGTTTATTCGAATATTATTGTGATATCATGTTAGGAGTCTGAACTTAATTGTGGATTATGGTAAAAAAATATTTAATCATTTTTGATATAATTTTTAAGTTTTTAAGTAGACTTTAGTTTGAAAAGTAAAGTATTTATATATGAATATTTTGTTATTAGCACTTTTTTCATAAACAACACAAACGCCACATACAATTTATTGAAATTTCCAACTGCTGATATTTAGTTGACTTTATAATTAATTTTGTTATAATAATAATTAAATAAAAATAACTACAACAATATCTAAGTAATATATAGGTACGAGTATTTTTAACATTTTAAAATCACACACTTAGGAAAATCATATTTTTAGAAAACGTATAATAATTTGAACGCAGCGGGGTTCGAACCCGCGCCTCTTGGCACCCGTCCAAGTTTTTTAATAATTTTATTTGCCTAATATTTAATATTCTTCACCAGGAAGTATTTAAATACCTCCAATTCCAATTAACCACAATTCAAGGTGATTTTTAACGAGTGCTTATTTAAACCAACATTTGATTTGATTAGATACAAACCATATCGAACCAGACTTTTAGTTAAAATATATCTTCAGTCTGATTAAATTAAGTGCGGCGTTTAGCTCCGTAATATCTAACCAGCAAGCAATGAAGGACAAATTATACAATATATAAGACTATAGTTTTTATAGTTTCAAATATGCAAGAAATACTTAAAAATGAAAAGGAAAAGCACACGTAGGTTTTACTTCTTTCAATTATGATATTTTTTTATTATTAATTTTATATGTTATTTATTAGTAAAATGATTCTTAGAAGTAGGATTTTTTCTGATAGGACATTCGGGGACCGGTTTTCTATGTTATTTCAAAGCCCTCTAAAGTTTAATTTTGAAATAACCTCTAGTTCATTTTTAGCTATATATTAGAGTTTAGACGAACATAGCAAAAATACTTTAGCAAAGTTTGTGTTCCTACAGATGTTTGTATTTAAGTAGATATCTTGTTGATGCGTAAACTACGCGTTGCCTTAGTAACGTACGCCACTTTATATAGACGTGTATTTTAGACACACAGGTACGATTTATTTTATTAATTTAATGTATTTCTATAAAAAATAATAGTTTTCTGCCCTTCATCTCCATACAATTTTTTGAATTTTCATAAAAAGGCATCCAGCATTTTTGGTTTACATATGAATGTAATGATATACAGGCATTTATAGGCGTGTTATACAGAGTGTTCGAAAATAGCAAAGATAAGCGTTGTGTTTTGGACTGAATATGCAATATACTTTAATCGAGGATGCATATACTATAATTAGAATTAATATTAAAAATCATTTGTATGTATTAGAATAACGAAATAAATAACGTTTATATTACTAGGGGATTATTAGGTGTTCTCTACCTACCTTGTAAAATACATATAAAATAATAGTTATATAAAGTAACAGTTATATAAAATAATAGATAGGTATAATAAAATTATCTATCACTAGCGACCCGCGCGCGGCTTCGCCTGCCCGCGTTCTGAAGTAAATTTATAATTTAAATGGTTGTTTCTTTTTTGTTTATGAAGCGATTGCAATAAAATAAACACTAAATGTTAAGGGAAGCCGTTTATGATATTAGCGTGCACAAATAAACAGACAAACAAAAAAGAAAATATAAAATCGTTGTTTTGGGTTCTATTAGATTATTAAATGCCCCTAATAATATATTTTTTCATATATCTTCCATGTAGAGACAGCGATCAGTTACATTTTTATTATATGTATAGATTATGAAAGTTAGTTAACTTAAATACACTTATACGTCTTTTTTTTAATCACTGACACAGTCATAGTGTCCGCACTTTTGTTTAAATAGTATTTTGTTATTGATATAACATTTTTTACCTACATTTTCAGTATTAAGTACTGTAAGAGAAAAAACTAGACCTCAAAGACTCAGAGAACTTAGTGTCTCTATGTATACTCTAAGACAGTCCAGTTAATGTCTTTAATTAAATTAAATATTCAAAAAATTAAACATGTAACTTCTTATTTCGAATATATTGGCTTTGACAACTGAAACCATTAAATATATAATTTATATAATGTGATAGTAGTATGTAAGTTTTAGTTATAGGTGTTTGTCAGCAGAACTGCCATCTGAGCGGATGGCATCTCTTTAAGAGACTGACAATACTGACAATTGACGATTTGTGAGTGTTGCTTACTTGAACAACTAATGTTTTGATTATATTGATAATTTAGATAATATTTTGTATGCATATTTTAATGTGCCTGTGTAAATTATATAAGCAAAAACTAGCACAGTATGATTTACTATTATAGAAATAACAAAAAAATCATTCACTAATCCATTTGTTCTCATTATCCTGTCAAGGGTTCATATTGTCAAAATATTATAAGTTTTGGTCTCGGATCTCGGATTTAGACACGCAAATTTTCAAGCAAAGCGGACGGAAAGAAGAGGGCTGAATTAGCGTCGCAATACTTTTTTTACAAAGACAGATAAATCATTACTTTGATATATATGTACAGGTTTTTATATTAAACTATATTAATAATATAAAGAGGAGAACGGTGTGTCTTGACACCAGGTTCTCTCTGACGTGCGAAAACCCGTTACGGATACCCACCTGATTGAGGACTAGGAGGGGTTTTATGGGACTTCAGACTGGTAGACGTTCCTCATCGACCGCCACTAGCTGAGGCCTCTTGAACGCCTTAGTCTTCAGTGACGGCGGCGGAGAGGTGACCACCTCTTTGACTACGCGGCTATGCGGGAAAAGGTGAAAAGGGAAGGTGAAATAAAAAGCTTTTGACTAATGTATTGGTATTCCGTACTAGTCGTATAAAATTTGAACTCACGACCATCGCCTATAGTAGACACAGCTACATAATTAAAATGGGATTACGCAATTCCTGCAAAACACCGATATGTAAGTACTGCAAGAAATAAGAATGACTTCATTCCTAAATTATAGCTAACTAAATAATAAATAGCAATCGTTTCTTACAACAAAGCAAAATATATAGAAACGATAACGAAGTTTTGCATTACGTTCTCATCAAAATTAGCTGAGGCTATTAAAATTTTGCTACGGTTCATTGTTCAAACTGGTTTTGAATTGAGGAAGACTTCGAAGCAAGCACCTGTTACGAATTTTTTATGTGTAACTTTTTTTGTTTTAACTAATTAAGCTTCTTTCGTTGATTGAGCAAAAATATTTGAAGTTAATTGAATACGTCATTGTAATTATGCTTTTTTCCTAGTGAGAACCTGAGAAGTGCCAATACACTCCGTTCTCAACTTTCCGCCCTAATCTGAAACATTACGTGTTCATAGCGGGGCCCAATATCACGTTTTGTATTATTACCAGAGCGAAGAAATAAATTTCCTCTGAGTGGAAATGTCCTATGACTTTTTAAGCGATGAACGATGATTAACTAATCAGGTTACCCAAGAGCTAATGTTATACATTTGTCTAAATAGATCTTTCTTATATTAATACTAGTGACCCGCTCGTGGCTTCGCCCGCGTGAACCATAGCTGTTTGCTGTTTTCGGTGGCCTTTGCATAAAACAATAAAAAATCTGGAAAAAAGAAATAAACAAATGAGAGTACAAAGTAGCTCATGTTCATCCCAAGACATAAAATTTTATCACAGACAGAGTTACTTTCGCATTTGTAATATAATTATGGATATGAAGGAATTTTTTATCACTTCACAATTTAAAAAAGTTATGAGAAGAGTTTGTGCGTTAAAGTTTATTACCTAATTAACGATTTTATAAATGATAACACGCCTTGGGAATGAAATGCTCGCTCCAGTCTATTTCAAAGGTATCATTGTCACTAACTGTAAATTGTTGTATTAAAAAAAAATAGAAGTCCCGCTGAGTTGCTTGCGCCAATTCTTCTCAGGTCTGAGGCATTGACTTTGGTGAACCGGTAGTAAATTGTTTGACGTTCAAAAGAATGAAGCATGTAACTTCTTATTTTAAATAAAAATATTTGACTTTGATTCCTTTGTTTAAAATTGTGGAGATAGTTGAAGTGTATATTAAGAAGAACTTAATCGCACTTTACCTCTATTTATAGTAATATGAACATCCTAAATGATGACCCTAGTGTCAAGACACTTCGTTTTCCACTTTCCGCTCGATTCTGAGACGTTGCGTATTGAGTGGCGGACCTCAATGCCAAGTTTGTAATGTTACCAGAGCGGAGAAATTAAAACAATTAAAATATAATCATTCGTCGCAGTGGGAATCGAACCTATAACCATCGCCTTTACAAAAAATTAAATAACATAATAGGAGCAAGTACCAACTATACGTTTTTAGTAAAAAAAAACTTAATAAGAAATGAGGTTGACCATTTGGAAAAATTATTGGATTTCGATTATATTTAAATGTTTTTATCATTTTTATGCGTAGCGGTCAGTGTTTGGACGGTTTCTAATCCCGCTGTGTTACAATTTTTATACACTTTCTAAAAATATATTTTTGTATTCAATTAACTATACAATTATTTTCATTTCTCTGCTCTGGTGATTGATATTCAAAACTCATAGTCTCATCTTCGAACTTAAAATAGAGAATGGAGTGTCTCGACTATACGTTCTCCCTCTCCTACTATGTGGGAAAAAGAGTGAATATAAATAAAAATTTAAGGCAAAATTTAAGACAACGGAGTCGTTTATCACCGAGTACTCTTTGTTAATGAGTTAAATATCTAAATCTAGACCACAAAAAAACTTTGTAAAAAACGCACATTCTCCAATTTCCTCGGTCACACGAAACAAGCTCATTTGCATCGCACGTTCTATGACCTTAACATCACCTTGATATCATTACGTACGTGAACATCTTATGAAGAGATATTTCCTAATAACAATATACTAGCTAGAACTGGTGGCGATGTCTGTTTTATTTTTAAAATTAATTTATTACTAATATGACACCAAAGCGGCACAGTTATGATATACCATTTTTTTTTTAACGTGAGGAAATCCTTTATGGATACCGGCCTGATTGGGGACTCGGACGCGGTTATGTGGGACTCCGGACCGGCAGATATGGGCCGTCCGTTTACCCACTAAAACCTCTCGGTGCTCCTTCTCCACCGCCACTGGCCAGGGCCACGGGGACTACAATCTTCCATGAACCCTGGCGGCTACAGTTGTGATATAACTGTCTAATAGTGATGATTTTGGGTTTAATTTTGCCTTGATTTAATGTTTTATTATATATGAATAAAATATACAATAATTGTAATATTGATTGTCTTTTTCTTTCGACTTGGCACTACCCAGGGTCTGCCTTCCTACTCAATCTCCTCCACTTTGCATGATCTTGGACATCCTCAAGGTTAGTCCATTGGCTCCCATATCCTGCTTCATGACATCCAGCCATCGTTTCCTTGGGCGTCCGGGTGATTGTAACTGTTAATTTAGTTTTAGAGTCGTCAGAGAACATCTACTGTATACTCTCTTAGCTTAGATTACTCAAGGCAGTACTGGTACCAGTATATGCCCATACACTTAAAGCATTACTATATACCGTAATATAAACCTTTCTATGAAACCATGTAAAAATAATTATTATACCTGAATATTAGCTTCACTCTGACTACTCTGCTATGCGGGATAAAGCCTGAAAAAGAAAAAAAGACGAGGGTTTTCAATATAATATTGTAATTGTATATTAATAAGCTTCCATATTTAATCAGATATCAATATTTTTCTAGCAATCCGTTTGATTGGCTATCACACTTTCATCAACAACAACAAAATAACAACTGTGGGCAGCACCTTCTAGTAAATATTTTATGCATTTATATAGTGTTCTTAACACTCCGTTTAATTTTTTATACGTTTTTTTTTAAATATTTTCCAGTCTCAGAAAAACATATAAAATAGTATATATTATGAACTTGTGTCTACTTTCTATTTGGCTAAGCTTTTTTTAATGTACATTTTAAAAGTTTTTACATTTTAATAATTTTCTATATTTTTTGTATATGACTTACGAGCTAGTTGACAAAATGCAGTATTTTATATCACTAAAGTACTCGGAGAGAAGAGAGTGACACATATCAGAATTTTCTCTGCCCACCGACAATATAGCATACTTAAAGGCATTTACAAGGCATTTATATTATGCATGAATAATATTAAGCCGTCTTGTAGCAGTTTGACTGTAAATGCGATCCCCACTCGGGGGAATGGTTACATTTTGATTTTACCGACTAAAAATTGGAACCTAAAAAACGGAGTGTCTTGACACTAGGTTCTATACATCTAACCTGCCATGCGGGATATAGCGTGATGCTGTAAAGAATTAAAATAAATATCTTAAAGTGTTATTTACACATTTAGGTAATTGAAAAATATTTTTAAAAAGTATATAAAAATTTGAACGCAGTCGAATTGAAACCCGCGCCTTATGGAAATCGTCCGAGTGCTCCTAACCACCAAGCCATGGGTTCTTCATCCGGTTATGTCGAAATTCTTTATTTATAAGTTTATTACAACTTATATTTGTTGTTAAATAAAAAAAGTTTATTAAATATTATCATTATATCTGTTGGATTCATCTTATAAGTGTAGATACTTATATTTTTATAGAAAGCTTTCGCACCTTCAAGCTCAAGGATTCAGTGACATCGCTATTAACCGTCTCTTAATTGTACTATTACATATTTTTGTTTCATATAAAAACATGTACAAATTCCATATTACGTACAGTTCGATTTTATTCATTGAATTAAGTATACAGGGGAAAAAACCAGTCAAAATGCATATTTTGGTAAGTTCTTCTAGTTTTGTTTCTTGTGTGTAAACTTTAAAAAAATATATTATTATAATATTAAAAATAAAATGGTCGAATCGAAAGTCAAAATTAAAAATTTACCTAAAGATATACTAGATATTCAATAAATATTTCAGATACGGATTTAGTGATAATTGAAAATTATCTTAAAAGCAAATTAAAATAACATATTATGTATGTTAAAACAATACTATTCTATTCTAGATAATTGCATCTACATTCCTAGCCCTGGCTTCTGCAGCACAACTGCCTTCAGCTACGTATCTTCCCCAAGGTATACCAGGATCTGGATCTGGTGGCTTTGGAGGTGGAAGTCCTGGAGCTGGCGGAGGTCAAGGAATTGGATCAGGAAACGGTAACACGAGACCTCAGCAAGAAGCGGAGAAGAGCGCAGCTATCCTGAAATTAGATCAAGCTATAGAAGAAAAAGGTAACCTTTGGTATTAGGATAGCGATGATACTCGTATATAAGTATTTTCTTAGATAAATTAAATGAAAACATTTTTCAGTCAGTATAAATAAAAAAAAAAGATTAGATTAGATTTTAGGATCATCGCACAAGCATATTTAAAAAAAAAATCATGTCGATAAATAATATATAAGTAAGATTCTATTAAATAATATAAAATATATACATAGACTTAATTTACCTTATTTTATCATGTTAAATCACATATCTCAGGCTTCCATTATTCCTACGAAACATCCAACGGCATCCAAGGTGAAGAGTCTGGAGACGTCAGCCAAACTCGTGGAGGGTTTGCCTACAAAGGTGACGATGGTCAAATCTACTCCATCACATTCACAGCTGGTGAAGATGGTTACAGGCCTCAAGGTGATCATCTTCCAGTACCACCTCCAACTCCTGAAGAGATTCTTTTGGCTTTGAAGCAAAATGAAAGGGACGAGGCGGCTGGTATTTTTGATGATGGTAAGTTTTCTATATTTATAAGTTTCTGACTGTGGCCTGAGTTGAATGGATTTTAGAATTTATTTGAGAATTAAATAGGTATCTTTAAAATACGTACATAGTTTAAAAGTAGTTAAGGCGATATGCGTTTTGAAATAATTTTATCCAATTGAAAGGATTTCTTTCTGTTAATATTAGTTGTGCATTCAAAATATATAAGAGGCCATTGTGGCGCAGTGGCGACATCTGCGCCACAAAAAGCGTGAAGTTAAAAATAGAAAAAAATTAAATTTATAATATTAATAAATATTTAGTCTAACGTTTTTAATAAATTACAGGAATATCTGATTTAACACTTTAAAAAAATAGCTTCATAGGTTACATTTAAATTAACGTTTTTTTTTAAACTTGAACAGGTAAGTACCACCCAGAAAATGACAACCAAGGAAACCAGGGAAGCCTAGGCGGTCCAGGATCTGGATCTGGGGGTTTCGGCCCCGGCAACCATCAAGGCAGCTACAATCCTAGCTCCGGATACTCTTATTAACTATAGTCTTTGTGCCATAATTATATACTCTGTAGTTTTTTTAATATAACTTTCAGAAATATATTGTATTCTTACCAATAAAATTCTTGGATCCTTTTATTCTATTTAATTTACTTTTAATATCTAAGACCTGCTGATTTAATGATTAGTGGAGTCATTGAAATTTTGTAAGCATTTCTTGATAAAGTATATATCTATTTGATTTTTTTAAATACTGTAACGTTTCGTTATGAAGTAACACACACAAAATTAATTAATTCTAAAGCATATGAAATCCGAATAATATGCGTAATATAATAAAACCAGTTAAAAAAGTTGTATTTGAACATTGAATATATTAACGAAATAATAATTATATAGGGCGATAAAAAAACGGTAACATAAAAAGACATATTTAGAAAACGTATAAAAATTTGAACGCAGCGGGATTTGAACCCGCGCCTCTTGAAAACTGTTTAAGCGCTCTGACCGCAAAACCATGCGTCCCACCTCCAGATACGTTGAAATTCTTATACGCTTATTACAACTTATATTTGTTGTTAGCATCTCTGTAGAGAGATTTTTACAAATTTCTGCTACCTAAAGATTATTCTACGAACAATCGTCTGGCAAGAGAGAATGCTATTTATTAAATATATATTTTGTTAACATTTTTTAAAGTGTTATTCCCACACTTAGGAAATTGAAAAAGACACATTTAGAAAACGTATAAAAATTTGAACGCAGCGGGATTTGAACCCGCGCCTCTTGAAAACCGTTTAAGCGCTCTGACCGCTAAGCCACGCGTCCCACCTCCAGCTACGTTGAAATTCTTATACGCTTATTGCAACTTATATTTGTTGTTAGCATCTTTGTAGAGAGATTTTTACAAATTTCTGCTGCCCAAAGATTATTCTACGAACAATCGTCTGGCAAGAGAGAATGCTATTGATTAAATATATAATTTTTTATACGTTTTCTAAATATGTCTTTTTCAATTTCCTAAGAGTGGGAATAACACTTTAAAAAATGTTAACAAAATGTACGGTAACAGAATATGAATCTCTCCGTTTGTCTTCTTCAGTTTGTACGTGCACTTCTTCGTAGTTACTGAACGGATTTGAATGAAACTTTTGTTTTGTATAGCATTTGGACTTGGACAAGGACAAGGTACTATAGGCTACAGTACATTTGAAAGCGAATAAAAAAGAAACCAAAATCTATTCAACGTAATAAGGATTTTCCAGTGTCATACAATAATTGTGAAAATCTAATGGTGAACCAAAATAGCCTCAAATAATTATTTCAGTATGATAGGAAGTTTTAGTTGACAAGCAAAATTTAATCATTGAACTTTGCGGCCATCGTAGCGCATCTGAACCTATTCGTAATGGAGTGTGTATGTTTGATACCCACTCAAGGGTTTCTAGCTTAGTTTTTCTATCTAATAAATTCAATATCAACAGTTAGTAAATGGAAGTAGTATATCATCAAGTCATACAAAGTTACGCAGTATTAGTAGAACCCTTGACGCGTAAAATACCGGTTACCTTAGCAACGTGAATGTGATTTATTATAAAAGTGTATTTCTAATGTATTGCTATGATAAGAGTTGGTTTCTCCACAAATTATAACTAAGCCAAATTTCCAGTTCATCGGTTTGTTTTATTATCGTAAAAACGGGTCCAAGTTTTTCCTTAACGTACCAATATAATGATTTTTTTTTAAGTTTATATAACGTTTTTGCAATAATAAATAATTATTTTTAATTAATTATAATTTTTTTTTTATAAGACTAACAGATAATTGAAAACAAACATAGTAGTGCAGTCAAGAGATCCTAGTTTCAAGACAACTTCTCCACTCTCTGCCAGAAATCAAGTTGTGGAACTCAAGCTTAGAAATTAAAGTCATTTAGATATAATCATTTTCTCGACTGGGAATCGAACCCACAACCAATCGCCTTTACAATCAGACGGTGTCCCACTGTGACTCTAAATCGATTGTTTTTGTTTATTTAATATATTTCTAATGTATTGCAATGAAAAGTGATGGCTTCTCCACAAATTGTAACTAAGCCAAATTACGAAAATTTTGAACAGTCTCAGAACTTAGGTGGTTGTTAAAAATAAATATAAATATAAAACACCAAATTACATATAAAATTCATTTTTTATTCATAGAATAAATAATATATCCATTCACTGGAATTGTAAAACTAAGTACGGATTATTATCACATTTATATTTTGTTGAACATAAGCTAGTTGTTTACACTTGTTCACATCAAGACAGTCCAAGAAGAAAAATGAAAGCCTAATTCTAAACTCAAACAAGTCTAGACCAAAATTAAAAGATTAGCCTCTAAATCGTAAACAGATAAGATAGAAGACAGTTTTCCATATGCAAACAAGATGTCGGTCACGTGTCTTAGAATTTGTATGGGCGGAAACCAGCTTGGGGACGCGCGAAGTTAGGTTGTGGTACGAAGGCAGCGCCGCCAGCGTATTTGCCTGGGTTGTATGAACCTGAAATTATATAAATTATATTGTTACTCACATTTCATACACTTCTTTTATTATAGCAGTCAAAGACAATCTAGTGTCAAAACACTCCGTTCTCCAATTTAATTGTAGCTTTCCATATCTCTATAAGAGATGTGTATGATAATTATATAAAAGGATAGGCAACGAACATCCAATGTCAAAAACTCCACTGCACTTTTAAACCTTTTAAGAGATAGGCTCAGCAAAGCTACATTTGTATATTAATCAGAGTGAATAGATTGTTATAAAAATAAGAATACAGATCTATCAATATACAAGGAAAAATATGTAATAACCATTCACAATGTAAATTTCTATATCTAATTACATACATTGTACAACTTTCTTTACTCAAATACATAATAAACTAAATTTTGTAAACGAAACCTTTCCCAGGCTCCAGCTGTTGTGTAAAGCAGGAAAGGTCACATGTTACGCCTAAAGCCTTTGTAGGTTACAACCATTCAACGAAATAAAGTATTCATATCTCTATGAAATATTACTAATATATTGTATAAGATAATGTCTGGCGGGACATTGATTTATTATAGTACTCTTGTAGTTTAAATATCGAAATGTTCTTAAATTGGAGAAGCTTAATGTTTTGAGTCTAATATAGAAATTATTAATGATAAATCACTTTGGTCTCAGTTCAGTCTGTAGATCTTATTAAACAATACTTAATACTTGTTTTCATACTAAACCGTCAAGAAGCTACATATATCGTAAACTAGCGCCCCGTTCGTGGCATAGCTAACTAACTAATATTTTCCTTTTTCACCACCCCCGTTCCCACTTAATACAAATTCAAAATTCAAAAAATGTTTTTTAAATTACAAACTTGAACTTCTTGTTTATGAACCGTAGCAAATAAAATAAAACTAAATATTAACTAAAGCTTACAAAAATACAATAGTGAAAACTAAATATAAATCGGTTTAGCCATATCTGAGATTAGCGTGCACGAACGCACAGACAAACAGAAATAAAAATAAAAATCAATATTTGGATGGATTCTGTTAAATTGATAAACGCCCCCAAAAACAATTCTTATATATCTTCCATGTACAGACAACGACCGCGTTTTTTCCCTCATACCAGGGTAATCAGAGAGATCCTACTGCCAAGACACTCTGTTCTATGAACTACTCAAAATTGGGACGATGCGTTTTGATGCGCGCCTCTTGCTAACAGCAAATATAAGTTGTAATAAGCGTATAGGAATTTCAACGTAGCTGGATATCGAACGCATGGCTTAGCGGTCAGGGCGCTTGAACGGTTTTTAAGAGGCGCGCATTCAAATTTTTATACTTTTTCTAAATATATCTTTTTGAATTTCCTTAGTGTGCGAATAACACTTTAAAAAATGTTAAAAAATAAATATTTAATTGTACATAATAACTGTATTATCACGTCAATGAACAATCTTATATTTTAAAAAATATTTGTAACAACAGACCATCAAACATGTAATCACAAAGATTAACATTGAAGTGCTTTTCAGAGTTAATTGAATGTTTCACTCGTGAGGTAGAAAATTGCGCAACCTTCGATCAAAGAAACAAAGGCTTAACTAAATTCACATGTAAATATTACGCAAGGTTCAAATACCGTGATGGCTGAACAAAATCTGAATTTGAATGTAACAACCGCACTCAGGAACTTCATTTAAAGCTTAACTGACATTAAACCAGCATAAATAAGTATAACGGAACCTGTTTTTAAAATTTTTAAATAAATATTTTTTATATTGCTAGGCAAAGGAGAGGAAGCTCTAGTCTTGTCTAGTCTAGGTTACTTAGTTGTCCACTTTCTTATTTAGATATAATAAGTTAATTACGGAAACTTTATATATATAATTTATCGAGTGGAAATCGAACTCACTATAATCGAAATAACTATCCATTTCATATTAAAATCAAGTAAAACACTAATTGACCTTTCTGGGTGCAGTTATTAAATGATGCAATATCAAGAACAGGTGCTTTAGAAACGTTAACGTAGCATTAAGGTCAGTGTGCAGTTTGACTTTTGATTTGTAATCTTCGCCTAAATGGTTATCTTAAATGGCAATTTCACTTTGAACTCTTGCACTTAATTGATTTCTAGGAATGCTTTTAAGATTTTTATTTTTACACTTCGTAAAACAAGTACTAAATTGAATAGTTTTTTTTTTTTTTTATAGACAAGGCAAACAGACTTCGGGTCACCTGATAATAAGTGATCACCGCCGCCCACGACCCCGTGTAACACCAGAAGAGCTACAGGGTTGTTGCCGGCCTTTAAGGTGGAAATAGACGCACTTTTTGAAGGTCGAATCGACCTGGAAACATTGCCGCTGGTAAATGGTCATTCCACAGTTGAGTGGCCCATTGTGTATTTGTTTTATAGTTTCATAAGTCTGATTTTTTTTTAGTGTAAGGTTAATGTCGTTGACCGTGTTGGTCTTGACAGCAAAACAGATTTGAAGGAGTTACTCTGTCTCTGCGAGATGCAAGCACTATATGGCTACTTGAGAAGCTGCCGTTGGCCACAAGGGCGTACCCTGTCGGTATCAAACTTCGGTTTGCGACAGTCGGACGACCTAGATTAATATTAGGTAAGTCTACATTACTTATATGCCGTTTTTGGACGCTTTTCTTGGGAGCTTCTTGAGTGTACTTGAACAATAAAACTCAGATCCGGTTTCCAATCAGGAGAAAATTCAAAATATTATTATATTCCTCATCTGGTTATTTATTATAATGAAGCATGCCTGCACATGTTAGGTGACATTTGAACAGGGTGATGTATATAGTGTCATTTTGAATTGTGCGTTACTACTATAAAAAAACTTGGTAGAAAGTATTTTCTCGATATCCGGCTTAAAACAAGGACATTTGGATCGTGCCTTAAAATTCAAAAAAATCAGATGGCTAGAAATGATTCATAGACATTGATTTATAGATAGATACAGGTGCAACTAATCAAGGCATGTCAAAATGAATTATAAACATCTTTTATATTGTAACTTACCATCGTCAATAATTCCAGCGGCTTCATCACGAGCATTCTGTTCAAGGGCCTTCAAGATAGCTTCAGGGGTTGGTGGTGGAGTGGGAAAGTGTGCGCCCTGGGCCTGAACTCCAGCCTGTCCAGCGGTGTAGCTGACTGAGTAGATCTGGCCATCATCACCGGTGTATTGGAAACCACCTTGAGCTTCTATTCCGTCGACCTAGAATTGTATCAAATTTTGTGTTTGTTAGAGTAGTTTTAATTATCTAAAATAAGAACCCATGACCATCGTGTTTATTTACCAGAAATATTATACTTAGCACTTTTTAGCTATGTAATAAATATATGGAAAACAAGAAATTAAAATTAAACTTATTCAAATTTAATTACAAATATATCTTCTTTCATTTTTGTTCTAAAACACTTGTCATAGAAAAAGTGGTGACCCAGGACTAAAAAGATCATCAATTTCGTAAAACCCACCCATTAAGTATTCTTCCCATAAAGTGGTGTTATTATTGTCGTAAATTGTTGCTAACTACTAATTTAGTGCCAATAAAACTTCTATATACAAAAAGTGGTGAAATTATTCATTCATTCTGTATAGAAGACACAAATTACAAAATTTGCTCAATTTATGCGCATACGAAATTAGATTTGATTTGTATAATGACTAGCGACCCGCTTGCGGCTTCGCCCACGTTAAATATACTGTTTCGTATTTTCAGTGGAATTCTCGTAAAACAATGAAATTCCCCTGGAAAAACTACAAAAAAATGGAAGAAAATGTAGCCTATATTCATCTCGAGACGCTCAAGTCTCTCTTTATAATATTTCATCATAATCGGTTCAGTGGTTTGGTCGTGATTACGTCACAGCCAGACACACTGACAGATACTTTGGCATTTATAGTATTAATAGATTAGTATTGATTTATAGTCTTTAGTAGGTAATTTTAGATTCATACAATTAGCATTGGAGAGTTGCTGTACTAAATCAAATCGAATATAAATTATAAAAGTGCGAGTAAAATACTACTGAAAAAATATAGGTAAAGTGAGGCTTTGTGCCCGAATTTGAGATATTGCATATTGAATTGACTCAACGTCGCGCCGAGTCTTATAATCATATATCATTATATGATATCATATAATGATATATGATTATATATGCAAAAGTAATTTAGTTCACATCTTTACTATGATCAGTACCAAGTGTCAAACAAGTTGCGCTTCATTTATCTATTCGACCTGCATTTTTATGTTAATATATAGTCAAAATATGCTTGGAATATTCAAATATGGATGAATGCTTTTTAATGTTTAGAATTGCAATATTTATATCTTGAGTTAATTTAAATTACATCTTGAATAAGAATCTAAAAACGAGACAAGTGAAAAAGGTGTATTTCAAGAGCGCCTCTTGAAATCGGTTTAAATCCCGCTGCGTTCAAATTTGTAATACGTTTTCTAAATATGTATTTTTCAATTTCCTAAGTGTGCGAATAACACTTAAAAAAAAATAACGAGATAAGTGGTTCATAAAAGTTCAGTATTCAAAAGAAATTGCCACATTGTCAATAATTAGATTTATTTACTGTTTTTTAGCGTTATTTGTACACTTAGCGAATACAAATTAGAAAGCAGCGGGATTCGAATCCGCGCCTCTTGGAAACTGAGTTTCTAGTTCCAAGTTCCAGTTGTTTTTTTTTAATATTACTTTTACCTACACATTTGATTTACAAATAGCTTAGTAAGGTAACTAATATTTAGTTCACTGTACACATCAATCAACGCATCAATTTATCAAACGAGCTGACTATGAAATTTAAACATGATGCAACTATGGGATGTAAAAATATTTGCTATCAACCTTTGAAATGACCGATGGCCTTTACGTGAACGTATAATAAATATTGCACATAATATACGAAATACACATTTAGTCTAAGATTGGTCTAGATTTGTATAAGTCTAGATTTTTCATATATTGAAACGGACTGAGTGAAGTTAGTGCTCCGTCGCTCCGCTCTACACTCTCCGGGTAGTTTTAAAGACTTGTACTTAAAATTACGTTTGTGTAATCAGATGGGAGAATTTTTTAAGTTATATATATATATATACCGTAAATTTTGAAATTGAAATATAAATTACTGTATAAAAAACATTATCTTAGCTGGCACACTTGTCATATTCAATCAAGAAATCTTTCGCTTTTTCCACCATGCCAAAGAGAACCTGGTGTCAAGACACTCCGTTCTCCTCTCTTCGCACTAAATTCAGACAAGGCGTCAAGCACTCAATGCCGCGCTATGATTGAATTGAAATGCGCTAGATATTTTCCGAGTGGGAATCGAACCCACAACCAATCGTGTTTACAGTTACCCAACTAAAGTTTAACTTCCCGCATTAAAATAAAACAACGACGACTCAATTTGTTTTCAAAACCTTACCTCGCGTCCTTCTTCTTGAGCTTTAATACCGTTTTCGGTTTCATAGTTGTACCTATAGGAATCTTCTTTGACATCAGAATCGTATGCAAGTATGCGTGCATTTCTTTCGTACGCAGCCTGAGGACGGTTAGATTGTTCAGGGTAGGGGGAGAAGGCGGCGGCGGCGAGGCCGAAGAGAACGGTGGCTATGATGAACTGGAAATAATAAAGGTAGTGTCGTTATAAGCCACTCTGTTGTATACGCGGCAGTTTGTGTTATTAGATCGGGGATGGTAACTAAATGGGGATTGAACCCGGACACATTATGTGTGCGAGGCACAGCTCCACTACGCCATGATGGTTGCACACCAAAATGATTTTAAAGTAAAGTCTAATTGTTACTGTACTGATTTTTACTTTTAAATTATGAGTTATAGAGAAATGTATATTAACAAATTCCTCTTTAAAATAGAATTAGCAATAGATATGTGGAGTGGAGCAACTTAACGCGGCTCGTTGTCTTATGTCTTTGTCAAGTGGGAATCGAACTCACAATCAGTCAGTCAGTCACTTGTCTCACTGCGCCACGATAGCCTCATATTACATTACTCAGTATTTCCAAACTTTGATTTAGTTAAACTGATAATATTTCACATTCTAACGTCTTTTCTTGAGAAAGAACTATAAATTAATATTTATGTTTATGTGTGAGAATGCGATTGTCTTGTGAAGTTTAAGACCGTTTCAAAACCAAAAGCTTAATAACAAGTCAATTAAGAAGCGAAGTTTACTTAAATATTAGGCTCAGATAACTCAATTAAGATTAAGAAAACTTTTCGAGATATTATGTGTTGAGTGGCGGAACTAAACGCCGCGTTACATTTTACACATTACTGCTTACCGCAATTGTTATAATATATTTGTAAATATACTTGACTTAAATGACTATTTAATATACAATTTCAGTTGAGACTGTGATACCAATCTTTTCTTGCAGTTTTCCGTCATTTAGAGAGACTGGCATTTAGCTGTAACTTTGTATGCAATTAGAAACTTTAAATTAAAAAGGGTTTTTTCCCGCATAGCAGGGTAGTTTGAGAGAACTCGAGATGTTGAGTGGCGGAAGTCATAGCTGCTCTCTCTCTTGTACAAATAATTTAAATATAATCATTATTCCGACTGGGGATCGAACCCACAACCATTCGCGGTTGTCCCACTGCGATGACCTCAATTATTATATTGGAAAAAAAAATAAACACTGCTACCATTCTCACAATTAATCAACATCTCGCGTTATCTCGAGAGCATTATCTCATTGTGTAAATGAGCCCTGAAAACTCATATTAAATGTTTAAAAATGTGATTTTCGACTTTATTTCTACAGAATTAAGTAGAATTTGGAACAAATAGCTACATTAGTGTGACATTGACAAATGCAAATTATTATTTTTTGTAAGACCCTTATGATTGTTACATTATTGTAAGTTACACTAATAAGTATTTTTATGTTAATTTAAACTTGTAACGTAACTTACTCTAGGTTGACTGACAATACTGACATTTTTATTTTAATTGACGATTCAAAAGTGCTTGCATAAAGCTTTATTTAAATTAAAAATATTTAGATTTCTATTTATAAGCGGAAGTCATTTGGTCGTATTTTATTGAGATATAAGATGAATTAGGAAGTAATGTCAGTATTATTACTCCACTTATATTAGTCTTATTTGTTGAACGAAATTGGCAACTTCACTGGCTATAAAGTTGATTTATTCAACAAAATGTATTACAGTTTTAAAATATAAGCATATAAATTTAAAAAAATAATAGCCTTATTTATACCCTTGTACAAATTTTTTGTGAAAATTAAATAAAGGTTTGCTATTTATAAAAGTATCGTATGTTTTATCAACTCTTGAAATAATCTTTTTGAAGTTCAGAGTTCACGAATTCTCACACCATAATATAATTAGTTCTCTTTTATTTACACTTACAGCGAAAAAATTACAGAATAACCTAACTTCTTTCAACCTTTCAATGCAATTTCAATTAAAAATTAAATGTTAGCGTTACGTTTATTAAGATTGAAAACTAGCTTCTATTATTCTTTCTATATATGTAAAAAAAAAGTATATATTTTTAAAATCTTGTATTAATAAAAATTATAAACTAGACTATTGATACAAATCACAAATTTCTACACAACAATATAAATAAACTAATCTATTTGTTAAACACCTTTAGAAAACATATAAAAATTTGAACTCAGCGGGATTCAAACCCGCACCTTTTGGAAAATAATCTATTTAATTTTTATATGAATTTAAAATTTATAGCAATAAAAGTACTTTTTAAAAAAGACCAACCCTTATTTATTATTAAAAAAAAAAATAAAAAAAACCGAAATCTAAAAAATTAAGAATTGTATAAGTATTATCAAAATCGGTTTTTTTTTTATTATTATTAAGTATATTATAATAAAATAATATATTTAACTTACCAGCTGCATGTTTTCTATGTGTAAGACTGAGTCGGAGGTACGATGACGAGTGTAGAACCTTACCGACTCGTCACTTATATATACTTTTTACGGTTACAAAATTCATTCAATACATAATGTAACTTTTCCTAATAAATAAAGTGAACTTTAGAAACTTTTTTGCGTAAGTTTTTTAGAAGATGAAACTAAAATTTAGATTTTGATGGATAATTTCTTGTCGCAATGCGTTTGTCTGGATTATTGACTGGATTGTGTCTAGAATTGGAAATTAAACTCTTTTTATACGGCTTAATCGCGTATATTATTGGTATTCGAATATACATTTTAGAAACCCGACGTTTCAAACACTTTACAGTACAGGCACAGGTAAAATTATATTTAAATTAATATTTTTTTTTAAATTATTTAATCTATATTTTTAGTTTAACAGGTTTTTATAATAATATCCTGTAAAGAATTACTTTTAAACAATATTATATATAGCTAGTATTTTCTAGTTTTACATCGCAGTTTTTTAAAAAAGTTTTTTAAAAATCATATTGTTTGTTATTTGATTTATGACTGTAAATGCGATTGGTTGTGGGTTCGATTCCCACTCGATGGTAAGACCATAATTTAATTATTTGCATACCTTTGCTTTGGTGAAATCCGCCAATCAACACGCAATGTCTCGAATTCCAGTGGAAAATAGGGAACTGGTTCTCTCTGACTAATCTGCTAGACAAAAAAAAAATTATTAAAAAAAACAACTGCTTATTAAGTAGATGTTTTTGAAATATGTTACATATTTCTGAAATTCATAAAGAAACCAAACCCATACATAGATCTAGACTTACCAACGACACAAGACACAAAAACAACTAGACAGCTAGAAAACAAACAAGACAAAGCGCGGAGTTTAGTTCCGCCATTTAACTGGCAATGTCTCGAAGTCAGCCGACAAGACAGTGTCTTGACACTAGGTGATTAGCGGTAAGCGAGAGCGCGTAAATCCGAAAAAAAATCCAATAGCTGTTGCAAAGATATTTTTAATAACCAGTATTTAAAATTCTAAGTAAAATAAGTTTTTTTTTCAATTTTCTATACATACAAATACGTTTTAAGCCTACAAAATGAATCCAACATAATATATAATGTAACTTTTTCCTAACAAATTAACTGAACTTTAGAAACGTTTTGCGTAAGTTTTTTGCGGAGACGAAGCTAAAAGTTAGATTTTGATGAGTTGATTTTTTATCTTAATAAGCGTTGACCTAGATTTATGCCTATTTTTTTGTTATTGTATTATTTGAAGCCATCATGGCTTAGTGGGACATCGTCTGATTGTAAGCGCGATTGGTAATGGGTTCCATTTTCACTCAAGTTCACTTATAAATATTTTCATTTCTTCGCTCTGGTATCTAAGATAAATCAAGGCGTGGAGTTCCGCCACTCAACATGCAATGTTTAAATTTTCGGGCAAAAAGTGGCGAAAAGAGTGTCTTGACACTAGATTATCTTTGATTAAGCTCTCCTGCTATGCGAGAAAACGCGATTCTGTATATTTTAAAGTGTCACAAATGAAATAAATATATTACAAGACGTATAAAAAGTTTAACTGTCAATTAAAAATTTGATTAGACTTTATGTTTTTAAGCACTTTTTGTATTCAATAAAGGCAACTTTTGTTAAACGGTTTTTCCATATGTTCTAGTTGGTAAGACCAAAATGAAAAATTTAGATAAGTTTTTTTTATCTTAATGTGTCTAAGTCTATGTCGAGGTTGGCTAGATTTTTTTGTTGTTTAAATCTCCTCATAAATAAAAAGAATATATAATACATACTAAGAAATCCTTTATATAATTACTTTTAAAAATACTAGGATATATAATATATGTATTGCTACCGACCCGTTCGCGGCTTCGCCTGCGTAAACTACACGACTTAATTAAATCTTTTCGATACCCACTTACATTACAAGTTTAGCTTAAATTGATAATTTAAATCATTAAAACCTTTATGTTTATGAACCGATTGTAATAAAATAAACACTAAATGTAAATGAAAGTTTATCAAAATTCAGTAATCAAAACTGCATTTAAATCAGTTAAGTCGTTCCTCAAGTCGTTTGTCAAAGGCACAGACAGACAAACAGAAATAAAACTATAAATCATTGTTTTGTGTTCTATAATCTATTACATTGATAAATTGGGGATTGGGGGCCCCCAATAATATTTATTTTCATATATCTTCCGTGTACATACAGCGCTTAGTTACATTTTTATTATATGTTTAGATTAAAATTAATTAATTTATAATTTAATTGTCGATTATTGTATGTAATTTATAATCTTATAGGTTTTTAATAAATTAAATTTTTTTAATGAAAATAAAGATATAAAATTGTAAATAAAATTAGATTATTTGATAGCAAACTTATTTTTATTGTCACGAAAAGCTCAGTACGCATTAGAATCAAAATCACTATAAAGCTTTGATAACAAATCCAAATATATTTTTTAATATTTAATGAATATATACAAATCCAATTAGGAACTGAAAATAATAGTTTAAAATTTCCAATATTACATTTGACAAACAGATTAACAAGAAACAAAGTTTTAAAATAAATTTTGCTAATAAATAAGATTGCTTCAGCCTTATAGTAATTTAGTTTTTAAATTTATTATTCGTAAATTTTTCATTTGCATGTTAATATATATATATATAATTCAGTATTGATATATACGAGGCTATCCTGGGTCAGTGGGGCAGCGTCTGACTGTAAACAAGATTTGTTGTGGGTTCAATTCCAACCCGGAGAAATATGTAAAATCCACTTTGGTACCTAAGACAAAGCCCGGCGTTGAGTTCCGCCACTCCTCTTAACTCGCAATCTCTCTATTCCGAGCGGAAATCTAAAAATACATAAAGATGACGAAAGACATTTTTGTAATCTTAATTTTTTTATCGTTGTGTTTGATTAGATTTAAACCTTGGTTATATTTAAATATTTAAAAAAAGACAATTTTTAAAGCTGATTCGTGCTTGCAAGTTTTGTTTGGTTTTAATAAAATACGAGTAGTTTTAGTAGTCCCAACTGCCTAAATATAAAATATGATATATATAATTATAATTTAATTAAATACAACGCTTGAACGATCAGCTATCTACAATATATAGGGATAAATATAATATGCCAACGGAGGAGTATTTCTATACTCTATACTGGTTCTACCTGTCACTGTTAAAATTTATATAAAGTAGACACACTATTAAGTAAACACACACTTCTATGTGTTTGACATAAACTTTTGAACAAACTTACACACGTGATGCACAAACTGACACACGTTGCCATGGCAATGCGTATTTACCAACTTAACGTAAATATAAAAGTATATAAATTACACACAAAATCTCAAGACAAATTCTAATTCTCAAATTCAAAATTAAGAACATAGAATCATATAATGACACTTCGTTCTCCGTTTTGCACGCAAATTCGAAACAATGAGAGGAGAGTGGCGTAATTTAACGCCGCAATCTCTTATCAGAGTAGGTTAATGAAAATAAAATAAATATAATCATTGACTCTATTGGATTCGAACTCACAGCCATCGCGCTTATATTCAAACGCTGTCTCACAGCGCTACGACAGCCATTAGATAATTTGATTACTTAAATTTGTTTCTTAATATTAGATATACTTGATACTCCTGTACGTTAAGGCAATCGTGATGCAGTAGTATAATCTGGATGAATGTGAGAAGTTTTTAGTTCAAATTCAAGGCATTAGATATTTTAACATACAAACTTCATAGTGGCATTAGTATTTTTTTTAATTGACGTTAGGAAGTGCCTTAATGAATATATCCTTCTACGCGATTAATAATCTACGCGCAAGAATATTCATATATAAAATGTTAGGATTTATATGATTATTATCAAAAATAATAATTAATCTAACTTTATAAACTTAACAGGTATAAAAGTATTTGAGAACAAATGAAATATTTAAAACCGCTCTCAAAAAAATATACAATTAAATGAGTAAAAATCAACAAAGGTACGATCGACATATAGACACCTGTTATATACTTTTCACATCTAATATTGTTTCCATGTGAGTGGTTTCTGTATTTTATGAGAAGAAACTCCTTAGTATTCTATGGATCCCATTGTGTTGCAGATGAAGGTGCTCAGAGCAGTACCTGGAAACCAAGTGTAGGCTTAAGGGGCCACTCACTTCCACTGTACGGGCTCCTCTCTCTATATAATTCAATATATTTTAACCGTAAATTTAAATTATTCCATATAAATTAAAATAAAAAATAATGTTCAAACTTGAAAATAATATGATAATTTTTTAAAATATTAGAGGCTTTTAAGGCCAAGGTCTTTCATTGTGAACTGTGTGAGAACAATAAGCGTTTTGATATAAAATTTATTAAGCTTTATGCAAAATATGCCATTGAAGATCTGTTATACGCCTATATATTATTGTTTATTCATTTATTGAATTTGTACCTTGCATTGTAATTACGGATCGTAAGTTCGAATTCAGGATAATGTGCGAAATCTTCTAAGACTCAATTTTGGGAAAGTAAATTGAGAGAATGTGTGTTTAACACTAACACTTTGTATCATTACTGACGTAATTATAGCCTATGTTCTCGGAATATATGGGGCTCCAAGCCATTAAACAATAGCCTAACAGCAAGAGAACGGACTGAAATTTGACTGAAATATACCTGGCTGGAACTAAGCTCATATTTGTTATATTTTTCGGTTTTTAGTAAGACATAGCATGATTAAAATTCCTTTACGTAGTAAACATATTTAAAGTAACGGAGGCTTGGATAACTCGGATAACGAAAAATAGCAAAATATGGTGACGAGCTCTTTAACAAATATAAAAAGGTGTAATGTTAAATGAAAGAAAATTTGTACAACCAATTGGGTTAGAGCAACATTAACTCCAATTGCATTTAGATGGGAATACATTACTCATGTTAAATTTTAATTAACTTACTAAAACTGAATATTAAATTAAACAGTAAAAGTTAAATTTTGTTAATGATTAACATGTCATAAATCGGATCCAATTTCCTGTCATACGATAAATCGATATCGACCGCAAGAGGTCATGAAGTTGGCAGAAACTCTGACACGCCTTTGGAACATTTGTATTTTAAATGTTAGATTATAGCTTTAGCCTTGAATTGAGAAAAAGTTGAAGTTTACTTTTTGTACATAAATCGTAATATTTGCAAAATTTTGATTTTGTAGTTTATTTCTTACTGGATTCTCAGATGTGTTGATCAGACCATGCTGCACCATGTTACAGGATAATGAATTCGAAGGTTAATTTCCTGTAGTCTGAAATTTTGTTTAAACAATTCTATATAAATTATTATTATATCAACGTGTGGCAAGACAAAGTGCGGCGTTGAGTTCCAATTTTCCACAATGTCTCGATTTTGGGTGGAAAGTGGAGGGCGGAGTGCCCTATTAACACTTGGTTCTTTCTGACTACCTCTGCTATGCGTGAAAAAAGAGTGAAGCTGAAATTATGTGATTTACTTCAGGTAAAGTTAGAAATATTTAATATAAAGCTTCTTCATTAGAAGTCATGCGACTTCACTACTCTTCATCATAAGTATAGTACAAATAAAGGATATTTTTAAACTTGTTTATATAATATTTGAGTAATTCCAAGCACTTTAGAATCGTTAATTAACATAAAATGTCAGTATTGTCAGTCCGTCTAGAAGCTACCTCCGGCTCGGAACGCAGTTCTACTGAAAACAGATAGCATATAGAAACAACTCATGAACTTCATAACGTACAGTAAGCTTTTTGGTTATTTTTTAATTAAAAAAAGAAACTTATTAAGCCCTCCACTTGCTTCTTCATTTTCCAGCTAAACAATTTTTTTTTCAAAGAGTTTCAGACAAATTTTTCATCTTCATCCATCAAAATTCTCATTACAGAAGAATTCGTCAAACGGAAAAGTTTGAGTAAGCATAATGTTTCATGCTGATGCAAGTTGAGAATGAACTCCTTAATAAAGAAATAAAGGCACAAACCCAATTAACTGTAGCACGTAAACCAAAAAAAAAAAAGTGTGTTTATTTTACAATATTTACTGCCTGAATCTTAATTTATGGAGACTTGTAGGAGAACGCATGGCTTAACGGTCAGAGCGCCGATCGCGATACGTTCAAATTTTTAAACGTTTTATAAAAATGTTTTTCAATTTGTGTTGTGCAAAGTGTATGAACAACACTTTAAAAATATTAAAAATGTTTATGGAGACTTTTATATGTAGATTAAAAAATATGATTTTTTTTAGATTTGTTTTATGGGTATAGTATTTTGATTAAAGTCACGATGAAGACAAAAACGTATACAAAATTTAACGCAGCGGGATTCAAGCCCGCGCCTCTTAAAAACCAAAACGTAACCTGTAGCAAGATTTTTACAAATTTCGGCTACCCAATGATTATTTCTACCAATAATCAAAATAATACATACCACTTTAAAACAATGTTTAAATGTTTGTTATCTTTATTTGCTTTAATATACAATGAGTTTCGATCGTATTTTCGTCTCTACAAAATATTCCTACTTCGAACCTGCTAACATCGGTGTACATTTCTCAACTGCGCCACAGTATTACCACCGCTAAACATCGCTAAATCGTCCCAACCTTCACAGAACAATACATTTGAACAACTGATGACTAACGCGAGGTATTTAGAAAAGGTTACATTCCTACAAAGCATCTTATATTATTTTTTATTATAACGCATTAGATTTTATGCTTGTTATAGGTCTTCGGGTCAAGTATTTCATTTCGCTGTAAGAAATTATATATAAATCGTTTTATATAAGCCTTGTTGTATTCGTATTGTAAGTAATAAGTCTTGGGAAAGTGTCGGTGGCGTGGGACAGTTTTTTACTGTAATCGCGACTAGATGAGAGTTCGATTCTCACTCGGTGTAATTATTATAATTTATTTGTTTCCTCTGGTAAAATGCGACGTTGAGTTCCGCCCACATCCTATGTTTCGAATTCAGAAAGTGCAGAAACGAGTGTCTTGTCACTAGGTTTTCTTTGCCTACCCTTGTATACAGGAAAAAGCGTGAAGCTGAATATTTTATTTCATTCCTGGAAAAAAAAAATATTTTTAAATATTCCTATATTTTATATGACGTACTAAAAAAATATTAAGGAGTAAGATATCTGAATTTGGTAGCGATGGTCGTGGGTTCAATATAGTCTGGTGCAGGGTTTTATTTTAAAAAAACTAATCTGGACAGACAGTGTAGTATGGACACACACTTATTTCACTGCAAAAAAATAGGAGAAAAAAGAATATTAAAAGAAAAAATATAGAAACTAAGTAGTTTCATGTTTTTCCTGAATATGAGAGATGCAGTGAGAATGTAGTGTTGAGACACTCCGTTCTCTACTCTCCACTCGCATTCGTTAAGCTACGTGTAAAATTAAGACCAAGAAAAAAATATATAATCATTTATCCGAGTTGAGATCGAACGCAAAACCATATAGTTGACAGTCAGTTATTAAACAAGTGTTTTACATAATATAGACAAACTTACCAATTCGTCATAAGTGACTTAAATATTAGGCGTAAAATAGATTCATAGGTATTACTAAATTATTCTAATTTTAGATAATATTAGATTTATATTTGCGAGAGGTCAAGAGTCTTGGATCACAGTTCAAGATTGCTTGATGGGCATTCCGAAATAATTAATCCTCCTAATGCACTGTATGGACTAATTATTTATTAGCCTTAGATTTTCTATTTCAGAACTTAATGTATGTACATTAAATTCCACTGCTGGGGTGATGAAGATGATGTTTACAAGTTTACTAAAGGTGTTCTTTGAATTTGACAAATTTCTGTGTTGTATTTTGCTTCCTAGGAGATAATGTATCAAAATTAATGAAAAATAAAGATATATCAAGTTACTGCGCTACTGAGTGACTTAAAATTCTTAAAAAGATTGTTCACAGGTTAACCAGGGGATAAAAAGCCTTTCCCGTGGCCTCGGCTAGTGGCGGTCGAGGAGGAGCTCCGTGAGGTTTTAGAGGGTATACGGACGGCCTATCTGACAGACGGGAGTCCCACATAACCACATCCGACTCCCCAATCGGGCTGGTATCCGTAAAGGATTTCCTCACGTAAAAAAAAAGGGGATAAAAAGCCCGTCGATCTTTAAATATTTTTATTACTTAAATTGATATTCTTGAATACACATTCTTCAAGCTACTTGAAAGCATTTTAGTAAATGTCTCTCTAACCAAGAGCTAAAAATGTGGTTTGACTTTGTACCAAGTTTCTCTCATGGAAAAAGGCTTAATGGCAAATGGTAAAAGGCCTTCTTGCGTGTCATATAATAGAATAAGTATATATGGTAAATGAAAAAAGTAACCTACGTTCATCCCTAGACCCTAGACATATTTTTTAATATTAGTATGGATTACTCCCATTTACTACATGTTGTCATTGAAACTGACCTAAAATCATAACTAATTTCTTTGTAGTAGTAGAAAATTTTATTGTCTCTTAAGTCTTCCTCATCAGACAATTGTAATTATTTTCACACTTTTCTCTCTCGGCAAAATGGACTACTCATGCTATCATGATCCTATGGACACTCCGTCTTCAGCAGTCCATTCGAATTTGGGCCGAATCCTTTTTTTTTAGGCTCAACGTCCATCTTTGTTGTGTCAGAGAGAAAAAAATTAAAATAATACAAATATAACCATTCTCTAAATTGGAAATCGTACCACAACCATCGGGCTTACTGTCACACGTATCCTACTGTGTCACGATGGCGGCAAAGTTCAATCATTTTTATTTGTTAACGAAAACTGTCCAGCATACTGAACAACTTTTAATAATTAAGCATTTACTTATTTCTTATAGTTTAGACCTCCTAGACCTTTATGTTTCTTTTTCATTTACACAGGGTCTTCAGTTTTTATATGTTTGCAAATATTTTAACTTTAATAACTCAGAGCTTTGTTTATTTCAACTGAGGACATACTTATTAAATGTAACGTCCCCTCGAAAACCCATCTGACCTTTCAGACTTTTTCGCCTTTGGGCAGTTCATCATAATACATCTCGACGAGATAAGTTTATATAGCCATATATGCAGTCCGAACAGAGAATAGATGTATTAAGCAAATTAAATTCTTATTTCACATCTAATAAGCGGAATACGAGTACATCATTAAGGCGCATTATATTTAATTATAAAATTCCTTGACTCCTTACAATTCGTTATAAGATAATAATGATCACCATTGCATACTTCAATTACTTTAGTGGTATATGTTAAATATTTAAATGTGTAATTTACTAAATAAAAACTAAAGTACTGTCATATTACTTCCAGCTCAATAGTTTATCTCGCATAGCAGAGTGAGTGGAGAAAACCTAGTGTCAAGAGACTCCATTCTCCGTTCTTGTAATATATTTTAAACGAACCATATTATATACGCAGTTCTCGCTTGAGACAAGACGTATTGTACACTAGATTAGTCGTGGGTTCGATATATACTAGAGGGATAATGTGAATTATATTAATTTCACTGCTGTGGTAACCGCACTCCTTAATAAAAAGAAAAAAAAGTTCTATCTGTAGATAGTAGAATATTTAAAAGATAAAAGTATAAGCACGTACCGCTGTATTAAAGGATAAAATTGTAACTTTTGTATTTAAAAAGAGCAACTGTTTAGTTTCTCGCCGGTTCTTCTCAGCAGAACTGCTGGTAGCTTTATGTTCCTCCGACGATTCAAAAGTGCTTGCAAAAGTCTAATTGAATAAAAGATATTTTGAATTTGAATTTATGCGGGAAAAATATTTAATTAGATTATGTAGTGTTTATTCTCTTGAAAACCGTTCAACTCTTGAACGGTTTTGAAGAGGCGCGGGTTCAAATACCGCTGTGTTCAAAAACATTTTTATACGTTTTCTAAATATGTCTTTTTCAACCAAGTGTCAGTTCACTTTCCGCCTGAATTCAAGCCATTGCTTTTGGAGAGGTGGAACACAACGCCGCGCTTTGTTTTGTTTACATGATCGGATAAATAAAAATAATTAAATTATAACCATTCATTTCGAATCGAACCCACGACCAATCGCATATACATTCAGATGCTGTCCCACAGCGCCACGATGACCTTTAAGGAGAACTGTAGTGTGTGAGTAAATATCTCATAATGGATATGGTAAGTGTGAAATGAATTAATTTTATCCCGTTTTACGTATTTTTATATGTGCTATGGAATAAACACACCTGCACTTTTACTGCTATGCGTGAAAAAGCGTGACGAAAAAAGTGTCACTGCTATGCGGGACAAAGCGTGAAGTAGAAAAAAAAATTTACTATGGTCTATGGTCTAACATTGAAAATCAACCAAAATATTACCATAAGTTCAATGATCGACAGTATAGATAGTCACTTTCCCGTTCTATCCAGTCCAACCGTCCTAAGGTAACTTACATAACGTTTCCGCTTAAGCAATTGAAGGTCAATCGTGTTTGTATGTAATTTTTATCAATAAATTTATCACTTAATTTCTTAAATATTATGGATATTATCATTGATTGATTGATTTCAAGGGGTAAAGTAGCTGTAACACCGTTTATACTAGCACGGCTGCCACCGCTCAGCTCTAGAAAGAAAAAAACATTACTGTAATTAATCTAGTGTAGTGATTATGATTGTTCTATTACATGAACAAAATAGTAACTGTATCATTGATACGTATTTATGAACACACACTATTATTTTCCTCCAGTTGCTTAAAAAAAAAGAAAAGCAAAAAAAATATATTATTATTATTTAAAAAACGTATAAAAAATTCAACACAGCGGTATTTGAACCCGTGCCTCTTGAGAACCGCTTGAACAGTTTTCAAGAGGCGCGGGTCCAAATCCAGCATTGCATTGTAGTGCATTCAAATTTTTATTCGTTTTTCAATTTCGTAAGGGTGCGATGCACTTTAAAAATGCTAAAAAATATTTATTATTATTTATATACTACTAACAAATCAAAACACTATTTAACATTTTTAAACTGCTATACCCGCACTTAGGAAATTGAAAAAACTTTTTTAGAAAACGTTTAAAAAGTTGAATGCACCGGGATTTGAACCCGCGCCTCTTGGAAAGCGAAAAATGCAAAGCGCACATGAACCTCTCCATACTATTTCCAAGTTTTTTTTTTTTTTTGGCTATTGTAAAAGCCCGTTTACATAGAAATTACAGCTTTCTACATCAAGTTGCTTCGGATGTTCAGTAAGTTGTTACTTACTGAAATTGATTAATTGAAACTATATATATGTTCCCTTTTTCCCGCAACACGCTAGAGAAGTATTAAAAACTTATCTATATATCTATATCTATATATTGTATTAATTTATAAGTGAATAATTTATAAGAACATAATGCGGACGGAAATGTAAGAAATCTGGCATAGATAAAGTTTATATAGAGAAAAAAATTCAGAAAGCCATATTTTCATGATAATATATATGAAATTCTCGTTCAATTAATAAATTAAATGTCACACATACTGCCCCATGTGTTTTACTTACTTTTTTGTCAAATTAATGAAACACTTGTACGAATATCTGAAGTCAAATATATACCTGTAAAATTTTATCTAAAATATTTGAATCGGCGACCGTTATTAAAGTTATAACTAGTTTTTTGACTTAAGTAGTTCACAAGAACCTAACTTAGGTAGCATCCACATATTTAAACTACACTTCTAGGAAATGCATAGTATTACCTTGAATTAATTGATTTCTGCAGGATGTAAGATGTTCCACATTACTACTGGACACCTTAGCCTTGACAAGAGCCCTTTACGTGTATAAATCAGACCTAATAGACGGCTAACATTTAACTAAGTGCGTGATTAATAAAGGAGTGGGTGATCCGCATACTGTATTGCTAATATATTTATATATTATAGTAGCTGTTGTCAGCGACTTCGTCTGTAGTTACTCTGTAGCATCTCTTAACCATATTTACAGCAAAAAAAAATTTTATTTCATACAATCTTGCAAGAGACCTTAGACCTCCTTAATCTGGCCCTGTTGCAAAAACCGTTTTTAGCGAACGTCTGCAAATTTTAAAACAATTTTCCAGCCAAATTTCAGTTTTGTACGTCAAAAATCAATAGGCTTGCGGCATTTTATGACGAGTGATTACTATATAACCAGTTACATTCAATTATATCCGATTAATTTTCTAACATCGGTTCTTTTCAGGTTTGAGGCACCAACTTTAGTAAACCGGAAGTAGATTGTTTGGGGTCAAAAATATGAAGTATATAAATTTTTATATCTTTACACATTTTCCCGCCTAGCAGGGTAATCAGAGAGAACCTAGTGCCAAGACACTCCGTTCTCCACTTTCCATCCCAAATCGAGATATTGCATGTTGCGTGGCGGGATCCCACACCGCGGTTTTGTCTTGTAGCAGAGTAAAGAAATGAAAATAATTTAAATATAGTCATCCCCCGAGTGAGACATTCGAACCCACGAGCAATCGCTTTTAAAGTGAAACACTGTACTACTGCGCCACATTGGCTTTAACTCTTAATTTTAAACACAAATATTTCTTTTGACATTATTATTGAGACAGATAATTAAGACTAATATTGCTAGTGAAAATTTAAAAAGAATCTAAAAATCTAATCTAAGCAGGTGATGCTAAAATCTAAGAAAATGTAATCGACGCAGGTAATGCTATAATCTAAGCTAAATCTAAAAAAATCTGATATAAGTCAGATAATTTAATTAAAATCTTAAATGTTGCGATGGTTATGAGTTCGATTAATATTTATATAAATGGTTGCGGTCCGATTAGACAAAGGACAGTATTGAGTTCCTTTATTCAAGACGCAATGTTTTTAAATTGCCACCCGTGCCGTTAGCTATGGAAAATATTTTACCATTTTTAAAGTGTTATTCGCACACTTAGGAAATGTGAAACTATTTTTAAAAAAACATATGAAAGAATCCGGAAACCGACCACTAGGTGCGGGTTTGATTCCTGCTGCGTTCAAATTTTCATACGTTTATAAGTTTGTGATTTAAGTGGGACCGCGGGCGGGTGATTTACGCAGGCGAAGCTGCGGGCGGCTCATATTTAATAAATAGCATTGTCTCTTGGCAAAGGATTATTCGCAGAATAATCTATGGGTAGCAGAAATTTGTAAAAATCACTCTACAGAGATGCTAACAACATATATAAGTTGTAAAAAGCGTATAAGAATTTTGACGAAGCCGGATGTAGAACGCATAGCTTAGCGGTCAGAGCGCTTGGACGGTTTCCAAGAGCCGCTTACATCGCACTGGGCGTTTTAATTTTATGTTTTGTAAAAAATTTTCTTCTTTTGGAATTGTTTGTTATAGTAAAAAAAATAATAATAATAAAATATTATTTAACAAGTTGATGATGGCCGCAATATATTATTTCAATGTGGACATTTTATGGCCATAATTACCAAAAAAATATAGTAAAAAGAATAAATATATATATAGACTTTAAAGGGGTACTTTTCTTGTTTCGTTTCTAAAAATAAGAATCTCTTTTTTTTCTTGCTATATCCATAAAAATATACAAAATATAACACTTCAACCTTACTTTGAGTAATGATACTATAATAATTTCATAGCCTTTTGATGATACACTAATTGATTTTAAATGCCCGTTCAAACAAAACTCTGTTTAAACAAAACAATTGTCTAAATTGAGAAACAATGGCCTCTAACTTAATAGCGTAATCATATTTATATACTGTGTCTAATATTAAAAAAAAATTTTTTTAAAGTGTTATTCGCACACTTAGGAAATTGAAAAGGACATCTTTAGGAAACGTATAAAAAATTGTTTTTAAAGTCTAAATATGTTTTTTATACTGTTTCTATTTGATGTACTCTATGGTCGTGCAGTTGTAAAATGGGGTACTGTTGAAGCGATGACATTCAATTTATAAAAGAGCTAGAGATTCGCACGCGGTTTCGCCTAAACGACGCGACTTAACTATTTCGTTTTTTCGCCCGCCCACAGGTTTGTCAGGTTGTAACTTTCTTATTTATGAACCGATTAAAATTAAATAATAAATGTTAAGGGAAGCTTACCATAATACAATAGAAACAACTATTTTTAGAAAGAAATAACGAATATTTTGCGATGAAATTATTCTGAAATTAGCGTGCACTAGCGCACAGACAAACAGAAAAAAATATTGTTTTGGGTTCTATTATATTAATAAACGCCCCCAATAATATTTGTTCTACGTACAGACAGCGATCTGTTACATTTCTATTATATGAATTCACGCTTTTTGCCTTATAGTACTTAGAGAGAACCTAGTCTCAAGCCACGGGGGCGTAGTGGTACAATATGAGAATCTTACTGTAAACGAGATGCTTTTGGATTTGCACTGAGAACGATTAAAATTATTTTCTTTTTCCTGCTCTTATAAGACTCTTGAAAGTCCAGCTACTCAGCACAATATTTCTACATTTATTATTCTACGATTATATTTCTACGATTATTATACATTTTGAAATGAAACTATTTTAACCGGATTAATCGCGTATAATTTTGGTCCGTGGTCACAAGTAGACTGTGACCTGAACTGTGACCACGGACTACTGTAAAGTGTTCGAAACGTCGGGTTCTAAAATGTATGAACGATTAATCCGTTTTTTTTTTATTTATCCGTGTTTATTTTTATTAAGACTTGATAATTATTTTGAGAATTAATAACATCTTAATGTAACGTTTTTAAGAGAGTGTTACAGTCGTATTGCCAAATAGATGGCATGGTAAATTATCTTGGATCTAATTGAATAGGCTGCGGGTTCGAATTTCAATTGGGGGTAAAATTTTAAATTAAAGTATAATTATTGGAATAAGTTTGCTTTGTAAATAAAGCTGTTTTTATATTCACCATAGCTAGCAAACAAAGGCTCGTCTATTAAATGGGTGGAATATTAGTTTTTAAATCAATATTAGACAATCAAATTATCATGCATAGCAGGGTAATGTACTTGGTGTCAAAATACTACGGTCTTCAACTTATCCCATATAATCCCAAAATTAAAAATGATTTAAATAAAATCATACCCACAAGTGAGCATTGAACCAAACGCATTTACAATCAGACTGTCCCTCTGCGCTACGATGTGTTGCAAACAAGAAAAAATAGACTAAACTAAAAATAACAGACTAAATAGACTAAAAAAATAGACTAAACTAAAAATAGACTCGCAAAATTTTACTCTACGACCTCGTTCATAATCAACTCAAATTGATTTAACCCATAATTATCATATACTGACAGGTCTAACCAATGTCCAATCTACACATATAATTACGACCTGTAGTGTTGTATTGCGTATATGACACGCCTATACATCTTATTATCGAATACAAAGTTACATCACTAGTTGTGCAACATTTTCCAGTTTTGGAAGAGTGTCCGAATTTTAATACGATTAGTATATTAATTATAGTATATGTTATTTTAAGTAGAACAGTCGGGTCTAGCTTTGTACGTGTCCAAAAACACTTACTTAATACGTTTATATGAAACTTGACTGTTCTAAAGCATTAGAAGTGAAATATACTTGATATATTATTTTTTTTATAATTTTTATTTAGCTATGACTTTTAGTTATTTTTAGAAGCCTTCGTGGAGTAGTGGGTGCGTCTGACTGTTAACGGGATTGGTCGTTAGTTTGATCTCCACTGATGGATAGATTAGATATTTTGGATGTTTTCTTTTATGAACTCTGGTAAGGCCGCCGTCAAGTTTGGCTTCTGAACACGCAATGTCTCGAAAGTGGAAAACGTAGTGTCTCAATTAGGTTCTCTGTGTCAACACATTCATGCGGAAAAAAGCGTGAAGATAAAAATTATTACTTTTTTCTATTTTTATTTATTAAATTTGAACTAAAAATCTTTACCATCCAAGTTCCTGTTCTGTCACATCGATCAAATGGTTTCTGTGAAAGCAGAAACAGGTGCAGTCGCTTGATTTTGCACGCGTTAGTTGTGGGGTCAATTCCATTTGAGGAAATATTAATATTAAAGGAATTCCCTTTGTGGGAGGGAAGGCTTACGGTACAACATCAGTTTCTAATATATAAAAATACTTTATTATAATAAGATCCGGACATGTGTCTAATTTTCTAAGCAAATAAGAAGCCAAAAAATCTGTCAAAATACGAATTGCAAGATTTTCTGATATTAATAGAATTAACGTGTGAATTCATTTTTAAGATTCACAATTAGGATATGAAAAATACTTTTAGAAAACGTATAAAAATTTGAACGCAGCGGGATTCGACCCGCGCCGTTTGGAAATCGTCCAAGCGCTTTAACCGTTAAGCCATGTGTCCCACATCCTGCTGCGTTAAAATTCATATACGCTTATTACAACTTATATTTGTTGTTAGCATCTCTGTTGAGAAATTTCTGGCTTTATGGGATTTCCATCTGGCTCTAATATATCTAAAAGTTGCAAGTCCGATAATAGTGTAATAATAGGATTTAATATAATTATAGTTAAATGTTAAAGATAATTTAATAGTTTATTAGTATACAGTGCTTAGTCCCCGATGTAAGAGGTCATTTGGCAATTGCATCGTTGTTTATGGGAGAATGGTATTTTTGTTCGTAGGAATATTGAGAAAATACGGCCATCGCAGCGCAGTGGAACAGCTTCTGTCTGTTCGTAATTGGTTGTAAATTCGATTCCTATTCGAGGGGATTATCATGATTAATTTTTCCGCCCTGGACTCAACGCGGCATTGAGTTCCAACACTTAATACACAATATCTTGAGCTCGTATTTGCCTACCCCTGCTATGCGGCAGAAAGGGCGAAACTAGATTGACATCGACAAAAATATGTTTTCTGAAACAAACAATAGGTATATTTAAATAGTGCTTATAGTATTATAGATTTTGCTTAATAACGGCGCGAATAGTTAAAATGACCGGAGGGATATGTCACTTATTTTTTAAAAAATATATTTTTTTTAAGTAAAAAAAAAATTGTTTTCATTCCAATGTAATTGTAAGACAAAGCGCGGCGTTCAGTTCCGTCATTCAACACTCAATGTCTCGAATTTGAGTGGAAAGAGGAAAACGAAGTTCTCTTTCTCTTTTCTTCTATGCGGGATAAAGCGAGAAGCTGTAAAAAATACTTGTCTTCTGTACTCTTATGTATATACTATATTTGTTATATATCAATATATTTATATAAAATTTGAATTCGAACTAACAATTATATGATACTGCAAGTTTTTTAACACTTTATCCTAAGTGTTATATACACATTTAGGATATACAAAACATTTTTAGAAGACATATAAGTTTTCGAATGCAGGGGGATTCGAACCCGCGCTTCTTGGGACGGAAGCTTGGAAATGTTGCGGTTTCCAAGAGGCGCTGGTTCGAATTTGTATACGTTTTCTATAAATCTTTTTCACCCACTGCAAGTTACCAATAAACTTGCGAAACGACGATCTGGCGAGAAATAAAACGAAAATAAATAAATACATACATACACATAATCATCATTAATCATCATATTAGGCTCGTTTCACATAATATATTGCCATTTTACTATGTTATTTACATATTTCTAAAGGTTAATAATAATAATAATAAGAAAAATTACCATCGTGGCGCAATTTCAAAGTGTTTGATGATTGAACACGATGGTTGCGGGTTCAAGAATGTGGTAATAGGGACACATTTAAGTTGCATAGGCAAAATGAATAGTGTGCTTATTTATTTTCAGCTTCACGCATTTTCCCGCATTGTAGGGTAGTCAGAGAACCTAATCAGGACACTCTAATAAACGCTTTCTGCATGAAATCAAAACGTAGCATTTGAATGGCGAAACTGAACGTCAAAGTTTGGTTTATTAAATATATTTTAGAAAAAGCGTGAAGTAGACGAAGAAAAGCAAGCGAAATACACGAGATTGCATTGAATTGAATTGAAACTCTGCAATTGCCAAAATCAAAGTACCTACTTAGTACTAATTTCAGCAACAAAATTATTATCGTATAGTATCGTATATATTATATAGTATCGAAATTTACACTTGACTAGAAATTTCGTGTACACAAATCAATTATAATACTTCTCCATACCTTATTTATTCTTTTTTACAGTACTTGTGTAACAGGTGTTTTTATCACCAGTCTGGTTGGATAAGGTGCTGGGTTTTTATACCTGAATCCATGTCTGTCTTATAATATTAGAATTAATTTACAATTTGGTAGCGAATTCTATTTCTATTGTTCTACGGTTTACAAAGGTTTGAATTGAATTTATTTATTGAACCAAACACAGTTTATTATATTATAAGCTGTGAGTGCGTTTTATTACATATCGATTATCTAAATTACGCATGATTAATTCACACAAAAAAACACATATAAAAAAAAATCCATTAACAAAATATACGTATATGTTTTTTTCAAAGAAAACTCTGTATGGGGCTCTGTACGGGACTTGAACCCGCGACCATAACTTCAGTTATACATTCCAATTGCTTTACGAAGCTTCCGCTATACTAGTTTATTTTAATTAATTTATTTATATTAATACAATATTAAATATAACTACTCTATTCAATTATAGATGACATTCAAGAAGTCCGTTTGAACTTTATAATGTTATATGTAATATATATAATAAGGTACCGCAGGGCGAAGGCAATATGTTGAAAGTTTCTATACTAAATTTGTATTCCCTAAGTGAATTTTAATTTGTTTTACGCAACTGCTATAGAGAGAGAATTGAACCGAGCGGACCGAAAGAGCCTAGTGCTTCGTCGCTTTAAATAAGAATTTCGAAAGCGGGTAAATAAAATAAAATTTAAACATAATTCCACTTATGGGAATCGAACCCACACACACAGCCATCGAATTTCATGTATACCCATTATCAATCTACAAATGCCTGTAGGTAGTGTAATTTTTTTTATTTGTTCGCTCGCTCGCTTCGTTAACGAGAAAAAGGGCGGAATTGAGTTCCACAACTCAACACAAGGTCTCGGATTCAGTTGGAAAGCGGCGAGCGGAGTGTTTTGACACTAGGCTCTAGAGCCTAGAGAGAGTCTAGAGCCTAGTGTCAAGAAGTGTTGACTTGACGTGAGTCACATTTAAGTAAAATTTATTTCATATCTTAATTGACTTGTTATTAAGCTTGATTTTGAAACGCTCCTAAACCTCACAAGATAATCGCATTCTCACACATAAACATAAATATTAATTTATAGTTCTTTCTCAAGAAAATACGTTAGAATGTGAAATATTGTCAGTTTAACTAAACCAAAGTTTGGAAATACTGAGTAATGTAATATGAGGCTATCGTGGCGCAGTGGAACAACGTCTGACTGGAAACGCGATTGGTTGCGGGTTCGATTACCACTTGGAGTAATGATTATATTCAAATTATTTCCCTTTCTCATAACACAAAAAACAGGGTTGATTTCGTCCACTCAATACATAATGTTCGAATCGAATTCGGGCGAAAGTGGAGAACGGAGTGTCTTGACACTAGCAGAAAATGTACTGACATTTCCGACATTTCTGTCATTATACACAGATACAAGCCGTAAGCGATAACGTATCATACTTAGAACAAAGATGGAATATTTGCGTCGAAATCGTGAAAGATCAAAATCAATTGTTATGAGTAACATTCCTTTAGTAATATTTAGGTCAAAGTCAAAAGTTCGATCGTGTATCGTAAAGTTAGATTTATTGTTCAATACTTTAATTTGAAAAATATATATTTTCGTATAAAATATTCTTTTATTACCTTCACCAGACCATGGCTGGCTGTGGGTTTGATTCCCGCTCGGGCAATGATTGTGTTTTTAATTATTTATAAATCCCCACTGCGGTGATAAGACAAGGCGCAGCGTTTGGTTCCGCCACTCAACACGCAATGTCTCGGATTCGGGCGATAAGAGGGAAATGGAGTGTTGAGACGTTTTTTACTTTACATCGCACATCTTATTATTTAGTATTGTTCGCTTGTTGTATTGTTATGGATATCCTTATTTTAACCACGTATATATTATACTAGCTGTGCCTACGACTTCATCCGCGTGAAATTTGTAAAACAAGCCTAAGTTACTCTTTATTACATCAGCTATCTGCTAATAAAGTCCCATCAAAATCGGTCTACACTTTCTAGAGATTAACAAACACAAGACAAGACAGACAAAAATTGTAAAACACATTGTTTAGGTATATGTAGCGTTTACACAAACATTAAGTTTAGTAAAAAGCAGTTATTTTAATATTACAAACAGATACCCCAACTTTATTTATTTGTTTAGATATAAAGACTCCCTAAAGTGAAATTTGAACCTTAACAAAAATTATATACCTACAAATAAGAAGAAACTTCTTAGCATTCCACGGATTCACCGTGCCCATAGCGTTGCAAAGAGAGGAGTTCGGGGATAAATGGCCTCTCTGAAATGCGCATTAGCGCTCACCTCCACTATCCGACCTCCTCTCTACACCTAACCAAATTTAGTAGGACTAATGCCGCTATAAAAATACGAACTATGAACGAATGATAATTCTATACAGATTGATATTTTTTACGTACATTATACAGAAATTTTGTTGTTATATATCTCGCACCTATTTCTATATACGATATTATATATTAAACACTACTAAGTAATTGCAAAAATTATTTCGATACAATATGGAATTACTATATTAGAAATTAAAACACGATTTCGCTAATAATAATTAGATGAAACTGTTAATTAAATATGAAAATTAATTCAATATAATTTAATTATTAATAATATAATCTTAGTTTTAAAACGAGATTTAAACCCGTGACTCTTGGAAAACATACAACCGCACCGGCTGTTAAGCCATGCTTTCATAGAGTCAACGGCTAGAACCCGCTGCGTTATACGCTTTCTAAATATTCGTTTCATATCCCTTGAATAACACTTTTTCACAATTAAATTTAGAAATGGAATTGAACCCAAGATTGTTGCGTGCATTTCATACTAACAACTGTGCTCCGATGGCTTTCACATTGTCCAGCTGAAAGTAAAAACATTCGATCTACGTGAGAATCGAACACGTGACCTTCGCACAAGATACGGCGCCAATATGTGAATGCTTAACCTACTTGTTACACTTGTTTTAGCCAAATATATTTTAACATTCTTAATAGGTATTGAAATACTAATAGCTTGTATATTAGATATGATTTTGTATATATAGTACAGTAAACTAGTTGAAGCTTGCAACTTCTTTTGCTCTTTAGTTTCGTAATTTTAGGATAATAATCTTAGTTTCAAGCACTTCCGGCATACCAGGGTCGTCAGAGAGAACTGCGCCTCGGGAATCGAACCCTATACTAAGGAATAAACAAGCACAAATCGAGATACAACTCAAATTAAACTTAAGCAAAAACAATATTTATGAAACGATTGAAATGAAACAAACACTAAATGCTAAAGGAAGAGCTTACCACAATATAGTAGTCAAAATTGCATTTAAACTTGTTGAGTGGTTTTTGATATAAGCGTGCACGAATGCAAGATAAATCGAAAAGAAAATTAAAATATGTTTTATTTTTGGTTTTTAATGCCCCCAAAAAAAAAAATTCCATGTATTTTCCATGTACACACAACGCCTAGTTATATTTTTATGATATGTAAAGATTATTTATTTAGGTCAAGAGTCAACAATATTTTAATTTTCTTACCGAGAAGAATTGAAAACCCATAGCAAAAGACAGGCTAGCTCGTCACCTCCTTCACCAAAACTTACCAGAGTGGACACAACGAAGAAGAAAAAAAGAAGAATTATAATTTAGGCAAATTAGTTAACTGCTTCATTGCCACCATTATTCTTGTTATAAATTTTTAAAGATTTGGAAAGGTTCAGAATATTTTATTAAATCGATTTACTCAATCGATTAGGGGCCATCGTGGTGCAGTGGGACAACGTCTGACAGTAAAATCGATCGGTTGTGGGTTCGATTCCCACTCGGTTCAATTACATTTAAATTATTTTCGTTTCCCCACTCTGGTACATAAGACAGCGCGTCGCTGTAACCACTTAAAACGCAGTCTCAATTTTCAGAAACCCGTAAATATACTTTTATTCTATTAATTTCCTTAATAAAATAATAAATATACCTTAAATAAAATAGTCTTATTACATCAAAGCATCGAAATAGACAAAAGCGAAGGCGAGTGAAGTTCAAATAGCGAGACAATGAGTAATCGAATGTTCCCATGCTAATGTGGGCTAGAATCTTCGCCGAATAATGAAAGTCCTTGAAAGGCGCGCTATACAATACAATCGGTGTAATGTTCTACTAGGGACTCTGTGATTGTATACTAATATTTAGATGTTTTGATAAAACTAAGGCTTTTTTTTTTAAATATAATTTTCTACACATGTTAGGAACCGATTGGAAATAGGTCTAGTGTTAATATATATGCGGCAGCAGTATTACAGCGAAATCTTTTTACAACCTACTAAAAGATCTTGGCTAAGATCTAGGAACTACCGTTTCTAGCACGTATTTCAAAAGCGACTTTTGTAGGATCTTTTCAAATTTATTTTGGTACAGAGATGCCCGGATAGTGGAGGCGAGTGTTAATGTATTTTAAAGGGGCTCCTTACGGTTCCACCTGGGTGGGAAATCCCAGGCACTGCCTCTACACTTTCTGTAATGCGAAGGGCCCAGCATCCACACGGTGCATCCTTCCATGGATATGTTAAGGAGTTTCTTCTCTGTATACATTTTGAGGTACACATATATTGAACAATATTACGAATGTTTGAAGTAACTAGACACTTGTTATAAAAGTTTGTATAAGTTTAAATATAATTAAAAATTATAAAATTTTAAATATTTATAGAAAATCATATATTATCACATGTCTGTATGTATGTTTGCATCAAGTAAGTCAGTGTAGCCAGTTTTTTTTTTATATATGGGCTTATATGGCAGGCTTACGTCTGACTTCATCGAGCCTGATGTTAGGCATTAATGTGGTCTACGATAACATACACACGTACCCATTCACTCTCGATTTGAAGAGCCTCGAATTGTACGACTTAGGAAGCAAACGCCGGCAATGAGTTCCATTTTCTCACTGTGTGAAAAAAAATGTTGATTCCTAGCTATTTATGCATACAAAACTTTAATGTTCCTTTTGTACGACTATTGTGAAAGTGGGCTCAGAATAAAAATATTAAATACTAATTTAGACTTTAATACTGGAGTAAGCTACAATGTTTCAGACATGACTGACCAACCACTTCAAATACTTATGAAGTATATACAAAAGATATATAAAGTAACAAACGGTAGAACTCAAACAAGTATGACAGTAACTAATAACCAACAAGTATGGTCGTAATACCATAGGCAATATTTATACAATTATAAATATAAACTCTAACAATTGATTGGTTGTTTTTTGATTCATTCATTTATTTCCCGGTCTGCTCTGCATGACTTTAGTTTCCACCCTACAGGTAATATCTTAAAAAACTGAGTAGAACGCGGAGAATGACCTAAATAATTCAACACACTATGCTGAATTAAAAAAATATGTAATACCAGCCCAGTTTACAAAGTTAATAAATAGAGATAAAAAAATATTATTCAGCTTCACGATTTTCCCCGCATAACAGTGAGCAGAGAGAAGCTAATGTCAAGACACTCCATACGCCACTTGCCCGAATTCTATACATTGCGTGTTTAGTTGGAGAGGTCAACGCCACCTTCTGTCGTACTAGAGCAGAGAAATTTAAATAATTTTTCATAATTTAAATTTTGTTAAACACAATGAAACTGCCTTAAGCGAAACAAATTATTTACAGGTAATATTCCTGCATATATTAAATTGCAATATTATATGGATATGAGCATTTGATACATAGGCGGTTGCTGGTAGCGCCAAATTAACTTAAGACAAAGTTATGACTAAAATGTGATATTGATAGCTATTTTATGTTTTTGTGGTTTACTTGATGTATAATTGTTTATTGGTTTGACATAAACACTATCATTATAAGTTAAGTGGGTTTATACAGTTCACAAAGGTTCAAAGTCCATATGTCCATGTATAAGTAAATAAAATGAAAATAATTCATGTGTATGAGGCCAAAGTGACTCAGTGGGACAGCGCCTGTGAACGCGATTGGTTGTGGGTTCGATTACAATTCGGGGGTGTGATTATGTTTCAATTATTTTGTGTTTTATTTTTTCGATTTGGTACCTAAGACAAAGCTCAGTGTTTAATTGCGCCACTCAACACGCAATGCCTCGATTTCGGGTGGAGAGTGGAAAACGGAATATCTTGACACTAGTTTCAATTGCCTATGCGAGAAAAAGCGTAAAGATTGGTTCTAATAAATGAGAAAAATTATATAAATTTTCAATGACTTCCATTAAAACGGGCAATTAGTTATTGAGATATTACAAAGGAAAGACCTTAACTTATTTTATTTTTTTATTATTCATAGCAACAATAACAAACATAATTTTGGTTACAACTAACATTTGGGACTAGGCTTCAAAACGTAAAGCATCTTAAAAAAAATACTAACAAATATATACAATATAGAGATACGAGTAAGCATATAATTAATACAAGGAACAAATCAGCTTATAAAATGAATCTAATTATAATACCACCAAAAAGTTTGGACCAAAAAAGACTTATAAAAATCCAGGAATTCTATAAATCATCGAAAAATAATTCATTGATTTGAATAATAATTCAACCTAGGACTATTTTTAATTGGCCAAGGCCCCGCTACTTTTCAAATTCAATAAAATATCATAGTAACCTATTTTACAATGTTCTCAATATTATAAGAACTTCTAAACTTTTTGGCGGTAGTGTAAGTAGAATTTAAGATAAACTTAATGATGGTATCCAGCATTGGATGCTGGAGCTGGAGCATATTCTTGCTTGTAACCTTCATACTGGTAGCTCTGAGCTGGTTGCTGCTCAGCTTGGTATGATTGAGATGATTGATGCTCAGCTTGGTAGGATTGGGCTGATTGATGCTCTGGTTGATAAGATTGAGCTGATTGGTGCTGGGCTTGGTAGGATTGCGCTGATTGATGCTCTGGTTCGTAAGAATGAGCTGATTGATGCTGGGCTTGGTAGGATTGGGCTAATTGATGCTCTGGTTGGTAAGATTGAGCTGATTGATGCTCAGCCTGGTAGCTTTTGGCCGATTGTTGCTCAGCGTGATAGTGACCTAATGAAAATAAAATAATATGATATAAATATTGTTTTGTATTTCAACAAGTAAGATGAAGAAGGAAGAACACATGTTGTATTTATAAAATGATGTTGTATTTATAAGATTTTGGTTAAGCAGATAAAGCCTAATCTGACATTTTATTGTCTCACACCTATTTACAATATGTTGAAAAACTCATTTAGGTCAGACCTTTCATTATATTTCTCATTTAGGTCAGACCTTCCATTATATTTCTGTTAAATGCTTTAAGATGACTCCCAGATTAAATTATTCAATAATTCAAAAATATTATATTGCTAGATAAAACTGCTTTAAAACCTAGCAGTGATAGCGAATGTAACTACACATTAATGTAAATCATATCAAGCGGGCACAAGTTCACGCTTGTGCCCGTATAGCAAGGCAGTTAGAGGAAAACTAAGTGGAAAAATTAAATTAATTTAAATATAATGATTCTTCCGAATTGGGATCAAACCTACAACCTTGTTTACAGACAGACGCTGTTCCACAGTGACTCATGAATATAAATATTTATAGTTAATTAGAATATAATAGATTCAACTTATATACAAGTACATACCATCGTCATAAATCCCGCTGGCTTCAGCCTTGGCGTTTTCTTCCAGAGACTTCAGGATGGCTTCAGGGATTGGAGGTGGAGTTGGGAGATGAGAACCTTGGGGTCTGAAACCATGCTCGTCAGCGGTGTATGTGACAGTGTATGTATGGCCATCGTCACCCTTATAGGAGAAAGCACCTTCTGCTTGAGTGCCTTTGATTACTTGGCCAATTTCTTGGGCTTTGATACCTGAAATGATTTTATTTAATAAAAATTTTTACAAAAAGGAATTTCGTTTTATTAATATTTTTTTTATTTCTTAAGATACATTTGTCATTTTTTCTCAATTTTTTTTTTTAAATATGTCACATTTAATGTTGAATGACTCCATTTTAATCCCACGAGATAAAACCTGATAGTTAATGGCACGTTTTGTTTAATTTAGAGTTAACTGATATTTATTAAAAATATCAGTGCTGAACAATAAACTCCTTACGTATTAAAAATATATATTTAGAAAACGTATAAAAATATTAGTTGTAACTAGGTAACAACAAATTTAAGATGTAATAAGCGTATAAGAGGCGCGGGTTCAAATCCCGCTGCGTTCAAATTTTTATACGTTTTCTAAATATGTCTTTCTCGATTTCCTAAGTGTGCGATTAACACTTTAAAAATGTTAAAAAATCCTTACGTATTAGCCAGACACATTTCAACTGTACGGCATTGCCATCACCAAAAATATTATTATTCAAAAACATACAAATCTACTCACCATTTTCAGTCTCATAAGCATAATTGTAGCTATGATCGTTACTTTCTGAATGATAAGCCAAAATTTTGGCTGATTTCTCAGCAGACGGTCTTTGTTGGACTAACTGGCCGGAGTAAGCGTGTCCAGGGAAGGAATGGGGTTGACCAGCATACACTCCTTGGTGTTCCACAGCTGATTGGTACACGTCAGCGGCGTTCGCATAGTGGTCTGCTTGTGGCTGACTGAAGATCTGGCCAGCTGATGCTGCGGCGATGATGGCGGTGAATGATGTAAACTGGAATTTGAAAATAAAAATTCGTAACAAACCGATTTTTACAATTTGTCCAAAATTTTATGGTAAAAAGAGAATCTTGAAACGTTTTAGCAAAAATAAAAAAAAAGTAGGGGAGACTTTAAATTGACAATATATTCAATTTTTCAATTTGGGCGATATAAGAAGGGCCTTGCTGATTGGCAAACCCTAACATATTATTTCGACATATAAGTCCTACAATACATCTCAATTGAACCACATATTACTTATAACCTATAAATTATAATAAATATAAGTTTGAATTAAGAAAGTTCAATTATAAAGTTCTCTAATAATTCATTATTTACATATAATTATTATATCAAATATTATATAAGAAATATTCCAATTATATATTTCTATAATTGAAGTTAAAACAAAGTGACACAAATAGAAAGGAAGCTGTTAAATTAATTAGAGCTTTCAAAATTTCATATTTAAAAATAAACGTACCAGTTTCATTTTGTATGTAATTCGCAAAATGTTTGAATCACGAATGATAAAAAAAAATTTCACTCGTCCGTTTTTATACAAAAAAGTTTCTATATACGCACGTTCTTATTAAGTCACACTTGTTTTGTTATTAGCTGGCTGTATATGTAAAGTTAGAACTTAGGTGAAATTTTATTATGTTAGATCATTGTAAATTTATATTTAATATATTTTAAGTTTGTGCTTATTATGCTTTTTCGTTTCAAGAAAGAAAAAACCGAGTGACACATCTCTCTGTTCCTTTCCTCTGTTTCAGAGTAATCCAACAAAATACTTTGTTCATACTTAATAATACTTTTTTTTGTTAAAAAAAAGTTTTTTGTTAAAAAATAAATATTAATCGCACTTAGGAAATTGAAAAAATTTATTTAATAAATAGCATTCTCTCAAATCAGGTTCAAATGCCGCTGCGCCCAAATTTTTATACGTTTTCTAAATATGCCCTTTTAATAAAACTTTTGAAAACAAGGGAAAATATTTGAAATTTAAATAATTGTATAAGTGAAAACTATCCCTAATCACTTTAACTTATCCTTGATATCAATTATACGATGTAATTACAATTATAATCAGACGCTTTGTTAGTTTATTCATAACATTTTATCAATTATTAATATTTAAAACAAGCGACCCGTTTGCACAAGCACGTACATGACTAAGCTATTTCGTTTTTTTAACCGCCCGCGTTCTATAAATGACAAACTTTGCTTGAATTTATAATTGAAATGGTTGTAACTTTTTTATTTATACACCAATCGAAATAAAGAAAATACTGAATGTTAAGGGAAATGACCACAATACAATAGTCAAAACTATATTTAAATTGGTTAAGCCGTTTCTGAGATTAACGTGCACAAACACACAGACACTGAAAAAAACTTCAAATATCATCGTTTTTCGTTTCATTACATTAATAAATGCCCCTAATAATATATTTTTTATATATATTCCATATACAGACAGAGATCAGTAACATTTTTATTATATGTGTAAATAGATTTAAGGTTTTTTTGAAAAATTTTGTTATATTATTCATAAATAACTATACAGGTACTAGATGCTCTATTATAACTTAAAATAATCTAAATCTATAACAGTACCTAACTTCACAGTTTATGCAGTCATCATGAGATGCTGGCAAATGCGAGTGAGGTAACTAGTAACGAGATGCACCCGATCACTGAGCAAGTGGAACGCGTGTAAGGCGGACTTAAGAAGTTATAGACAGGGCTGTGAAATTTTAAAGGTTTAATATTTATTGGTTAATTTTAAATCATATTTCTATATATTATAAATTACTATATATTTTTTTATTGAACAATATTTACTATTGTCTCCGGTGACGTATATAATACGCGTTACCTTAGCAACGTCATTTTATACAAAAGTATATGTCAAACATATGGTAATGTTTGTAATATTTACTATATGAATTTATTGCATTTGTAATTAATAATTCTGGAAGATATTGGCTATCTACAATTTTTCTACGTATAAACTTTAAGTATGAAAAATTTCGTACTCCTCCACATCATTTTCGGAAAGAGGAAACAAAGAAATATTATTATTATTTACATATATCTCTCTGTCTATATAGTATATAATAATTATAATTATGTAATAATTATAATTGTCTTAATGATGTCTACCTCATTGTACTAAGTTCCTCTAAAATTATTGTCATATAAAATATTTTTTATATTAAAATGTAAAAAATCAACAAAACTAAAGAACTCTGTTCGATATATTTCAGATGTTCAAAACCAAATTTATTTAAGGACAGAGCAAAAATATTTTATACTGAAATATTGCGTCAAGCGGAAATCGAACCTACGATCACAACTTATAAGAAACAATTCAATGACACAAAAACAAGCTTTCCATTCTAAACAATACGTTATACTACAATTAAACAATCACAATTAAGATTAAATTTTGTTTTTTAATTACAATAAAAAACTTAAAGCTTCTGTCTACATTTTTATAGCTCTATTGACTTTCATAATACGGTCAGTATTACTTGTAAGAGAACGGGATCAAGTGTCATTAATGAAAACCAAAATCGATACTAGTTTGTCTGGTTAATGATATCGTAATAATTTCTGGAGTCTTTTTGTTTGTTTTGGAGTGTCCAGAGTTTTTTTTAAGTATTTTTATATTATTTATTATTAGAATATACAAAAAAATTCAAAGTAAAAGCTATTTTACCAGGAGATCTGTTCCAGTCAACTTGTGGAAGTGTGTGAGTTACAATTTGCGGGTAAATTGTGTGGAAAAAAAAATAAAAACCAAAATTATATATATATATATATATATATATATATGTATAAATGGAGATATGTGATAAATGGAGTAAAAAAAGTGTCTTATCACAAAGCTTTACAAGTATATTTCTTCCTTTAAGCAGTGTTCTTATCTTCCCACCAAAATACAGACAAACAAGCAAACAACATATTCTATTACTGTTTTCTCATCGTAAATATATTATAAGAACATACAGTTACTGTTTTATTATAGTATTGATAGATAAAAATATTATTTATCGCATATAATTTACAAAACCAACTTAACGCTTTAAATCATTCTCTACCAGCCAACCCATCATGTGGAAATAAACGCGTAGACGCACAAAATTATATATTTTTTAATTTGCTCGAATCAATGTATAATAATATCAATATATTATTAAAAAAAGACATATTTAGAAAACGTATAAAAATTTAAACGCAGCGGGATTTGAACCCGCGCCTCGTGAAAACCGTTTTCAAGAACGGTTTTCAATTTCTTAAACGTTTTCTAAATGTCTTTTTCAATTTCCTTAGTGTGCGAATAACACTTAAAAAAATGTTAAAAAAAACAATATATAATTGTTATCATTATTATTTTCTTCTTAATAATTGCTCCGTTCTCCACTTTATACACGAATTGCATTAAGTGGCTGAACTCACCGCCTTGTCAACGCTTTAGCTTGACAGAGCGCAAAATTAAAATTATTCAATTAAAGTATCACTCTGATTGGGAATTAAACACAACCAATCACTTATATATATCTATAGTCACTTATATATAAATAATTATAATTCGCGTGTTTGTTTTTTATATTAAAATAACAACTTAATGCATATATCCCAAAATAACATTTTTTTACAATTTTCGTCTGTCGGTCTGCTTGTTCCAGCTAATCTTTGGAGCGGCTGGATAAATTTTGACGGGAGTTTCGCTGGCAGATAGGTGATGTAATACGGAGTAACTTAGGCTACTTTTAATTAAAATTCGCGGGCACAGTTAGTATATATATATAAATATTTGATTAAATACAATATTTCATCATACATAATATGCATATTATGAATTATGACGGTTCAGAAAGTGCGAAACATATATCTAGTATGTAACAAGTCACTCTTATATAAATTAAATAATTATATAGCTACTTAAACTTTCACATAAAAAGTTAAATGTGATTTGAATGTGATAATGTAATGTTTATTTTTATATACTGATAAATAGACGAAACACAAAAAATGTTTGTAGAAAACGTGTAAAAATTTTAACGCAGCGGGATTCGAAGCCGCGCTTCTTGGAAACCGTTGCGTTCTACTTCGACAATCTTATATGCTTATTATTACATCGTTTTTGTGGATAGCAACTCTGTAGAGAGATTATTAAAAACTTGTGCTACCCATAGTTACGAATAATTATTAGGCAAGCGAGAATGCTATTTATTAAAATATTTTTAAAGTATTATTCACACATTTAACAGACAGACATTTTTAAGAAACGTATAAAAATTTGGACGCAGCGGGATTCGAAGCCGCGCTTCTTGAAAACAGTCCAAGCGCGACCGCTAAACCATGCATACTACATCCGGCTACGTCGAAATTCTTATACGCTTATTACAACTCATTTTTGTTGTTAGAGTCGAAATTCTTATACCAGAGGCGAGTAATAAAAATAATTTAACTATGAGCACTAAGCAATGATGGTTTACTAAAACTTGTTATTTTTTATTATTAACACTTTAACAGATAAATTTACAAATTCGCTGATTCCGCTTGCTCCTGCATCTCGCCTAAGACTGCTGATTTGGCGGCCAGTAGCTCAGTGTGACATTGTCTATTTGTATACGCAATGTTTATGAGTTCGATCCTTATTCGGGGTAAAGGTTATATGCAAATCATTTTGATTTCTCTTCTCTCTGCCCCCACCGCTATTTAGTCGCGAAATACATGAATTTTAAAAGAAATATATATGTATAAATAGATCTAAAATCACAATAGAATTATGCCCGATTAATTTAATAGTACCTATTGTTCTTAAAAATACAAACAATGCCCTAATCTCATAAGACAATAGGAGGCTAAAGCTATGTAGCTCTGACCAGACAGTACACGAGGTATGCCTTTACAATGTTAGTAACAAGTGCTGTTTTCATATTGGTGAAGGTAACAAGTTCAATATTTTTGTTGATTTTCCATATCTTATGCATATATATGATAATATAGCATAAAAAGGAATATGGAAATAACCTTAAAAAAAGTCATGGGTGCGAAGACGATGCGATAGAAGTTACAACCAACAATTTTACTATTAAAATTTTAATTTTTATATGCTTAAATTAAAACTATCAACATCAATCTGGTTTTTACATCTATTGACATGAAATTATATTTGACATTAGGCGTTCGGTAACGATGACGATGTGGAGAAATGATAATAATTAAATTATGATAATAACACCGAGTGGGAATCGAACCCACAACCAATCGCGATTACTGTCAGACGTTGAGTATATATTTTATTATCATCATCATCACCAGCCGGAAGACGTCCACTGCTGGACCTAGGCCTCCCCCATAGACCGCAATTTCGAGCGCTCACTGGCTGGTTTCCCGCAATTCTGACGAGGTCATTAGTCCACATGCTGGGTGGCCGTCGCACGTCGATTGTACAAATCTCTCATCCGTAAATATGTTTTTTTTGTGGCCTCCGTTTGCGTACCGCTTAAGTTGTCGTTTTTAATTTTTACCAACCTATTCTTTTTTTTAATTTAGAAAAAAAATTACCAGTGCGTCAAACTTTATAGGCAAATCCTAAGTCATACTTTATAACACGTGACATGGTTCTAGGTGCTATATTCATCTCCCGAAATAAAGTCTTTTGCTTTCGGACAAGATTTCTTCGAATTCTTTCCCATACTTTTGCCTTTTTCGTACGAACACTACGTGGACGGCCAAATATTTTTCTGTCAAAACACATTGTACCTATAAACAGCCCGGTACACAAATATTTGACAAATAATAAGTATATGGAGGATTTTAAAAAAAATATTTGATACCACATGATTCGGTTCTCTTTATCACCCCACTCTATTTTAATATTAAAAACTATTTTACTATGTGCGAAAATAAGATATATACAAATAACAGATTCCAAGTTCAAAAGAAATATATTGTTTATTTTTAAATATAATAGTATTTATAACCACACTAAGTATATAATAAAAAGTTGTTACTAAAGTACGCACTCTCTAAATTAAGTACATGAGTTTTTATAATATATGTATTATAAAAATATATAGAAGCGCCTGTTAATAAATTACTGGCAATGATTTTGTTAAGTATTTTAGTTTATAATAATGAAAGGATAATAAATTAAAGAGATATATAAAAAATGAAATAGATCAAAATAGCTATACTATTACAATAAAATAGTTACATATTAACAAACATACATACATATATTCGTAATAAGTACATGTTCAAATATACGCACATGAAATATTATATATAACTATTCCTCCGAGCAGTCATCAACCCTGCAACCAATCGCTGCTGTCAAACTGTTATTCCACAGCGCCACGATGACCTTAATAAAATATTTTTACTATATTATTCTAATTTAGATAAAGTGTGGTGTTGAGTCCAATGCAACAGGCAATCTCTAGTTCAAAAGTAAAGTGCGGACCTAAGATTTTCAACATGCAAAACATTTTCAGCTTCACGCATTTTCCCCGAAAGACAAATCAAAGGATTTGATAAGCATTAGTCCTTATTATATCTATGTGCTTATCAAAAATAAGTTATATATCAAGCTGGATATACGAATCTTTTACCTCCTAAACTCTTTTTAAAGCTGTAGTGTTAATGGAATGATTAAATGATTTTTTCCCGCAAAGCAGGGCTAGTTAGAGAATATAGTATCAAGATCCCCCGTTTTTCGCTTTTCACCCAAATTCGAGACATGTTGAGAGGCGGCATTCATTAGAGGTGGTCTTAGAGTCCGTGACGCAGCGGATAAGCTCCAAGAGCGTCACCTGAGAAGTATGTCGGAGGAATATGTCTTGATATATCTGTTCCTGGAGCAAGACCCCCCGCAAGGAAGCGATGGCTGGATGTCATGAAGTAGGATATGAGAGCCAATGGACTAACCATTGAGGATGTCAAAGATCCTGAAAAGTGGAGGAGATTGAGTTGAAGGCAGACGCTGGCTAGGCAGGGATTAGTGCCAAGTAGAAGAAAATATGTTGAGAAGCGGAACTCAACGCCCCGCTTTGTCTTGTACTAGAGTGAAGAAATGGAAATAATTAAATTATTATCATTCCACTGAGCGAGAATAAAATCTATAACCAATCACGTTTACGGTCAGGTGCTGTTCCACTGCGCCACGAGCGGGAGTAAATTTGAATATAAAACAAAATTGCAAGTTTATTCTTGTTCCAATTTACATTCGTAAATATGTACTCGTATACATTTTCAAACAATGAATAACAAGATGCTGCAATTTGCTAGAGCTGTATTTCTACCTGTATACAAGAGAACGATTGTATCTTTAATTACATGTCGGAAATATCTAATATTTGAATAAATTAAAATATCATACAATTCACTTCACATACATAGATGTTTTAAGAACACTTTTGTTACAGTTTGAAGGGTGTCTTTTTTTGTGATTGGCTGAAAAAATCTAAAAACGAAATCTGGAAACTATTAATAAGACTGTCTGTTCCAGACTTTTTAACGTATACAACAGCTTTGCTTGGACAGACTTAGTGAATTCTAGCGTTCTATTTTGTATAAGTTTAGTGAATATTATCTTAACCACTTAGGATTAGGATTGAGTCCACAAACATGATATCAGTCAGACAATTTTCAACTGTCCCAAGAGAGCAGAGATTTACAGAAGTCTTTGAGAATATTACACTCAGCGGGAACTTCCCTAAACATTAAGAGTTTATTTCATTTCAACCGGTTCATAAATAAAGAAGGTCCAACCATTTACATTATAAATTTAAGGAGAATTTGTGATTTAAGTAAATACGCAGGCGGGCGGAAATGTGCGAACGGTTCCCTTATACATCCCTACATATTATTGACGAATTCACTCAATCATTACTAAATTCTTTCAATTTATCTCGCAAGATAACGAAAATATTGACTTAATATTAAATCTTCTAGCTTACACAATTTCATGTACATAAAATGTTGTATTAAATTGTAATTGCTTAGATTAATTTAGATTCACAGGCACAGTAGACTACACAGTGCATGACAAACCCACCCACACCAACAGACATCTCAATGGTGAATCCCACTACCACCCAACACAGTTATCTACCGTTGGCAGAGTTTACCGTTTGTTTCAGAGAGACCACCACCTCTGCGACGCTAAACACCTCGGGGACGAGCTCCGACAGATGAAGAATGCCCCTTCATCTGAACAAGTTGCCAGTTCCTCGCCAGCGCCGTAAGAAAACCAACAAGTGATCGGCTTGTTGGTTTTCAGTGGAGTGACAACCAGCACTACTACCATATGTGAAGGGATGCAGACAGGATTGGCATATGACTATATTTAAGCCTAACAAAGAAGTGAGCCAGTTCTTGAGACCAGTAAACAACTAATACTATTTGCAGTGTGCTGGTATATACAAACTAGATTGTAACTGTGGCTTATCTTACATTGGTCAAACAAAGAGAAGCTTCGGTATAAGGGTGAAAGCACACATCTCCGATGTCAGGAATGGGCGTGTATTGATGTCAGCTGTGTGTGAGCATACAACGAATAAACCCAACGTTTACGCGTCATTGGGCACACTAGTTCTTGAAAAACATTATATCCCTTTTTTAGAAATAAACATTGTTTTAATTGAGGACTAAGCTAAATTCTTAGCAGGAGAGACTGCCACTACTATTTTTTCCAATAAAGACACAAAGCAATTCTTTTTTTCAGCTTTACGCTTTTTCCGGCATAGCAGGGCAGTTAGAGAGAGCCTAGTGTCCAGACATCAGCTCCTTACTTTCTTCTTTGCTTGTTTAGTAGCCTAACTAAACGCCGCACTTTCACTTCTATACCAGAGTGAAGCAATGCATATAGTTAAAAAAATCATTCCCCCGAATGGGAATCGATCCCACAACCTATCACGTTTACAGTCCAACACTGTTCCCACAGCTCCACAAAGTAAAATGAAATACAGAAAATTATTACAAAATGATAAAAACTTTATTGATTACAAACATTGCACTGTACAAACTTATCTAACAATATATTTTATAATAAGGCGTTCGTTTAGAAGCGGTATGGTTGTCTGAACGGAGCGATGTACCGTGGGGTAGTGTAGGCGCGAGCGGCGAATACGCCAGAGTCGTATTTGCCCGAGTGGTAACTACCTGTAAAAAGTAAACGGAGAATTGATTAAATTAGAAGACGCGTCTGTCTGTTTGTAATATTAAAATAATCGCTTTTTATCAAATGCATTTGTATGTATACAGGGAATATATGATAAAATAAAAAAAATTTGGACTGCTAGACCGATTTTGACGGAACTGTAACTGGCAGGTAGCTGATGTAATAAGGAGTAATATATAGTATTTTAGAATTCCAGTTCTTGTTAAGAGGCAAATAAAGTTTAAGGTGAACAGTTGACAGTCACAGATTCGTGACTCGGTTGAGGCTAAAAGCACAATACGGCGGAAGTTATAAGGCAATATGGATAATTTAGCAAAGCTGTATTAAATAAAGATGGATCTTTCTTAATATGTTGTAAAATTAATGAATTTAATTGTGTATTCGTGTTTAATTTTATAATACTTGATTGGAATTGACATTAAATTATTACTTTAAAGTTTTAGTTAGTTACATAAAATAAATTAAAACATGTTTTTAGAAAATGCATAAAAAAATTGAATATGAAGTGGGACTCGAACCCACGGCTGTCAGAAATGTGGCAGTCGAAATGCCACAATTAAGCCATACGGTCTTATCAAAAATTAAATGTACTTAATTTATTTTTGCTATCCTCAAAACTTAATAATGAAAATTGAAAGCTTTACTTGTTTCAGCGTATACATTCTTTTACATATATTTTTACGCATGACCTTTCATTGCATAATTAAGTATTTAAAAGCTTACTTATAATAGCTTTTTAACCATCTATTATTTATTACAAACTTCAATTAAAACTCCGAAGCACCCCACGAATTTCATATATTAATAGTAAAAAAATATCAATGAAAATATATTATAAGAAACTCTGATTACTGTAGCTTTATTTATATAATTTGAAACTTCTTAATTTCCGGTTATATGATAGCATGTATGTAATAATATGGTTTCGTCGAGCCGTGTTTTTCTTTTTAGAGCTTTTACAGAAAGTGTTTTTTTCCTAATTAAATTTAAATTTTAAATAACCTTTTGATTTTGCTATAAATATATAGTTTATTTTAGATATCTATGTACTATGACATGTTTTCATACGACGTAATTTCAATATTTTTAATACATCTAGTTATATATACATTAACTTCAATAATCATAGAATAGGATTGAATTTAAATGTTTAATGAAGAAATAATAATGTTTAAAAAAAATTTGATCTGTTCTAATTTTTAAATAAATTAACTAATATCAGAAATGTGTATGTATTGTAATATAATTTCTTGAAAACTATCAAGAATAAGAAAACTGAACAAATTTAGTTTATATTTCAGTTTCAAGCCATCTTACCATCATCAAAAATCCCAGCGGCCTCATCTCTAGCGTTCTCCTGCAACGCCTTAGCGATGGCCTCAGGAATTGGGGGGGAAGTTGGCAGATGAGCTCCTTGGGGCTGGAAGCCGTTGGCATCAGCGGTGTATCTTACGCTGTAGACCTGACCGTCATCACCGGTATAAGCGTAACCTCCTGCTGCTTGGATGCCGTTAGCTTCACGACCAGTTTCTTCGGCTTGGATACCTGTTATCAGATTTAGGGCGAATTAAATGGCGAATTAAAGGGCGGTGGGAGAGTAGTGTATTTTTAAATGAATCCAATAGTCTATACCTATACTAAAATTGTAACTGAACGCTATCTGTATATGGAAGATATGTGAAAAAAACACTTCCCTTAACATTTAGTGTTTCATTTCATTTTAGTCTTATTGGTTAAAGCAATCTCTAATAGACAACGTTTGAAACAAACAGAAAGAATATTAAGGGAAATGGATAGATTTTGTATTTTAAGTAGCTAGACAGAGATAACCTTTGAATGTTAAGTAAAATACACTAAGCCCTTTTTCTTAATTTAAATTATTTCTTTAAAATCATGCCGCGATGGCGAATATATAAGGCAAAATTGACTTTTTCTGATATAATTGAAATTCTGATAGAATGAACGACCACTGACTTTAATTCTAGTAATATATATAACAATACAATATACTAGATCATAAATAAGTAAGTCTGCAAAAGAAATATTTCATAATACCTTATCCCATCAAGTACATACATGCTCTTTGAACGATTACAAAATTCAACCTCGTTTTTATATCTAATCCAATTTTAAAGCAATTGCCATAAATTTTAAGTATCAAATAGATATATATGTAAATTATTAACCATTAAATACCTATCATTTGATTTATAACCATTTAAACTATTATTAGTCCAAATATTATCAGTCACCTGCTGATTTTGTTTTATTTTCTTAATGTCTGACCCAAAATATGCTAATGGTTTTATGCTAAGCAGCTTTTGACAAATAAGTTTTTTTTTATAAACGACATTATGAATTATTTTTTTTACAGTTTTTGCAATAAAATTTTCCCATATTTAATTATTATGTGTTAAAATGGACTATTGATATATTTAGTCCAGTTTTCTCACAGTCCAAAGTTACATATTCATATAAAAGCTGTATAATTTTAAAAAATAACAAGAAATACCCTATTAGTAGGAATTCCAATTAAATTAAGAACGTATTTTAAATTTATTTTTCGCCAAATTCACAACACTTTCACTTGAACACTACCAAAGCTTACTAACCTCGACTGAGAATCGAACTCAAACTCACCGTTTTCAGTGTCATAAGCATAATGATATCCCTGCTCATTAACATCAGATACGGATCGTAAAATAGCTGCGTTTCTTTCTAAGGCGGCGCGAGGTCTTTCTCCATAGTAGGCACGGTACTGCGGTGGCACAAACGCTGGTATACCAGCCGCTGCGCACGCGCCGATAAGAGCTGTTACAATGATCTGTAGAAATAGAGAAAATGCAAATAAAATAGAAATTAGGTAAATGTCTTTCGTAATCTTTTAAAATGTCATAATTTTTGATAATACAAAAATTTTGCTACTGGTTGAAGCCATAGTGGCGCGGTGGGACCTCTGTCACTCCCTGATGGTTGTAATGTTAATAGTTTCATTGTTTTCATTTCTCCACACTGGTAAATTGAAAAAGTGTGAATAACAGCACCCTGTTATCCACACTTTTTCCACACACTTGAAGGTTCTATCTGACTACGGGAAGAAGCTTAAAGCTTATAATCTTTAAGTTTATATTTGAAAATTAATTTAATAATTTAATGTAACATGTCTCCTAGCATGGTTGAAAAGGAGTTTGTCGAGTGCGAAGAACTAAAAGCTTTATGTTATGCTGAAGTGCGTCGATAACAACGACGTATATAGATGTAAGATTAATTAATAATTTGATATTTGATGCCTTTGCAATGTGGGAGCATACTGCATGTGGGTATATAGCTATGCTGGTAATACTTGAAAAATATATAAATAAACGTTATTGAGAACAAAGAAAAATCGTGAAAATCTTTGTAAATAAGTATATGTAGATATAAAGATATAAAAATATATACCGGACTGACAGACAGGAAATATTATAGTCATATATATATTAAAAGAAATAAAAATGTGAATGCGCGCTTTTTCCCGGATAACAAGGTAGAAGAAGCTAGTGTCAAGACACTCCATTCTACACTTTCCGCTGAAATACAAGACATTGCGTGTTGGCAATGTTACAGCGATCGCGTATTTAGTCTCTAAATATATATGAAAAGAAAATATTGGTATGAAAATTTGTATATTGTAGTTAGTATATATTAGAAAATAGTATATAAATATATTATTATTATTATATAGATAATATTAAATTTATGGATTACCCACCACACATTAAGTTTGAGATTGTTAAGACATAGCTTCAAATTACTTACAAAAAAATTTGTTAAAAAATATATTAAAATTATTTACTGACAATTGAATATTAATCTGACACATGAAATTTCGTCAGACAGACAACTGAATATTTTTAACACTTTCAAAGGAAATTGGAAATCATTTTTTAAAAACGTATTAAAATTGGAACGCAGCGGAATTCGAACCTGCGCTTCTTGGAAACCATCCAAGCACTCTCACCGCTAAGCCATACGTTCACTACATGGCTTAGCGGGTTCAAATCCCACTGCGTAAAAAAAATTATACGTTTTATAAATAAGACAATTGAATGTTCAAACAAACTAAAAACCCAACTGTCAGTCTGTATGTACAACTTTTAAAATGTTAATTAAGCATATTAAAAGAAATAATATAAGCAAAAAACATATTAAAACAAAAAAACAGTATAAATGTAACAGTTTTATGTTAAAAAGCGTTTACTATATCAATTTTGATGTAATTTTCCAAATTAGACGTACCAATTGCATGTTGCTGGTTGAACTGATGATGTTCGAATGCAGCATAATCTTCCCCGTGTGGCTTATATACGAGCTGCTATATCACCAAAGTCAAGGTTGCCTTAGAGGATCTCGGTAAGGCGTTATACTGTATAAATTTCATTTATATGTAAATTTCAAGCTCGCTGTACTGAGATGGGTTAATGTAAGATACTCTTAATAATACTACCTACGATCAAAATGGGCTTATACTCGTATATTAAAATAATTAAGGCTTTTTTGGTTTTATTTATGGTTTTTAATTATTTATATTATAAAAGTAAAAGTATCGTTGAAATGTCTCAATAATAAAAAATACACAAAGCCATTATTGAGGCCATCGTGGCCCATAAAACGGCGTCAGACTGAATTCGCGATGGTTTTATGTTCAATTCCCATTCGAGGAAATAATAATATTTAAAAAACATATATGATATATTATTTTTTTTAACACAGCAGCATTTCAAACTGCACCTCTTGAAAACCATTCAAGCCCTCTGATTGCTAAGCCATGCGTTCTACATCTGCTACGGTTTTCAAGAGACGCAGGTTTAAAGCCCGCTGAGTTCAAATTTTTTAACGTTTTCTAAATATATGTTTTTTGATTTCCTAAGTGTGTGAATAACATTAAAAAAAAATACACTCGTTGACATGCAAAAAGTGTGCCTTAGCAACGTGCATGTCACTTTATACGAAAGTGTATAGCTGTACACATAGTATATTAATGTGAATTATTCTAAGCTCTGGTGAACAAGACATCGCGGCGTTCAGTTCCGCCACTAAACATTCTCTGATTAAACTGGAGAACGGAGTGTCTTGACACTAAGACCTCTCTGCCTACCCTGCCGTGGGAAAACCCTTAAAAGTAAAAAAAAAATAGTTAATGCTCGCAACCTCCATTGATATTCGCAAATCATAAGCGTGATTAGAAACAAGAACAAATCAACTCTGACATTAGTCACTTCGTTCTCCATTTTTCGCCTATTACAAGATATTACCCTTTAAACACTCAAAAGGGCACTGAAACGCATTTCTTTAAGTTAAAAATTTGGATCAATTACACAAACAAATTTATGTACGTTTTTAAAATATATTGATACTAGTATTGAATATGATAATTGCGATTTAAAAATTACTCGAGAATTTCGTCTAAATCGTTCAGCCTTGTTACATATTTGATTACTCAAACACCATACAGATGTTTATATTTTAAAGTGCATTTATCAAACTTATCTATATATATTTATATATTATGCTATTTCAACCCACATTTTCAATCTTCAAAATTGGGACATGTCTGAATCCGGTGTCAAAACAATGTTTTCGAAGCATCAATATTGTTTTTGTCAGCACGATCCTGGTAACAAGAAAATTGGTGAAAATTGGTTAAAAAGGTGTTCTTTTCGTCCATTTTATTAACTAATTTGTTATTTAATATTAGATCTTATGTTTATTATTACAATTTACAATAACGTCGTCTTGTACGATTTAATGCACTTAAATACGAATTAAAATATATATATATGTACAAATAAATATCTTTCATTTATCTTTAAAAAAACATAATACAAATTTTATATCTTGCTAACATTTTTTTTAAAGTGTTATTCTCAATTGAACTTGAAGTTTTCAAGAGGCGCGGGTTCAAATCCCGCTGCGTTCAAATTTTTATACGTTTTCTAAATATGTCTTTAACATTATACAAAGCTTAGCCCTTAAGAATTTCAAAGGCTGAATAGTATAGTAATTGGATTAAATATTCTTTTCTTTTCTTATAAAGTTCAAGGTGTTGAAATTATTACTTTGACTGGCATTTAGGCTTAGAGGTAAAATTTTGAATTGAACATTTTGCATGTTAGACTTCAGGGATGTTTAAAATCTAACGTTGCAGAATTGTAGGGCATCAAGTAGTATTTCTTAGGGCCGCAGTTCGTAGGTCTTAGGACTTCAGGTACTAGGTCGCAGGACCTCAGGTTATCGTAGGGCATCAGGTCTCAGAACTTAAGGTCTTTAGTAGGTCATAATACCTAAGGGTAGGACTCAAGTCAGTTCGTAGGATCACAAACTTATATAGGACCTTTATTTGTAAAATGAGTATATTTTTTTTTGTCCGGTTTTTTTAAGATAGCTTAGCTTAGCTTTTAAGGCCAAAATTTTAAAGCCAAATTATAAAGATGATGTTCTTTTTAGTTGTATTTTGATTTTTAATATAATAGATAAATAATATTTATAATAAAACAAATCCTATATAGTTCGCACACTTAGGAAATTGAAAAAGACATATTTAGAAAACGTATAAAAATTTGAACGCAGCGGCATTTGAACCCGCGCCTCTAATAGAGAATAGTAGTAATAGAATAATGTTTGGGTAGCAGACATTTGTAAAAATCTCTCTACAGAGATGCTAACAACAAATATAAGTTGTAATAGGCGTATAACAATTTCGATGTCGCTGGATGTAGAACGCATGGCTTAGCGGTAAGAGCGCTTCAACGGTTCTCAAGAGGCGCGGGTTCAAATCCCGCTGCGTTCAAATTTTTAAACGTATTCTAAATAAATCATATATCATTTTAAATATTTATATATATCGAAATCTTTTAAGACTACTGGATAGAAAAAAAGCTATTCCAATTACAAAACATAAGTATGTACAGTAGTTTTTACACAATATGAGGCAAAATGTATACAATTAATTACGGATCGTTTAATATTACGGCGGCATTTTGATGTAAGTTACTGTAATAATTAAAGTTATTGTGTACGTACTAGTAGCTATAAAGTGATTAATAGAGGCCATCATGGCGCAGTGGGACAGTGTCTTACTGCACGCGCAACTGGTTTTGGGTTCGATTCCGTCTCGGGTATATGATTATATTTAAATTATCTCCATATCTTAGCTCTGGTGAACAAGACAAAGCGGGGCGTTGAGTTCTGCCACTATACACACTATGTCTCAAATTTGGGTGGAAAGTGGAGAACGGAGTGTCTTGACACTAGGTTCTTTCTGACAACTCTGCTATGCGGTAACAAGTGTGAAGCCAGTACCAGTAACCCTGTTATGCTAAAAGAGCTATATAATTATATATATATATATATATATATGTAATACTTCAATACACGAATATCCGCTTACAAATATATATTGTTACTTGCAAAGAACAACCTAAATATAGAGAAGACGCGGAAGTGTACTTGGATGTTATTATTCAATATAAAACAAATTAATCGTTTTGTGAGGCTTTCAGGACTCAGTGGGATAGCGTCTGTCTGTAAACGTTGGTTGTAGGTTCTAACTCCACTCGGAGGAATGATTGTATTTAAATTATTTTCAAGTCTCCGCTCTGGCGAGACAAAGTGCGGCCTTCAGCTTGTTCAGTTAATGTTTATGTCGGGTGGAAGGTGGAAAACGGAGTGTTTTGACACTAGGTTATTTCTAACTATGCGGAAAAATATTTTGGATATAAGAAGAACACTTATTATATCGCTTTTGTTTACGGTGACGGATTTATCAAGTCCTTTTTATTTGTAATTACTTTCATCCCAGGTGCTTTTATAATTTAAAATATTTCTTTTTAGTTCTAATTTACACTCCGCCCACATTCGAAATTATCAAAAGCTTTTATATCAGTTACGATTTCGATTACGGAGCTCCATACAAGCAGCATCCCTGGTAACAATCATCTATTGTATTAAAATGTAAGAAAAAACTAATTATATGTTAAATCTCTTGCATAAGGACTTTTATTTATTGTGTTTTGATATTTTTTTGTAGACGGTTGCTCTAAACATATCAATTAATGATCGTAAAGTAAACTAATGATACAATTTTTGTTTTTTATACAGTGATTTTAAAAACAATATACCCAATTAGTTTTTTTATTAATTTACTAGTAGTATAACAAAATTTGCACTAGTGTAAATTCAGCCTACAAGTTTTAAATAAAAATGTACTGGAATTATCGTGGATTGGTATAGCAGAGAAAATACAGTATAACAATCACTGCGTTCTCCAATTTCAAATATTATACAATCAGTAACGTAACTCAACTCAGCATTCTGTCTATATAATGAATTCTAAATTTAAAAAGTATCAATATTTTTATTTCAATTGACATAGACATTGAGCCTTCCAGAGCCATTTGCATTTTAATTATAATAAAGCCTTTAATTGTTCTTTGCAGCAAATTTGTAATTAAAACAAAGTTCGACTCCCAAAAGTTTTTTCTATAAATGAAATGTATAGAATAAACTTGAGGGACTCGAACTTGTACAACTTATTTTTTATTGCTAGTATAAATCGTAATGAGCGTATAAAATTTCGACGTAGCTGGATATTCTAGAACGTATGGCTTAGCGGTCAGATAGCTTGGAGTATTTCAAAGTGGTCCGGGTTGCAGGTTTTCCAATAATGTTTTTCATATCGCACTATAATTTTTTTAAATGTATATGTTTCTGCTGTATCTTCTCAAGCAGCGTAAGGTAACGAAAAAATATTTTATGCCACTTCTTGTCCTATGATTTAATTGAAACTTTGCACTCATGCCCGATTGAGTAGATTGACAGTATATTGTGGATATAAAACTATATACTGTCTACTCAATCGGAATACTAATAATATACGCGATTAATCCGGTAAAAAATATTAGAAAACCCGATGTTTCGAACACTTTACAGTAGTCCGCGGTCACAGGTAGACTAAATTGGCATTCATCTCGTGATATTATTGATACAATTATTATATCAGACTACCGCCAACGATTCCTTAGTTGCCTCGCGTACTGTCCTGGATTCTTACAGAGTGAACTGCTCTCTTGTGTGGTAGAATTGACACTTCAAAGTTTTCAGGATCGGGTCCCAGATGGTAGGATATATATATACAAAACATACTATAAAATATACTAAAGCTTGTTTCAAAACGCTTTTATAACTTTTAATATGATTTTTCTTAAATATGAACATTAATTTAAAATTGAAAAATTTGTTTAACAATATTTTGTCGTTAAATCCACAGTTACCTTGCATAGTAAATAATTCAATCATGTGTCAGTAGCATAGTATTCCTAATCCATTGTGTGTCCCACGCGTATGTCAAGGATACTGATTCATTTAGGAAGTTTGGCTTTCATACATATATACATACATACATACATACATACATACATACATACATACATACATATATTGTATAAACAAGCTTAGTATAAAGTTTGTCTAAATATTTTTAGACGACCTAGGTTAATTTTAAATGTTAATTAAATGTTTTAACCGGATTAAATGCTATATTTATTTGTTAGAAGTATTGTGTAAAATAAATCGGGGATGATGTAAGAATTGTTTTTATTTCAGCTCCAATATCGAATTTGGACAGGAAGCGGAGAACGGTGTGTCTTGACACTAATTTATTTGTTAAAAGAAATTAGAAAATAAATAAGAGATATTATTAACGCCAACAAAAGTTAAAACAATTTAAATATATTAATTCCTCCGAGTTGGAACAGAACCTAAAACTATTGCGTGTACTTCTAACGAAAAGATATGTTTTGTACTTTTATCGGTGCCTTGTTTGATAAATCTATAGAATAGATCCAGTAGACTGAATGCAAATAAAATTAGTGTTATATAAATACGCAAAGGGAAACCTTTAAACAAAAATTATGCAAGCGGTAGTTTATATAGATAGGGCGTAGAAAACTAATATTTTGAAAAAAGCTTAATGTATTTTTTTTACTTTTGTTAACATTAAGCATATAAAAAGTTTGAGATAAGTTGAAAAATTTGAGGCCATCATGACGCTGTGGGCCAGTGACGAAAATACTGCTATCGGAAATGGTTGTGACTTTGAATCCCGCTCGGTGCAATGATCATAAATCAATATATTTTTCGTATCCCCTATTTCCATATCTCTTAAACAAGACAAAGAGCAGCTTTGGAGTTCTCCACTCAAGACGTCATGTTCCGAATTTGGGCGGTGAAGGAGAAAACGATTGGTTAGGTTTGAAACCTGTAAAAAAATTTAACATATTTAAATAAATTAATAGGCTGAAGTAACTTGTCAGGTTAAATAAATATCAAATATTAGAATTTGTTATGTCATACTTTAATTCAAACAGTAATTTTTTTACATTTTTTTTAAAGTACGACACACACACTTACGGTTTTTATATTATATAAAATATTTATGTTATTTTTTATACAAGAATACCTCTATTTGGAGGTTGAACTTATTTTCATTTAAACTTGGTTATATATAACCAAGATATATATATATTTACTATGCCAGGAAGACCTCTAAAATATTTAATTCATACTATGAGATACTTTTGACCTATAAATGATGTGTATTTGACTTTTCATATTGTTAACATCCGTTGCAAAATCTTATTCAAATAAGCAGAAACATAATCTACGTCACGATTTAAATTGAAATTTTTAATTTTTTTAAATACCTTTTTATTAACAAAATCACTGGTCCTTTAATGTGTAAAAAAAGGACTATGGTCGGAATAATTCGAAAAATATTTAATCTAGTTCAAATAAAAGTCTACAATTTATTCACAAAATAACACTTCCATTGAAATACGAAAATACTGTAGGGTAAATGTTGAACGCAACGGGATTCGAACTTACGCCTCTTGGAAACCGGTCGCGATTACAACAAAAATAAGTCGCAATAAGCCGGAAGTAGAACGCATGGCTTAACGGTCAGAGCGCTTGGACGGTTTCCAAGAGGCGCGGGTTCGAATTCTGCTGCGTCCAAAACTTTATGTGCGCTGTTAATACTGGTACAAGCTAAAATATAATAAGATTTTATATAACGAGTGATCAACTATGGCATAATTCAGTGGGTGGTCGCATCATTAAATCCCCACATATTAAGTTAGATTTTGTTTCACAGTTAATGTAAAATTTGGCGCTAAGTATGTTTCTTTTAAACATAGTTATTTATATATTTAGATTACTAAGCAACTTGCGGTATTACGAATCAGTCTTCACAATATGGGCGGGAAATAAGGAAAAAAAGCCTAGAAATAAACATAATTTCTTTTATTATAACTTCCCGCTGTATAGCTAGCGGGGTAGTCACAGAAAATGAAGTGCCAAAATGCTACGACCCCTAAATACTTCTTTTGCCACATCCACAGCCGTCAATCTCTTCATACAATCCCTCCAGGGGGTCCTCATGCTTCTTATGGGATCAACTTCAATGTCCTCAGTATCATCGATACTGTGTTCTCGAAGGTCAATCGAGAAGGAACCATGAAGTTGTAAAGGTAACTAAATAAATAAATAAAATTGTAATATCTGTTTGTAATATTTCAATAACATGCACATGTACCATTGTAATATTTTTACAATTTTTGTCTATCAGTTTTCCGGCTAATCTGTGAAACGGCTAAACTGATTTTGGCGGGACTTTCACTGGCAGATAGCTGATGTAATAAGAGGTAACGGTGGCTACGTTTGTTTTCGAATTCCACACGGACAAAGTCGCAGGCGCAGTTTATTTTATACCCACTCGCTGCTGCGTAAATTACATATTTAAACTATTAAGTTTATTCGTCCGCCCGCGTTGTCACTTAAATCACAACCTTAGCTTTAATTTGTCATTTAAATTATTGTAACTTTTTTGTCTGTGAACCGATTGAAATTAAATAAATACTAAATGTCATGGAAATTATCACAATATAATAGTCAGTCAGTCAACAACATTTAATCAGTTAAGCTGTTTCTGAGTTTAGCGTGCACAAACAAACAAACAGAGAAGAAAATTAAAATTCATTGTTTTTTTTACATTTTTTAAAGTGTTAATCGCACAGTTAGCCAATTGAAAAAGAAATATTTAGAAAACGTATAAAAAAATTGTAGAACGCATGGCTTAGCTGTCAGAGCGCTTGAACGGTTTTTAAGAGGCGCGGGTTCAAATCCTGCTGCGTTCAAATTTTTTATACGTTTTCTAAATAGGTATTTTTTTTAAATGACATTGTTTTATTACATTGATAAATAAAAACCCATGTACAGACAGCGCTCAGTTACATTTTATTATATGTATAGATGTAGATTTTTACACAACATAAACAATATTTACATGATATATGAGTTATAATCATTTAATTGTGTATGTGGGCGGGATGCGTTACTTGATACGCAAAACTTAATAGACAAATAGACAGATGGAATTAACTTCACGTGTAATGTCCATGAATCATACATGGTAATGATATTGATGAATATTTTATATACGGAAATGCCTTTATATTTATTTGTACTTTTCAGTTTCAATAAACAAATTCTGAAGTTTTAGCTAATTATAGAATTTGATAGGGTTTCAGTTTAAAGAAGTTCAAAAGGTTTTTTGGTTAGACCATGAGCTTTAAATATTTACGACAGTTTGAGTGTATTTTTTTAATGACACAGACACATAGATACAATCACACACACATAGATACAATCACACACACACACACACACACATACACACAGGCACAGACACAGATACTTATACACGCAGTTACCTACGAACAGACACGCACACGGACCCACACCCGCACACACCCACACTCACGCACACACACAATTTTCAGTTTACCTCTAGAAGATTTGAATTGTTAATACAAAAAAGAATTATGTTCTTAAGTTTGAACCATTCAACTATTCCAAGCTTCCTAGTGCCCATCATAATAAAAATCTGTGATACTTACATTTTTCTCGCTATTCATGTCTTATGTATTTTTTTTATAGCTTCTATATTTTTACCGCATATATCGCACAGACGAATGTGTGAAGACACTTTGTTCTCCACTAAAAATATCGCAGTTTATTATGATTTTGAACTTAAATTTCCCATAGCTTATTCATTTTGGGTATATCACTATAATTTGTTTGAGAACCGAGGGGTACAGCTTGGTTAGCCGATTAAGGAAATATTTTTTGAAAGACTTTGAATTCACTAGCATTACTTTTATACAGGAACGTATCTACTATACCATAATGGCGTTACTTATAAAACTAAAATGTACGTATTAATATGATCTCAACTAAAACTCATCATTGTTCCCTTTAGTTGCCGAATTCGAGACATAGCGTGTTGAGTAGCGGAGCAATATGCAACGTCTCGAACTCCAGTGAAATGCTAATAAAAGTGTACTAGGTGCTTTTTGCCGAGAGTAAAGTGTGAAGCTGAAAAAAAATTACAAACGTCTGATGTGGAAGACAAAAAAATTATAATTTTTTGTCAATTTCAACACCAATATGTAGCAAAGTAATGCATAAAAATATTACAAATGCTATAGTAACTCTGTCTGTCCGTGATGCTGAACCGATTGTGATGAAATTGTGGTGGTTAATTTTTTCCAGGAAATTTATTGTTTTACGAAAAGGCTGTAGTTCATTCGGGCGAATCCGCTAGCGAGTCGCTAGTTATTGATAAAACGTTAAAAAAGGCACAGAATAAAACCGTGAGACGTCCTAGATCTTAGTGCTTACGTACTAGATTTCTATTAAACCTATGAACCTAGTAATTACTAGCTCGATTCCTAAATAGGTTCGTAATCAAATAAGAATACTTCATTATATTCAAAGACGGATTTTGTTCGAAGTAAATTATGGCATGTCAATCATCTTGGATTGTTTGTATTATATTTACGCTAGCTTATATTGCTTAAGTATGTAGTATACTGTATAGGGCACGTTGTTGCAACTATAGTATAGAATTTAGATTAGAATAGAATAGAATTTAGATTTAGAAGAGGGTTTAATGTGTTTTAATAATTTGATAAAATCAAATAAGCGAAGTGCTTGGTTGGACTCGACCTGGCTGTTGGTTCGATCTGCAATAGGGGAAATGGTTAGATATTAAAATCATTTTAAATTTTCAGCTCTGGTACATAAATTATAGATAAAGCGTTTTGATTTCGAACGATACATGGAGAACAGAGTGCTTTGACACTACGGACACACTCGGACATTGCTATGCAAAATTAACTCACAGTATAAGACTTTTTAAATTTGTATCTTCCCAAATATGCAATTTTTTTTTTTTATTTACAACTTCACGCTTTTTCCGCTTAGCAGATAGATAAAACCTAGAGTTACGATACTCCGCTCTCCGCTTTCCACCTAAATTCCAGACATTGCATGTTTATTGGTGGACCTCAGCGCCGCGCTTTGTCTGGTTCACCAGGGCGGAGAAATTAAATTTATAAAAAATAAAAATAAAGTTTTATACGCTTTCTAAAAATATGTTTTTCAAATTCCTAACTGTGTAAACAACACTTTAAAATGTTAAAAATGGAATCTAATCATAATCATTCCATCGAATGGGAATCGAACCCACGACCAATCGCATTTACAGTCAACCTCATACTCATCTTTCATATTTCATAATACTAAAACAAAATGTGTCAGAACTTTGGTATATTAAAGGATGAATTGAACTTTTCAAAGGTTACTTGTTCAACCATAGTATACCTATATATACCTGTATGTACCTGTCATCGTGGATTGATAGGACTTACTTAAATTACAAAAAAAAGACCTTTATAAAATAGTATTTTGACACTTTAAAAGTGATATTCCTGCCCTTAGAAAAAAAACAGAGAACGTATTAAAAAAAATAATATTGCGGGACTTGAACTCGTGGCTATTGGAAGTCGTACTATAAACTAGACTAGACTAAGTCTAGTCTAGTATAGTATATATTACAGTCGTAATAAATCAGTTCATAGCTCTTTTCATTTCATTCATACATACATTGAGAGTAGGATATGAGTATCGCCCTTTATTCAACGAAATTAATGTAATAAAAATCGTCATAAGCCTGGGTTCAGATTCATCCATGCTCCGATACTATGCAGACAATTATTTATACTAAATTGGATTTTTTGGCTTCTTTGAATTAAATTTCTAATAGCTTAGTAAATTTATATATATTAAGTAATGCTTCTTAGATTTGGTCGAACTGCCCTGTGTGTGCCCTGCCCGGTGAGGCGTAAAAAATGCTTTATGACATGACTTATGACAAAAAAAAATTCTTGGTGTATTAAATTTATATATATATATATATTATGCATTATAATGAAAAAAAAATATTATGTAAAATTTCGTACCAATATTTCAGCATGGTTTTCATTAATTGTTTGTTGGATTGATTCATTTTCGTTCACTTATTATTGTTTGATTGATTCATTTTCTTTCACTTATTATATATTGGAAAAATGCAGTGTTAACTTCCGCTAACCGACGCCCTTTATTCAATATTATTAAATGCATTAATATTACAAGAAGAAGAGTGTTGTAAATCTAAGCTTTAAGGTCTCCAAAAAACCTTAACATAATCTAATTTAATTATATTATATACTAATTTCGAGGTTAAGTACAGACAGACAATATTTAATTTTTATACAAAATCAACAGACAATATCAAATTTTAATTATATCCAAGTGGGAATCGAATCCACAACTATTGCATATGACAGACGCTGTCACGCTGCGCCTCGATGGCCTCTAAATTATGAAGTATTATCTAAACATATAATAAAAATGTAACTGATCCCGCTGTCTGCACATGGAAGATAAATTAAGGGCATATATCAATATATAATAGAATCCAAAACAGTTATTATTAGTTTTGTTTTCTGTTTGTCTGTTTATTTGTTTGTTAGTACATGTTACCTCCGAAATCGCTAAGCCGATTTAAATGCAACTTTTGACTATTGTATTGTGGTGCAGTTCTCTTAAAATTTAGTTTTTATCGCATTTCAATCGGATCATCAACAAAAAAGTTACAGCCATACAAATTATAAATTTAAGCAAAGTTTGCGATTTGAGTGAGAACCCGGGCGGGCTTAGTCGTGTGATTTACGCAGGCGAAGTCACGATCGGTTCGCTAGTTATTAATAAAATAGTATAAAAATTTAAAAGCAGCGGGTTTCAAATCCGCGCCTTCTGAAACCGTCCAAGCGTGGGTTCGAAGCCCGCTGCTTTCACATTTTTATACTATTTTATCTAAAAATATGTTTTTGAATTTCGTAAGTGTGTGTGTGACACTTTCAAAAGAAATAAAACAATATTTTAGCTCGTTTGCTTTCACGCTATTTCCCATATAGTAAAGACACTACTAGAACCTACTGTAAATACACTACGTTCTTGACTTTCCACCGAAACTCGAGTAATTTCGTATTGAATGGCGAAGCTCAACGGCACTTTATTTCCGTTGACGATTACAAATTATAAAAAAAAACAAATACAAACACTTTATATAATATATACTCACTAAACATATTTAAGTAAGCTATTTTAAAATCCCAGCATCCATATCTAGGTCGCGAGAGCAATCCTCTTAGCACCGAAACCGTCTTCGGATAATCGCAGACCGTTTTTCCTGTCAAACTTAATACAACAAAACTGTTTTGAAATGACTGTTTGTCTTTCTAAATAGTAAATATTTTGTTGTTTGTTATGAGACCATTATTGCGCAGTGTGTTTGTTGTGGGTTCGATTCCCAGTTCGAGGAATAATTATATTAAAATTATTTTCATTTTACCGCTCTGGTGACAAGACTGAGTGAGTTTTGCCACTCATGATGCAATGTCTTGGATTCAGTTGAAAAGTGGAGAACGAAGCAATTATTAAGAAAAAATAAATAAATAATAAAAATAATATATTGATATTGTTATACATTTGTTATAGTAAATTTAAAAATAAATACTTTTGGGCTTCTACACGTTTATTTCCCACATAATAGGTTGGCTGGTAGAGAATTCTTTTAAGCGTTAAGTATGTCTACTTATATATTTTAACAATTTTTAAAGTCTGATTCGCACACTTAGGAAATTGAAAAAGACGTATTTAGAAAACGTATAAAATTTTGAACGCAGCAGGATTTGAACCCGCGCCTCTTGAAAACCGATATAAGTTGTAAAGTGAAAACAAATATAAATTGTAATAAGCGTCTAAGAATTTCGACGCAGCTGGATGTAGAACGCATGGCTTAGTGGTCAGAACGCTTTGACGGTTTCCAAGAGGTTCAAATGCCGCTGCGTTCAAATTTTTATACGTTTTCTAAATATTATTACTTGTTTTGTAAATTATGTGCGATATACTTAACACTAGTTCTGAATACCCTGCTATGTGGCAAATAGCTTGAAATAGCTTGAAGTTGCTTGCTTTTACCTGCTTTCTCCATCCCTCATAAATAATAAGTCAGAGACTAGTTATAAGTCACTCCATTCACCATTCTCCACCTCCACCTAATTTCGAAACATTGCATATCGAATAACGGAACCTAATGCCGTTCCGTTCTTTGTGTTATCATTCTTCATTTATTACTTACAAATATTGTTCAAAACTCCTTTTGATATTACAATTTTAATTGCAATTGTTATGGTCGACATAAACAATATGGAAACGTGTGTTGCACGTTTTCGACTCACGCTCTCTTGATTACTTGTGAGTGTTAATTTCAAGTTTGTGCTGGTGTACCACTGAAAGTTGCTGCCATTTATGTAAGGCCAGCGACTGCGTCTGACTGTAAACGCGATTGCTTGCGGGTTCGATTCCCAGTCGTAGGAATAATAACTAATAGCTTCTAAAGCAAATATAAACTAAACCTATATCGTGATAACAGTCATGCTACATAACTAGGTGTTATCCTAGTACACCGCGTAGTAATGAGCAGAAATCTCCGATAAATTTCAAATTAATTAAGAAATTTCATATGTTCGATTTCCTTAATCCGGTACTGGCCAAAACCGATCTCTAATACTATGCGGACGTCTAATACTATATATATATATATATATATATACATATATTTAATATATATAAATAGCAAAGCAAAAGGAGGAGGCAATACTTTACGTACTAGGTCAAAACTAACTGCTTCTTCAAATGTTTCTAACAATTTTTTAGTAGTTTTGAGATCAGCTGATATTATTTTATGGTATTATGACAGTACTTAAACCACGATGTTGTCAGATTTACGCTAATTAATGGGTTCGAATATAAAGCATTTGTTTTTATGCATTGTAAAACGTCGATGCAAAAGGTCAATAATTGTAAGCTAAATTTCTACTATAGAGGTCTTTTAGTCCAGTAACAGTATTACCCAGCGTGGGAAGAGTAGAGTCGAGAGACTGAGTGTTGAGTGGCGGGATTCAACGCCGCGCTCTAGTCTTTTTATGAGAGCGAAAATATATTATATATGTCAATATATACATTTTGGAAATATATATATTTTTATTCTAGTATTATATTTATATTCTGAACCAAATTTCATGTAAAAGGTACTAGTGACACGTTCGCGGCTTCGCCTGTGAAATTACACGACTAAACTGTTTAGTTCACTAACCCGCCCGTGTTCTTACTTAAATCGCAAACTTTTCTGAAAATTATAATTTAAATGCTTGTATTTTTTTTACTTGAAATGAAAAAACACTAAATTTACAGGGATGTTTTACCACAGTGCATTTAAATCGGTTGTCGTGCTCGAGATAAGTGCACAAACGCACAGACAAAAACAAAGGAAATTAAAAATCATTGTTCTGGGGTCTTTTACATAACATATTTTTATGCACAGACAGCGATTTTTATTTATGATATGATGTATATTATAAAAAAATATATCCGTGAAGAAACATTGCTAAATTACAAACTCGACTAGAGTTAATTATATGTTATATTAAGATTAATATAATGTGGTTTAAAAGTAACATCGGTGTTATAAATGGTTTAATTTTCCTTAATTCTATTTCCTGCTTCTAATAAAGCTGTTGGTCTGTTAGTGTAGTGGTTAGTGATTTTGACTGCTTGCACAATATTCCGGAGTTCGAGATTTATCCAAACACTTTGACACATAAGTATGTGAAAAATAAGTGTTCGTGTGTGTGTGTGTGATTGTGTAATGTTCATTGCTAACACACTACGGGGCATATAATTATTTAAATATTATATCTTTATAAATATATATTTTTTTCTTGCATATTAGACATAGAGAACTTAGTGTCTAGAGTTCAGTTTTTGTTATTAGGACCTCCTGTCATATTGGGTGGCGCATTTCAGCTTGAAGAAAATATAACCATTCCTCTTAGTGGGAATCGAAAGCACAACCATTATGCTTGTAGTCAGACGCTGTACCACTGCGCCATGATGGAAATATAAATTATAAACTTTACCATATGTCTGTACCAAACTAGTCCAAATCTAAAATCACGTAAGGCGATTATATCTGAATATTACGAGTGAAATTTATTAAATCGTGACTGGGAATTAGAACAGCATTAGTTTAGTGATAATATTGGGTTGTTAGATATTACACAAGTTTTGAAGGCATTTGTGGCGCAGTGGGCTTTACATTCGATTCCTGCTCGGAGGCCACTTGGCACCACCATTATGGTACAGATGGAATAATTATACTTAAATAATTTGTAATATATCATATTGAACATGGAGCACTGATAAGACCAAGCACGGCGTTGAAAACCGCCTTCACACGCAATGTCTCGATACCGGAAATCGGAGAATCGAGTGTCAAAACACTAGGTTCTCTTCAGAGTAGGCACCCTGCTATGCGAGATAAAACTCGCAGCTAAAATAAATAATAAACGTTTATTTAAACCCGATACGGATGTACACTTATCCGTTTACAAATCTATAATTTTAAATATCATGAATTAACGTGGCTTGCGGTTTTCTGTGTAATTATTTTTTTTATTCCATTTATTCGGAATATTTATTGACAATATTATGGCACAGATAGTATGTAAAACTGTAAGCAATAGTTGTGGGTTCAAACTAAATATAAAAAAGTATGAGTGCCGTGTTGAATTTTGATGCAGTGGGACAACAGTGTTGAGTTCCGCCACTCAACAGGCGTTTCTTCGAATTTGGACGGAATTGTGGCTTAGAATAAACTGCTTACTTACAGAACTTAGAAAGATTCTAGAGTAAAGACACTCTGTTTTACACTTTCTGCCAGAGTTTGATACATTGGGTGGTGAGTGGCGGATATCAACGCTGAGCTTTGTCTTGTTAACCAGAGTGGAGAAATGAAAATAATGATATTACGATAATCCGAGTGGGATCGAACTCACAACCAATCGCGATTACAAAAAGACGTCCCACTGCACCACAGTGGTCTTAAACCTTCACTAAGTTCTTTATGACAATATGACAAGCCTAAAGAACGGCTAATGCTTATATAATTTATAAAAAATATATGTAAAAAAGGTCGAAGAGCCGGCAACAAAATCTTTAACCAGTCAATTCGGTTTCAAGTCTTTGAACAAAGTATCAACTTTAAAATGCAATTTAAATAAAATAAATGTACCACAAGGCTATGACATTTAAACTTTATATAGATGGGACGGCCGTGTGGTCTAGTTATTCATGTAAGTAATGGAAAACTTACTTAATATAATATAAGCATTCAATAATTGCAACTACCTATTAGTACAGTGCTCATGACTTATAACAATGCCGACGCAGTTCGAATCTATCATAGCTTATTTTATATTATATATACTATAAATATTATAAATTTATAGTTTTTATATGTACTAAAAATTTTATTGTTTTTTTTTATTGCACAGTATTATTGTCCCATGTTCCATTGTGGCGCACTGGCATAGTGTCTGGCTGTAATCACGATTGGTTGTGAATTCAATTCCCATTTGGAGAAATGATTATAATGTAATTATTTTTTATTTCTCTACTTTAGTTAAAAAAACTAAGCGCAGCGTTGAGTCCCGCCACTCGACGCCGTCGAAAAGGCAAAAACGGAGTTTTTGGCACCAGTTGCCAAAAGCAAAATAAAAATATCTTTAAAAAGCTTCTTAATTTTAAGATTTAGTACGTTATCTGAATTTTACATGAAAATCTTATACAAAGTTGGAGTAAAAACAATTCAAAATAACAACCGGTAGTGATATAAAACGAATTATTTATAATTGAAGTTCACTAGAAAAATATTTAATTAATTTATTGTAAAGTAATATGAACTTGCTGACACAAAAGTTTTTTAAAAATATTATTTTATAAAATTATGCAAAACATAATACTCTGTCTTTGTAAGGAGGTTCGATAATTGACCATTATGCGGCGGCCGGTAATGTTTGTACATCGGCTCGAGTTGAGATTGTGAAGTTTTAGAAGTGATATCGTCTTATTGATTTTTTTATGTATATAACTTATTAGGATGTATTGTACTGTTTCTCTATTCTCTATTACATGCCTAAACAGAGAGATTACCTGTTGGGTCGTAAAATGATACCCAGGCTTTTAAAATAAGAAACCAAAATTAACAAATTTCAGTATTTTCAGATTTATTTTAAATATTTTTTAAATGGAAGTTCTACTCGCAACCAATATTGGTGTTATATAATTGTGTAGTTAATCACGAAAATGACTCTTATTAAAACATTTTTATATAGTTATAAAAAAATTAACGCAGCGGGGTTCGAACCCACGCCTCTTAAGAAACATTTCCAAGTTTGTAAATTAAAACAGAACTAAGCTAGTGAAAATATTGGCCTGCTACTTAAGACCTCAAAAACAAAGGTATCAATGGAAAAAAAACCGATATAAATAAACCAAATGCCTGTTGAATATGTAGAGAGCTAGATCTATCTGGTAAAACAAATATCATATAAAAATACAAGACACATAGATTAAGTAGATAGACGAATTAATTTGACTTGAAAAAAATACTGAAGCTTCAAATAAATAAAGAAATCAAAACTTTCAATGATAATGGAAATTTAACAAAGGCTAATTATATTATATTATTATTATTATATAAGTATATTATTATATATTATTATTATGTAAATAACATTTTAAAATAGAAAAAGAATAAATTGGCATTTTTCATTTTACGTTCGAAACAATAAATACATACAAATTTTATAACAGGAGTGCAATAGCAAACTAAATGGTACAAGATTTTTTAAATTATACTAGATAATGTAATTTACAAAATTCATTAGATTATATTTTTATTTTGTTAGTGACTCCACTGTTTGCGACGAATGTTGTATTTATACTAAATATATATTATACTATTTTATCTTTCCTGGACGTACACAAAGCAAATATCTCCAAGACATTTTAAAATGAAGAAAAATCCAAAGATATCAAGTAAAATAAAAACGACCGCACAAAAACAATGATATAAAATAAAGTATTAATAAATTTGCCATCCATGGGCCATTGCTGCACAGTGTCACACCGTCTGACTGACCGCGATAGTTGCGGGATCCATTTCGGTGACGAGGTAAAGCGCGGCATTATGTTCCGCTACTCAATACGCAATGTCTCGAACACGAGTGCAAAGCGGAGAACGGTGCGTCTTGATACTACGTCTATAGGTATAGTATGGGTCTCTTCAATCATTTAATAGATCGATAACATTTCTAGTACGGTTGATCTGTGAACACATTTGTGGTACAAATTTATGATAGACAGTAATTATTTTACAATTACCATCTCATCTGTAGCGGCTCAAATAAAAAGGTCGACTACATTCATAAGGATCCATACCTCGATGATACAGAATGCGGAATCAATGGTTAAGTCATTTTCCACTTAAATAACTAAGCTATAAGAAATGATCTAGATATATATATATATATTTTAACATTTTTTAAACTATTATTCGCACACTTAGGAAATTGAAAAAGACATATTTAGGAAACGTATAAAAATTTTAACACAGCGGGATTCGCCTCTTGAACGGTTTTCAAGAGGCGCGGGTTCAAGTCCCGCTGCGTTCAAATTTTTATACATTTTCTAAATATGTCTCTAACGATCTACATACTTATATATTCTGGTTGAATAAGTATATACTATATAAGACTATAGGTTGAATAAGAACAGAAAAGAAAATATATGAATCTAGTTTTAACCTGGTTTGAATCTGGTTTTAATTTTTGATATTCGAAAATGCATCAGAAAACCCGATGTTTCGAACACTTTACAGTAGGCCGCGCTCAGGTCGTGAGTTCAGTTTTTATTCAATTTAAATATTTGTGTATTGAGCATCAGTATAACTATTTTTTTATATTAAATTAAAACATTTAATATTTACGTTTAAAAGAGGTTAAGTCAAGGTCATCGAACACCAAAATATTTAATAACTTCGTGCTAGAGTTCAACGCCGCTGATGGCGTTCAGCACCGCACTTTGTTTGCCCAGATAAAAGAAACCTTGTACCAATTTTTATGTAAGCACTTATCAGGTGGGATTATTACCCACTACACTTTTTTATAGTCAAGCATAAAATCCAGATACACGGTGTCGTATCAAATTGGCTTGACTTTCAATTCATTTGTTTAATTACAAAGAAATTTCAAGATTGTCTGGAAAGCTTAGCATCCATTTAGAACTCAATTCTCTTGTAGGCAAAGTCCATTTCTTTTAATTCTTTAGTCAAAGCAATTGAGCGTTCGGGTCACCTGAGGGTAAGAGATCACCGCCGCCCACGACCCTACGTAACACTAGAGAAGCTACAGGGATGTTGCCAGCTTTGAAGGTGGAAATAGACGCGCTTTTAGAAGGTACCCATATCGAATCGAATTGGAAACACTGCCGCTGGTAGGCCATTCCACAGTTGAGTGGCACGTGGAGAGAAGTTCCTACTAAATACCCTTAAATTCGCTGAAAATGGAACTTGGCTCCTATTTTCAAATTTATGTTTTTGTAATGACATTCATCAAATGTTATCCAGTGTAGAAAAAGCCGTAGCTTTACACTACTAATGATTAATTAATTATAATATTTCGCCTTGTCTCTAATTGAGCTTGTAAACAAAATATATATTATTACCCATACTTAATACGGGAATGTAATTTTAATGAGAGTAATAACAAGCGAAGTAAGTCTTTTGAAATCGTTAGAATTTCAACTTGACTTTTAATGTTTCGATGCGATTTTAATTTGTGAAGTGGTATTAAATGTTCATAAAACTATCCAATAATTATACATACAATTAAAATATTTATATTTTTATTTTAATTTTTGGTAGAGGGAACGAAAGTTCGACGACTACTTATCCCTTCGGTAATTTCATTTTGTATGGAGAATACACGAAAGAGAGATATATATCGGTATAAAAAAATCAAGCTACCCAAATTAATTATTTCGTTTCAATAATAATTACTGGCATGGATTAATTTGTAATTTTTTTATGGATTCACGCTTTTCCTAGCATAGCTGGGTAGTCGGAGAGAACCTAGTTTTAAGACACTCCGTTCTCTACTAAACGAAGCTAACTGAAGCTATTTTATTATTGTAGAAGTATGTTAAAACCTATATGACTGAAATTAATATAGGTAATTTAACATTATTTAAAAGTGTTATTCGCACACTTAGGAAATTGAAAAAGACATATTTAGAAAACGTATAAAAATTTGAACGCTGCGGGATTTGAACCCGCGCCTCTTGAAAACCGTTCAAGCTATATGAATATAGCGTATATTAACAATGTAATGTTGTTTGAATATCGTGACAACTTAATTATTACCTACAAATTATAAGTTAATTAGATGTTTCTTGAAGCTTTAAAGATTTTAGTCTCAGTAGATTGTTTCATTTAGTTCTTCACTGGACGCCCAAACTTTATATTCTGTTAAATGGTTCAGTTCAAATTAATGTACAATATATATATATATATATATATTTATCTATATTTTTCATATTAATATTGTTCTGTATGTTTTGAATGAGAAATATCACGTTCCCTCGTAATTTTAATTAAGATGCAATTAATTGATTACAAATAAATAATTTATATTAGAAAATAATTACATATCATATATAACTTGTAGCGACCCACTCGCAGCTTCGCCCGCTAGAACTACGTATTTTCGGCGGCCTTTTCCTAAAACAAATAAATACCCTGGAAAAATGGAGAAAAAAGTAAAAGTTCATCAGAAAACCCTCAAGTATCTCTATATAAAATTACATTACAATCGGTTCAGCGGTTTAGCCGTGATGACGTCACAGACAGACCAACAGAGTTACTTTCGCATTTATAATAATAGTACGGATACTAGAACTTAATCCAGAATACCGATAATTCATAAAAATATATGATATATTTTTATAGATAGAACATAAAAAAGAGACAAATCACATCTAATTATAAATCCCTTGTCAACTTTGACCGTTCTCAACTTTGCCCTGTCTATAATGATCAGACGCATTGGGTACAAAAAAAGCGGAACTTAACGCCGCAGTTTTTCTTATCCGACTAAAGTAACGGATATTGTTTTTAACATGTTATTCCATGTTATTCCCACACTAAGGAAATTGAAAAAGACATATATGAACGGTTTTCAAAAAGCCCGGGTTCAAATCCCGCTGCGTTAAAATTTTTATACGTTTTCTAAATATGTAACGCGGATATTATTTTAAATATTATTTCTGAAAATATTGCGAGTACAGTTAGATACTTCCCTGCAATTATTTCATTTGATTTCATTATATCACTGCGAAGAATTGTTGTATTACAAAATTACGCGGCGAGTGTGAAAGGTGTTTTGAATGCGTGAGGTGCGCCCACGACGCGACGATACGAACGAGTGTAGCGATTGACGTTTATTTATCGATATCGATATTTCTTTTTATTTTCTATGGTTTTCTAATGTACATATATTAGGCTTTATCTATACTATAGATGATGTCTGTTATTGTGTAATTTAAAGAAATCATATTTAAATTTATAAATATTTATTTGAAATTTATTTATAAGTAAAAATAACTTGGTAAATTTGTAAATTAAACTTTAATATACTATTGTTTTATCTTTTTTACTGTGTCTGAGCTACATATCTTATATAACTGTTAAAACACGTATATCTATCTATCTATCTATCTTACAGGTTACAGTAGTGTAATGTTTAAGTTTTAAAAGCTAGGGCGGAAACCTAAGCCTTTTCTAAAAAAAATTTAAGTTTATAAAATAAATCTTTATCTATATAGAAGAGTATTATTTGATTTTAGTGTGAATTATAAATATAAAATACCTACCTTTTTCTTTCTACCTGTCATTAATCCAGGCCTAGCCAGGGTGTACCTTCTGACTTGATCTCCTCCACTTTGCACGATATGCAGCATCCTCAGTGATCAGTAGCTCTCATATCCTGCTTCACTGTCGTGAATCGCTTCGGTCCAGCCATCGCTTCCTTAGGCGCCCGGAATGTCTATCTCCAGGGATAAATATAGGACAAAATACCTAAATATAAGATTATAATTTATAAATTCAAAAAATTGTTATAATGAAAAAAAAAATACATGTACTGTATTATCTTTTTCCCGCAAACGACAAATCTAAAAATAATTATTTTGGTTTGTTGTAACTTTATTATATAAACATGGATGTTTCCAGCTTCACATTTTTTCCTGTATAAAACAAGATGTTATGAAAAGGTAACTTCATTTTTAAATACTCAGATATTTTTTTTGGTTGTCGATAAATTATGTGACGAGAATTTTCGGGGTATTTGTCAAAAGTATTTTTTTATTGTATTTTTTTTGTTTAGTTCCACGCAGTACACACTTCTTCTGCATAGCAGGATAGCCAGAGAGAACCTAGTGTGAAGACACGCCGCTCACCGCTTTCCGTTCGAATTCAAGGTATTGTGTGCTGAGTGGCAGAGCTCAACGCCGCGCTTAGTCATGTTTACCAGAGCGGAGCAATGCAAATAACTTAAAAATATTCATTCCTCCGAGTGGGAATGCCCAACGATTGCACATAAGTATAATCATTTGTATTAACAATTCTTGCATTTACTGAAATGTCGATATCTACAAGGCCTTTTATCACATCACTATTTTTTATTACACAGATTGCCATCTAAAGTGTCGATATTTTGTATTCAACAAATTAGATTAAAGGGTTCTCTCTGTTACTGTCGTTGCGCAGTTGGATGTCTAATTACACACGATAGTTGAAAGATTACGAGTAAATTTCAATACATAAATTATTTTTAATGTACACGCGATGTTCGTAGGTTCGATTTTTAGTTAAGGGAACGATTATATTAAAAATATTTAGTTAGTTTATTATACTATGTGTAAAAGTTGTAGGTTTCCATTGGAAGAAATTATTTTAATATTAGATATTATTTTAATTTCTCCGCTAATTTAGTTAGGTAAACCGCTGCGTTGGGTTCCGCTACTCAATATGAAATGTCTTGGATTCGTACAGAGAGTGTCTTCTTGAGAATAGGTTCTATCTACCTTGAAGCTGTAGGGATCAATCACGTGAAGCTGAAAATAAAGCAAAAATATAATCATAGAATAAAGGTCATTAATAACATAATTTATATATTTTTTATTTTAAAAACAGCAATGTTCCCGGAAGTAGAACACATTGCTTTGCGGTCAGAGCACTTGGACGGTTCCCAACAGGCGCGGGTTTGAGTCGCGCTAAATTTATACGTTTTCTAATTACATATGATCATATGTATTATGTGAAATATATCAATGGAATAAACTTGAAAACAGTTGAAAGTAAAAATTTTCATCTCGTGTATATTTTAATACTATTCTAGTAATTACATCATTTGGCCTACAAACTTCATTAAAAACGAAAGTTGAAACTGTTGCTGTCTTTGTCTTAAAATACCTTTTATACCTTAAGATGTTTACACGATGTAAGAGTTAGAAAGAACATAATATAAAATATCGTTGTGGTATATTTAATTAAGAGATATCATTGTCGGAAGGGATCTAGTGTCAAGACAGTCCCCTGTGCGGGAACAAGCTCACGCTTGGTAGTTAAATTCCGGTAGTAGGGCATCACACTGCCACCGGAGACCCCAGATCCACCGTCCATCGTCGAATCAGGGCTTGGTCTGCTCTTCTTGGATCCACACAATATCCTCCCTCGATGGCCGCTCGCCACGCGACTCACCTGCCCGAAATGCGTGTACTCTGGCGAGCACTTCCACCTGTAGCTCCCAAGATGGATCGCCCGCCAAGAACGTAGCCACCGTCCAAGACACTGTATGGCATCTCCTAATTGCTGTCACGGGTCCTATTCCGAACGGTGAGAGAATCAGCCCACACGGGTGCCCCGCACAGTGTAATGGATCTCAACACGCCGACATAAAGCCGTCGGCATGGAGAACCCGGCCCTCCGACATTAGGCAGTAATCTGCCAAGGGCTCCGGTGGCATTCATTAGTTTCAGCGCAAGGTGTACAAAGTGTGACGCGAATGACCATCATCCATCCAGAGTCAGACCCAGATACTTCATCTGGGCCCTTAACTCCACCTCCTGCCCCAGGATGTGTAAAGCAGCCCTAAAAGGAGGACCCTTGCGCGGGCCATGAAATAGAAGAGCCTCAGTTTTGGGCATGGATACCCTCAGACCCAGCGCTACAATGCGGTCGACGATAGGACGGGTACCGGCTTCAGCCAAGTGTGCTATCTCCTGAATAGATGTTCCCTTTACTGTGACGAGAGTGTCATCCGCATAGCAAATGACAATGATCCCGGGAAGTAGACGACAACGCAGCAACCATTCATACCCAATGTATAATAAAAAAAAACAAGTTGGATATAACATAAAAAGCTAAATTAAAAATTTTAAAAACCCACAACGCTTAATATGTAATTAAAAAAAGAATAAAATAATTAAAAGACGACGGGCATGGATCCGTCGTTGGCTGTCATTGCTATTTGAAATTTTAACATAAATTTGTTTGTGCAGAACCAAAACTACTAGTCTCAAAGAGTGTGTAGGTGCATCATCTTAGGTATGTTTTACGGTGACCAGGGGGCACTGCAGTAAACATTTGTTAGTGTACAATCAAACTACTAGTGCGAATTGAATGCGGCTTATATGTTAATATATTAAAATAAATAATATCGAATTATAAATATTAAAAACGATATAAAATCTGTAGTTATAAACGGTCCTTTTATTCCGCAAGTATGCAAGAAAGAGACAGCCGTTTCGAGACTCTTCCATACGATGACTATTACATTGTATTGGAGCTTCAAAACCTTAAACTAAATTTAATTATTAAAAATAATACATATATTAAATTACTTTTGCATGCTTTGTTTTTTATTTTCATATCATATAAAGCGCGGCGTTGAGTTCCGCCACTAGTAATTTCTCGAATTCCGGCGGAAAGTGGAGTATCTTGACACTAGAATAAGCAAGAAGCTAAGAAAAAAAAAGATAACTAAGTTGTAAGTCACTCCGTTCTTCATTTTCCGTTTACTTTAGATATGTTACGAGCTAGATTTTTGTAAAGAGCTTAATAACATTTTGTTAACCCATTGAAGAAATGATAAAGCTTTGCATATTAGGTATATGAAAGAACTAATTTAGAAGTAGCAAAATTATAGAAAAAGGTATGAGGTATTATTTTTTGTTTTATTTGTGTTATTCCCGCAAAGCGGTGGTCAGATGGAACCTGGTGTCAAGACACTCCGTTCTCCACCTTCCGCCTAAAGCCGAGAGCGTTAAGTAATGGATTAACACCGCGCTTTGGCCTTCCAGAGCGGAGATATGAATATAATTTATATAAATTCCCCCAAGTGGTAATCGAGCCCACAACCAATCGCGTTTGCAGCCACACGCTATCCCACTGAGCCACGATGGATGGGATGGGTTTTTGTTTTTGTAGTCTTTCAATTTACAATACTTCTGGATTGTATGTAAAGTATAATTGTATATCTGTAAGAACCTTTAAAAATCGTCAATAAAGATTTTTTTTACATAAATTTAATGGAGCTAACCTAAAGTGTATTTTAGATTATTAATTATATATATATATATATATATATATATATATATATATTATAACAAGCTGGATTATAGAAAGATTGTGGATAATAATCCTATATTAGGTTATTAGGTTATAAAAAAAAACACAAAAAAAACTACATCTTTGCGGTCTTTCTCGCACAGCGAGTTACACAGAGAGCACCTAGTGTCAAGACACTCCGTTCTCGATTTTCTACATTAGCTTGTTATCTATTGTACACATATATACATTATTGTATAAAGTTACACACATTGCCATGGCAACGTGTATTTTCACGTTCACGGGGCCACAATTATATAGAAGAAAAAAAAAACACATTTAGCAATCCATAACGATGTAGTTCAAACTACTCACGTTCACAACCTTTGAGATGAACCTAAGTGTTTTAAATAAATGTACTCACTAATTGAAATGAAGCAATGTGCTTAGAATTTTTTTATGTAATATTAATAAAGCGGCCATCGTGGCGCAATGTGACAGCGTCTGGCTGTATATGCAATGTTTGTGGGTTCGATTTGCTCTCGGGGGAATGATTATATTTATAGGAATTAATATGTTTAATGTTAAAGATATCATAGCCATTGAATTTGAACGCATGGCTTAGCGGTCAGAGCGCTTGAACGGTTTTCAAGAGGCGCGGATACCGCTGCGTTAAAATTTTTATACGTTTTCTAAATATGTCTTTTACAAAACATTTTTCAGTAAACGCCGTTCTCACAGAACTAGAGGCTATATGTGTTGTGCGGTGCAAATCAGCGTAGTTCTTTATTATACCGGAGCTGGGAAATTACAGGTAATCGAATCCATAAAAATTGTGTTTACAATCAAACGTTATAGTACAGTGCCAAGATAGCGTATTATAAAATTGGCTATACAATTTTTTTCATATAAATCTTATTTTTATATATAACTAAATATTATATAGAAAATCCAGTACCTTTGTCTACTTACAAAAAACAAAGTTTAATAATTATTAAGCTTTTGGTCCTAATTGTAAAATTTTCGATTTTTATAATAAAAGTGATAGAAATAAAAATTTTTGCTCGATGATTGCTAAAAACTGGTTTTAAAAGACTTTATTTACTAAGGTATTATAGTAATTTGCTTCTAATTACAAACGTTTGAGTTGCCTGTTGTAAGAACCTGGTGCAATTTTAAAACAGTTTATTTTTTACAGATTCACCCTTTTCCCCCATACCAGTGTGTAAGCGGAGAGAATCTAATGTCAAGAAATTCCGTTCTCCACTTTCCGCCGGAATCCGAGATTGCGTGTTGAGCGCTTGATCTGCCATTTTGTCAAGTAGAACAAAATAGCGTTGCAAGTTTTTCTAAATTCAAAAGTCAAATTGATTGATTAACTTCAAAATTTGCACCTGTGTCCGGTGACCATACAATCTTTTGTTTTATAGCAGTGGTGACTAGGGCATAGAAAAAATAATTTTCAGCGTATTTTTTTAAATTTCCATAACTAATTTTTAAGTTTTTGCAAATAGAATATAATTCAATAGCTCCAATAGAACAAAACTAACAAATCTAACATTTTAACAAAATGTATGATATAATTTGAATCTTGTGCAAAATAAAACGGTAAACGGTAAAAACGGTACGTAACGAGCGTGGAAGTGTTACAAAATATTTAAGTAGCGCTTTATTAGTAAATCGAGGGTACTCAGAAATTAACTACAGCCTTGACTTTAGTATGTGGTGTAAGTTAGAAGATGTATACGAACCTTTTATCAGAAATTTCTATTCAAAGTAAAATCAAGAAACTCAATTTGAAAATTAAATAGATAAATCAAAAATACATAAAATTAACAAAATAATTAAAAGATTGGTTGTGGCTTTCAATCCCACTCTGAGAACACTCTGAGAAATGAAATATTTAAATTATATTTTGTTCAAATTTTTTAAAGTGTTATTCCCACACTAAGGAAATTGAAAAAGACATATTTAGAAAACGTATAAAAATTTGAACGCAGCGGGATTTGAACCCGCGCCTCTTGAAAACCGTTCAAGCGTTTAACCGTTGAACGGTTAAAATTTTTATACGTTTTCTAAATATATTTAAATTATTTTAATTTCTTCCCTCTGGTGTAAGACAAAACGTAGCGCTGATGAATATTCCGCTCAACTCGCAATGTCTCGAATTATGGCGGTCAAAAATCCAAGTCAAAGCATTAGCTTTGACTTGGACATATTCAGCTATTAAGCTGAAAGTGGAGAACGGAGTGTCATGACACTGGACAGATAGCTTTGCTTTTTAGCTTGTTTTAATAAAATATTATATATATATATACATACACTAAAAATACAATTCCAAAAAATTTTATTATTTTATTATTTATCGAAAAATGAGTACGTAAAAAGACATACTAGTGTGTACACATACACAACTCTTTAATTATAATTACAAAAAAATTATACCATGATCCGCTGCTTCTTTGCCAAATTTCTCCTCAAAATAATCCAACGTGTCCATAAAATTTATTCTTAGCGTTTTAATACCTTGGTAACGTAAGCTTATGACTTGTATTGTACTCATAAGTTAGATATACTTTAATTGGATATGATTCGTTTGTATGCACTTCACTGCTGGAGCTTCATTAAAACGATTCGCTGTCATTGGGATCTTGTTAATTTTAGTGACCTTTATATCATTTCATTAGCTCACTTAAACTGTGGTAGTTTAATATAGAATGTACAAAAATACATATTTAGAAAACGTATAAAAATTTGAACGCAGCGGCATTTGAACCGCCTCTTGTAAACCGTTCAAGAGGCGCGGATTCAAATTCTGCTGCGTTCAAATGTTTTATACGTTTTCTAAATATGTCTTTTTCAATTTCCATAGTTTGGGAATAACACTTTAAAAAAAAAATGTACAAAAATGTAAATGGATTCGACTTAATACATGAAGTAAGCGGTTTACAGTTTTTCTCTCCTTATACATCTCGTATGAGTCTCTTCTTATATATCTCGTATGAGTCGTATGAGTGTCTCCTTATATATCTCGTATGAGTCTCTCCTTATATATCTCGTATGAGTCTCGTACTAAGACAAGATTATAAAATATGAAATATTTTATGTCATTTTGAGGTAAAGTATGACTGCAAGGGTGATTACTTGTGGGTTCGATTCCCATTTAGGGGAATGGTTATATTTAAATTATTATCATTTCTCCGTCTTGGGTTTTCTTATTATTATTATATAAATAAGTACAATAGAAACGTTTTGAGTTAAAAGTTCAATTTACAAGCTGAACAATTTCGCTTGACTTTGATTTTTCCGCATAGTCTCTCACATTCAGTTCCTCGTTTTCCAGCGGAATTCAGGTGAAAACTTTTAAGTGTTAAATGGCGAAACTCAACACAGCGCTTTATTTTACCAGAGCGGAGAAACGAAATTAACTCACACATAATTATTATATGGAGAAGAAATCAAACCTGTGACTCTCGCGTTTATAGTCAAACTTATCAAACTTATAAGTCCCATTGCATCACGAGTACTTCATATGAAATATTTATGTAAATACAATAACTGCTATTCTTGAAATACACTATGGCTTGAAGTGCATAGTGACGTGTCACTAAAGTTTTCTTTACTAATAATCCAAATACTTAAGTCAACTTCGCCATGTTTTGCTCTCGGCCACACAAAATTCGAAAGGTATATTTTTATAATATGTTGTAATTACATTACATACACAATTTCATAAATCAAACTATGACATCTGCAACGAAGACGCTATGAATCAGGTCTGGGTAAGAAATAATGCCTTGTTCTTTCAACTTTTAAATACTTTAAGAGTCTGTATAGAAATAATTATATAACTAACTATATGGAAAGTAATGTGTTATCAAATATTTTATGTTCAATAAGACAGTTTGTGATGGCATAATTGTGAAGCATGTATGAATGTTGATACTGATGTGGCTTAGTGGGTTAGTATGTCTGTAAAGGCGTTGGTTGTGGGTTAGATCCATACTAGAATGATTATATTTAAATTATTTCCATTTCTCTGCTCTGATAAGAAAAAGACAGGCTTTGAGTTCCGCCACTTAACACGCAATGTCTCGAATTCAAGTGAAAAATGGAGATTGGTGTGTTGTAACACTAAGTTCTCTTTGTGTACTATGCGGGATAAAGCGTGAAGCTTGATATTGAATATTGAACATATATAAGCTTATGTACATTCAATTTTCAAACGAAAAAGTTTCATTAATCATTAACTTTTCATTGGTTTTCATCATTATCATGACGACCATGCGTAATTCCGTACAGTCTTTTGACGAGAATCATGCCTAGGATTTTAATGTTTTCTGAAAAATGGATGGTATCATGAACGTATGAAATTTCAAAATTTGGAAAGCAAATTACAAATGAAATGTGTCAAGTTCGGCGGAATATTCAGCTAGTACCGGAAAAAGAACGTACATATAAATTTTATGTAGAGATGTAGCGATAGATGTGTAACGTACGGTTTTTTGCCACCAGAGTCTCTATTAGAAGTTAATTGCTGGCTTTCCTCTTTCTCTTTTTAGGAACCTGAAACTTAAATAAGCTACGTCCAAAATCAGCATCCATCTTTACGCTACTAATCTCACCAAATATTAGTTTAAAATATAATTAATCTAATTAATAAACAACACAAACACTCACAATAATCAATCACTTAATTAGTATAGGAGGACCTATTGTTGTCAAAAGGATTTGATTACAAGGATTAGCTTATCGTTTCCATTTTTTTAAAGTAGAATTTTCCAGTTTGAAAAACATGAAGAAAATTTCACTAAAATTTCATTGACACGTGTATCAACTAAAAGAAACATAAGCTAAGTCCGTGGAGAGAGAGTGTGTTCGCACTAGGTGCTCCCATTGTCTATAGTTATGCGGGAAAAAGCTTAGAAGCTCAATAACTTTACTACAATTAATAAACAATAAATATTACATCTAAACGTAGTTACTAAAAATCGTTCTTGAACTGTTTTCAAGACGCGGGTTCAAATCCCGCTGCGTTCAAATTTTTATACGTTTTCTAAATATGTATTTTTCAATATTTTCCTAAGAGTGCGAAAAACAGTTTAAAAGAATGTTAAAAATAAAATTAATCGTCTCTATTAAATCGAGTCTACAAATTCCAAACGACTAACAAACAAATCGTGACGTAAAGTGATATTCGTCTAGATCATCCGAAGGTTCCGGAGTAACCTATCTTTGGTATGCATTTTAAGTTCAATTGAAACTTAACTAAAAAGCTACTTTAACCATTAAGCGCAAAGTTCAATTTTGAACTTCATACAAATATACAAATACTTATTTTATTTAAAAACAAACTATAATGTACTAGCTTGAAAGTCTAATTTTCTCTAAACTAAATTCTCTTTTTATATTACAAAGGAAATTGAAACATAATGCTCAGTAAATAGAGTTTCATTTAAATATGTTCGTAAGATATAGAATAATTATATAGAAGCCTGCACTTTTCATCTGTGATTGTAAATGTTTATAACTGAGTATTTTGATAGTAATGTATCATTACATATAAATGTAAAACTACACTTATATTAATACCATATATTATATTTCGCCTGTATTTTTTTAATGTCAAATAATTTAGAACTATTCAGGCACAGTTGCCAGCTTGCTTATTAAACCAATGGTTGCAGATTTGTATCCCATTTAAAGAAACATTTGTATCTTAAATAGCTAACTTTATATTCAAAACGCTTTACTCTCGTACCACAAAACAGCATGCAGCGTTGAGTTACGCATCTCAAATAGGATCAAGGAAGAGTAATATTTTATCTTTTCTTTCTTCTTATTTTTATCAAACATATAGTAGTGTGTTTAATATTTATTATATAAATTTAATGTATTTCTAATACATTGTACTAAAAATGTTGGATCTCTGCGCGTATTCTCCATAAGTAAAAACTATTTTAATATAAATTCAACACCTATTATGGCGCAATGCGATCAAAACTCGTGTATAACCGGTGCATTGTAAGTGCGATTACCACTCGGAGAATCACTAAATTAATTGCATTTCTCCGCTCTAGTTACAAACCCAAAGCGCGGCGTTCAGTTCCGCCACTCAACATGTAATGTCTATATTTCGGGCGGTAAAACACTTTTGGGGCTTTTGCTTCGTATACTAATATAACCTACACTTATAACATATGATATATCAAGACGTTCCATTTTCAGCTTTTGAAACATGTTTGTCGAAACTTAACACCACACCTATTCACGTGAAAACGAACTATACGATAACCATTCTGAATCAATAATCTAAATATATATCTTGTCCCTGATCTGAAATGACCTTAAAACTAATCTATTCTTATATAATATTATTTTTACAATAATAAAGAATGTAATAAAAAAAACAAGCTATATGATACAACTAATAGCTTTATCGAAACAATTTAATTTTTCCGTCCGTACGGTATCATTTAAATATTTTATTTTTCAGTAGATAAAATAAATCGGCACGCATTCAGAAAGTGGAGAATGGAGTGTCGGACACCTATGTGTGTCAAGACACTCCGTTCTCCACTTTAAGAAAAATATTATAGAGTATTAGGAAGGTTTTCTTGAGGTGCAGGTTCGAATCCAGCTACGTTCAATTGCTTATGCACTTTATATTTTTTTTACGTAAAAATAAGACAATCGGACTTACTGACTGATATTTTACTATACTCAGAAAGAAGAAACCAGTAACTAACTAGTAAAGTTTTATACTTTTTAATCAATAGACTCCTTACTTACTTACAATAATTGTAATATAAAATTGTCCCTAAATAAGATTCGAACCCACATCCGTCCATGTTCACGTACAAATCGCGTTACGACACCGTTATTATATTAAATTCAGATACATTTTAGATGAAAATAATTTTATAGGAGCCTATTGTGATGCAGTGGGATAGCATTTGACTGTAATCTCGATTGGTTATAAATTCAATTCTCACTCAGGGGTATGAATATATTAAAATTATTTTCATGTTTCCGCTCTGGTATGACAAAGCGCGGAGTTTAGTTTCGCCGTGTAACATAGGGTTCCCCTACACCTGCTAAGAAAAATATTATTTTATTCTTATAAAATCACGAGCAACGCCACAGTATTAATCTAAGTACTTTTATAGAGATCACTTCCAAATTCTATAATACATTAGAATCTCAATAAAAATAACAGTATATATTGAATACGACTATTAAGAGCCTATGTAATAACAATACTATTTGACCCTGGTATTATTAAAGCGTGTAATTGTAAAAATATGTGAATCAATTCCCCTTACAGTGAATCACGAATGTACTCTGTGGAAGATTATATAATTGAAAAACATATTTATAGAGAACGTATAAAAACTTGAACGCAGCGGGATTCGAACCCGCGCCTCCTAGAAACCGTCCAAACGCTCTGACTGCTATCGCGCTAGGTAGTCGGAACCGTACGGAATCGAACAGTACTGTGGGACTCACCGGTTAGACTGATACCACCCCCTAAAACCCAGCGGAAACATTGTCCAAAAATATCAGTTTGTGAACTTTTGTGTTTTGAAGTGAGGAAACCCCTTTACGGGTACCCACCTGATTTGGGACTCGGATGGGATATGTGGGACTCTAGGCCAACAGATATAGGCCACCTGACTACCCGCTATAACCTCACTGCTCCTCCTCCATCAAACACTAATCTAACCTAACCAACCTATTTTTACCGAGGTACATGTACAAAATGGCTAATGATCAAAGAATAGTTCGGACTTTTACCATTGAATTTTTGAATTTACTATAATATTTTCGGATTTACCGCAGTTCGGGTTTTTACAGTAACATATACATTTCTAACAAAACTCGTTTCCATCGGAACGTCATAAGCTGAATTGTATTACGCGTAAATTGTTTAATAAGTACGAATATAAGTACAGTTAGCTTCACTTATCTTATAATTTATAAGCATAAGTTTGTTTTGCGACTTTATGCATTTTCCCGCACTGAAAGTATACAGTGTATGACACTCCGTTCTCCGCTTTCCTTTCGAATTCCATAGATTGTGTGTTGTGTGGTGGAGCTCAACACCGTGCTTTGGAAAGATATAAGTAAAATAAAACCTAAATGATAAAAGAGTCACTCTGTTTCTCTGCTCTGTATACAATATTTTTATCACAAGAAGAAGTAAGAAAGTATTTTAAAACGTACATTTGATAGTAAAATAAACAATTAACTTTAAGTATATTTATTTGATATGAAAGCACATTAAAAATGCTTAATTTGAAAAAGACATCCGTTAGCGATCAGAGAGCTTGAACGGTTTTCAAGAGGCGCGGGTTCAAATACCGCTGCGTTCAAATTTTTATACGTTTTCTAAATATGTATTTTTCAATTTCCTTAGTGTAGGGGAATAACACTTGAAAAAATGTAAAAAAAAAATAGATTTTTAAATTTCTTTATCTAACTCTATTCAGGCCATCATGGCGCAGGGTGGCAGCGTCTGACTGTAAAAGAGATAGGTTGTGAGTTCGATTCCCATCCGGATAATGGTTATATTTAAAATATTTTAATTTCTCCGCTCTATTACCTAAGGAAAGCGCGGCGCTGAGTTTATCATTGCATCATAAGAGGCGAGTTTGATTTCGGGCTGAAAATGGAGAGTGGAGTGTCTTGACACTATGGTTCTCTCTGACTATTCTGTTGATATATTAACAACAACTAACTTTGAATCTGTATGTATTACTTTTAACTGAACTTTTACTAACCGATTACTGTCTTTTAATGCTTTTAATACATAATTCGTATATTCGTCAAATGTATGCACAGCTTCTGACTGTAAACGCTATAGGTTGTGGGTTCGATTCCAACTCTGGGGAATGATTATATTTAAATTATTTTCATCTCTTAGCTCAGGTACAAAACGCGGCGTTGAGTTCCGGCGTCGGCACTCAACACGTCTGCAATGTCTTGATTTCGGCGGATTTATTACGCGGAAAAAAACGATATAAATAAAGATAAATTAGGTGTATACAAATAGAAACTTCAATTATAGCAATATATAATATCTTCCGATAAATTTTCATCGCACGGATATGACCTATTCATAGATTATGATTGCAATTGTTTAATTAGCGAATTGTTCATTATGAAGTTATTCATTCTAAGGTCATCGTGGCTCAGTTCCAGTCTGATTCTATACACGACGATTTTGGATTCGATTTCTACACGTGAGAAAACTTTGTTTTTCTTATTACTATATACTTATTATGTTATGTTACAGATACCCCAAGTTTATGTTTGTCATATTTTACTCACATGTATAGAAAAAAGCTTAATGCTATTTCAAAAAATATATACCTAAGCTTTCGAAGCTTAAAATAGCTGATTTATTTTTGGTTACATACAAAAATGTATTTTAGTTCGCCCTTCTTTGATGTCGCTTTAAAGTATCCAAGAAATTTGGCTTTAATTTTTGTTATTTTTTTTTACGGAATGTAAGTACAAGGAATGAAATTTCTCAGTACGCGTCGATCAATCAATCAATCGCGTTGCAGCGAAAAGAGCTCGGGAAGGCGAGTAGGACTTGCGACACTAGTGTATGCCCCCATCATGGGACCCCATGAGGTCCCCGGTCCCATGAGCGCTTGCCTCCTCCGAAATATGAAATTATCCTACTATCTCTGCCTTCAAAATCCGTGCTAGTAATTATCTGGCGATAGTTCTAGACTGGCAAAGTGCTTTTATTACATTAGAGAGAGATTTCAATGCTCGATTTCAACTCGGAGGAAGGAATATGTTGAAATTATTTTTATTTCGTCGCTACAATAAGACAAATAGCCACTTAACCACGTAATATCTCTAATTCTGACGGAAAGCGGAGAATGAAAATTGATTTCGACACTAGGCTATCTAACTGACTAGCTTGCTATCTGGGAAAAAAAGCGTGAAGTCAGTGAGTAACGGTAGTATAAAACAACAAAAATCATCAATGAGTCACTCATCAATTACTCTAACATTTGTTCTATTTTGACTAAGCAATTATGAAATACACGACTTAGCTATTCTAGGTTTTAATTGGTACTGTACTCTTGTTGATATACTAACAATTTAAAATCAACCTGATTTTTGTTTTTTTTTTTTTTGTTTTATTCTTTTTGTAGGAGATTCATATCTATATATATATACATATATTTGAAGCTGCTCGCGGCTTCTGCCTGCGTAAACTACATGAAAACTATTTAATTCCTTCGCCCGCCCGTGTTCTCACTTATATCACAAGCTTCGCTTAAATTTATAATTTAAACAGTTGTCACTTTTTAATAATTTAAATACAATAATAATCATTCCACTAGTCGAATCGAATCGAATCTAACCCACAACCATCGTTATTACAGTCTGATGCTGTCCCACTGCGCCACGAGGGCATTTTTAATCATTTTTATCACCTTAATGCATCGAATTTTGGGTGTTTCCTATAGTACGAAAAAAAGGGTTCAGTTTTAGTATTCATTTCATTCATTCAGAGTTAGTATTCATTGAAATTAATGATTTGAATTGAAACACAGATGAAACTACTCGTAGGTTACTTAGGGATGACTTCTCTAAATTCATACGCAATCAGTTAAAAACATGATTGCATACCAACGTTGCAGCAGGACACGTCTTGTTAAAAACTATAATTAATGATATCGAGTACATTTGGTCAATGTTCGCAAGAAATATAAACAAACAAGTTAAATCTTTTCATAAAAGACCGTCTGTTTGTTTCGAAATATTTTTGCCGTTACTTAAGAATAGTACGTGAACTGTCATAATGAAACAACATTTTAGAAAAAACTTTTAATGCTAAATTGTTTCAGAACAAATTTAAATACAACTTCACGCTTTTTCAAAGAGCTTTTCCGGTTTTTAAACGCGTCAAAGAGAACCTAGTGTCAAGACACTATGTTTTCCACTTTTTGTCCAAAATCGAGACATTTTACGTTTAGTGGCGGAACTCAACGACGTGTTTCGTCTAGGTACCAGAGCAGAGATATTTTTTAATTTATGTTTTTTTTTTTAATTAAAAAAACTAGGCAAACGAGCGTTCCTGTCGCGTGATGGTAAGTATACACCGCCACCCACGAACCCGTGTCGAACCTAAGGAGCTACATGTTCATCTCCCGAATGTCAATCGAACCCACAACCAATCACATTTACAGTGATCCAAAATCCAAAATATATGCACCGAAATACATCTTCCATTGCATCTCGAAAACCTTAGAAAAAGCCACATTATATAATCTAACGAGAGATAATACTTTTCATACGCATATACGAGTATATATACGCTTTTTCTTAAAACTGACGTTTTATTATTTAGTGGGTGACTAAGAATTTAATGATAATGCTTAATTTTTATATACAATACTTTAAATATGTATGCGCAATAAATAGAGACAAAATTTAAACTTAATCCAAATTATCTCTAATGTATTATATAATAAGGCCCATTATAAAATATACAATATAGTACAGTAGTAACGTGTCGGAACATGATGATGGTGGGTTAATCAACCCCATCCAAACCAGAAAGACAATCGAGTTGGAGAATTTGTTTTTATAATATATATATATATATATATATATTAAGGAATTTGCAATTAACCAATAATAAAAAAAGCCAATGCATTTAGAAACACATTAAATTAATAAAATATAAATATTACACATACTATCGTGTGTTACACATACACTTGACATACGAGACATACTGCTAAGGAAACGCGTATTTACGCGTCAACGGTTATAATAAATTAAACCTAGTGAAATTTGAATAATCTTGACCTACATATAATATTCATACAAAAGCCATCTTCATTTCTTGATCTCGAATCTATTTTGATTACACCAAAAATAAAACAAAAAAAATAAAAAAGTGCAATCTAATAATTAAACTCTACTCTAGATTTATATAAATAACAAATCCAAATCACAGTCAATGCCATTAACAAATAGTTTCAAATAAAAAAAACTGTTTCAAACAAATATCTAACGTGAAGGGATGGAAAGCTCTAGTATATAACGGAAGCTGTGGTACACATCTTCACAGTCAGTTATCATCTTCATTACTAGACGCATCAATAATTAGAAAAAAAAAATGGAATTCGTTAGTATTTAAAGTATTTTTTTTTGTAATTGTCATCAATGTATATAGTGATAAGTGATTTTTTAAACAAGTGTTAAAAAAAGCGGTAGCTACATGCGTTTTTCGCATAGTGAGAGGGGTAGTAGTAAAAAAGAGATAGCAGCTTCAAATCCTGGATTGTATTTAGATGTTAACTTGATATTTCTATAAGATAAAACGTGTTATTTATCCTTTCTTTCTTTGTGAATTATGTTTATAAATAAGTTTAGGCAGGCAGAAGCTAGTATTGAATCATTCCAATAAAGTTACTTATTATATTATAAAAAACAAGCTACCTCGCTAGATTTTTGTATTAATTTAGATTTAAAATATATTTTTAAGTATAATTTTGATCTATTATAATTTCCTAAATCAGATATAAGCATTCCTTCTATTAAAATCTCATTCGGTTTGCTCACACAATATCTACAAATAACTGACATTCAATAAGTTCTTTGATTTTCACGATTATTACACATTTTGAAATTTACAGGGTTCTAAAATATAATTTCGAATACGCGATTAATCCGGTTGAAAATAGTTTAATTTCAAAACTGACATTCCTGCCTACCTGTGACTACGGACTATTGTAAAGTATTCGAAGCGTCGGGTTTTCTAAAATGTATTTTCGAATACTAAAAATATACGCAATTAATCCTGTTAAAATGATTTTATTTCATAATGTGTAAAAATCGCAAGAAACCGAAAATGTCATATACATAATATAGTTTTTTTCTTTTTTCAAAAGTGATTGTTATATACTATATTTGAATATAGAATACCTTGATTTATAAATGTAATTTTTATTTCCAGTTCCTCATTTTAGCCCTGGCATCTATGGCTACAGCAGCGCGTCTAGAAAATGTGTACTTACCACCAAATTCTGGGTCTAGTGGAGCTGATGCTGGTCTCAATACTCCTTTCGAAGTCTCTGCAGCATCAGCAAGAAGCCAAGCTGAGATCTTAAGATATGAGAATGAAATTGACAGTGAGGGGTGGCACTATGCGTATGAAACAAGTGACGGTTCCAAAGCTGAACAGAATGGTGAGTTTATTTTTGTGTAAACTTATAATTCTGGGCTTAGCTTATAATATTGAAATAATTTGTTAAAGGAAATTATACAGTTGAATCTAAAAAAAAATTGAATTGAATTTTAGTTTTAAATGTGTGGAAGGTCGACTATTTTCCGCATACAGTGCCGAAATTATTATTTTAAATAGTATTTCAAAAGCGTATGTAATAATATCTTAGTAAAAACATTTTTATAAAACGTATAAAAACTTGTACGAATTGTACAAATGTATTTAATTTCCTAAGTGTATGAATAATACTTTAAAAATGTTAAATATATTAAATAAATAGCATTGTCTCTTGCCAAACAATTATTCGTAGAATAATCTTTGGGTAGCAGAAATTCGTAAAAATCTCTCTACAGAGATGCTAACAACAAACATTAGTTGTAATAAGCGTATAAGAATTTCGACGTAACCGGATGTAGAACGCATGGCTTAGCGGTCATAGCGCTTGGACGGTTTCCAACAGGCGCGGCTTCGAATCCGGCTGCGTTCAAAATTTTTATCACCATACATTTAGATTATAAATTATAATATTTTTTTTTTCTATAAATAAAGCTTGTATTCACGGTCCATGCTCTGACAGATTTTAACTTAGCCACGAAGAAATATCTATTGACATCATACAGTAGTATGTCCTATGACATAGATACATGTTATAAAAAACTAAAAACATATAGATAAGACTATTCTTATCTACTCGTATATGTTTTTAGTAGTTTATAACATGTATTTATTTAATACGTATATTTAAATGAGGCCCAGTGATACAGCGTCTGACTGTAAGCTAAGTAAGTTGTGGGTCCAATCCCACTCCCACTTCCCACGGTCCCCAAGGAACCTCCGTGTTTCTGAAGGAACCCCCGTGGTTCCCAAGGAACCACTAAGAAGCTCAATCAAATCTCAGATTTTATAGTTTCGGCTGTATGTTATCAGTCAGTTACTCAATAACAAAAGTTTTATATACATATATAGCAAAAAAAGCATATGATATTAATTACGAGTAATCGCTCGGGAGGGAGGCACAAAACGCGGCATTGATTGGCGCCACGCAGCACGTTATATATCGAATTCGGGCGGAAAACGGAGGACAGAGTGTTTTTACACTAGCCCCTCGACACCTACTTTTGCTATATGTAATAAAGCGTGTAACTGATTATTAGAGTATATAATATAGATACAGCTAAATGCATACAAACGATATTTCAAAAGCCTAATATCATTAAGCAATATTGTTTTTGCACTCTACATGTCGATCACACTTATCTCTAACAAAACTTCGTACGGCCCTTCGTAAGCCTCTTAACATTTAAAACTTTAACTAAAAGTTCAGTGGGTGTCACAGTTATTGAAGGTCATAGGTACAAGTCTTTATTACTCTAATAATCTAAAATAACATTAGAATATTTAAGGAAATAAATATTAATATTATTATACTGGAGGCTGTCGTGGCGCTGTGGGACAGTAAAAGCGATTGGTTGTGGGTTCGATTTCTACTTGAGGGAATATATATATATTTCAATAATTTAAATTTTTCCGCTTGATACCGAAGACAAAGTGCGGCATTTCAGGGGGCAAGTAGGACCTAACATTGGCAATGTAATTATATATTTCACAGATTTTGATATGAATTTCTACTGGACTGCATTAATTGCAAATAGACCATGAAGCTTCAGGTTTTCTAAAATGTATTTTCCAATACACGATTAATACAATGCGGTTAAAATAGTTTAATTTCAAAATTGGCAATGTGGCTTCGTTGGAGTGTAGGAGAGAGAAAATTTATTTTTATACGTTTTCTAAATATGTCTCTTTCAATTATTGAATGGTATGTTAGAATAAGAAGTAAAACACAGATTTAAATTTTATAAAAAAAAAAAAAACTGTTTTGGAATTTGTCTACACTATCTAGTTACGCTATGTCTCGCTGTCAGGCAAAAAGTGGGGAACGGAGAAATATGAAGCAGCTTTTTAGATTTTTTTATATGTATATATAAAACTCATACTATTATTATTGAGTAACTGACAGATAACATACAGCGGAAACTACGAAAGCTGAAATTTAGCTTCCTTGAGGTTCTATGGGAACCTTGGACGTTCCTTAAGAGTGGAGAGGAGTAAAAAGAGAATTTTTCTAAATTTCTAACGGAAAATACTGAATTTTACATTCAAAGGAAACAAGGTTGCAGACTATATATATAACTTTATATATAGATATAAAGTTGTTCAAACAGTTCAACTATTCAACATTAAAATTAAATCTCAAAATCTTAAACGGCTAATGCTACCACTGCACAGTGAAACACAATTTATTTGCCATTAAATAAATATAGCAATTAGCCTTAAATATGCCACTTACAAAATACGTATGAAGGAGTTTATTACGAGGAATGATTCTCTCTCAAACTAAACTCTAATTTTATCATTTACGCGTAACATACAGGTTGCTCAATTAAGAACAATCTTGAACTTTTAATGTGACCTTTTTTAAATAATACATAGGTAATTTAGAACACGCTATATTTTATGCATTAGCGCGCTTGGCAAGACTCTGCAGGCGCCTTCAAACACGATCGTTTAAACGGGGTAATTGGCTTGGCTTGCATGAGCTGGTTAAAGGTTCTTTTTTTGTATTTCTTACAAAATATAAATTAATCAAAATTAATCTCGTCGTTAGCTTAACTTCTATTCAAATATAGAAACAAACTGCAGGTTAATATGTGAAAACTTATGTTCATCATTAAATATTAGGAATTATATTACATCAATAAAATTGAACCCGCGACCCGTATTTCAAATTGCTATGCACATCATTAGTAATTAAAATATCAAAATTACAGGCCGTGTTCTCCCAGGATCTGCCCCAGAAGAAGGTTCTCTCCAAGTCTCAGGATCATTCTCGTACATAGGAGACGATGGACAAACCTACTCTATCAGCTACACTGCTGACGAGAACGGCTACCACCCAGTTGGCGACCACCTTCCTACTCCACCTCCTATTCCGGAAGCAATCTTGAAGAGTTTGGAATTGACAGCTGCTAACGATGGTATGAGAATATTTTATATAAATAGCATGAGAAAATATGTATTAATTTCACAATATATATACACTTTACTTTTAACAAGTCATCATTGTTCAAATTGTCATAATCACGCTGGCGAGTAATTGTTAAATATAAAGATTCCTTCCTCTAAGTGGGCATTGAACCCACTGACATCGCATTTACAGTCACGTGTTACCAAACTTCACCACAGTAGCCCCTAAAAAATATTCGCGTATCTGATAATAATAAAGAAAGGGAGTGACAAAATACTACCACGCTATGTGTATATACATATTTACCTAACAAGACCTAACGCTTTATTAACCGGACTAAAGAAATATCTACTGAAGTACTAATGTTTTCAAGAATAAGATCCGAACCAGTACGTTTTATAATTTACCATAGGCTAACAGACTAAAGTAACACATTATATATAAATACTTAAACTTTCATGAGTAAGATTCCAACTAATCAGTCAATTTACCATAGTCTACCAGACTGATGAAACTTCTTGTATATAAAAAAAAAAAAAAAAAAAAAAAAAAAAAAAAAAAAAAAAAAAAAAAAAAAAAAAAAAAAAAAAAAAAAAAAAAAAAAAAAAAAAAAAAAAAAAAAAACATTTCTAACTTCAAATGTTACTTATTTTTTATGTTTAATGACATGTTCCATTCTATCTATCTTCCTATAAACCTAAAAAAAATATTAAATAAACAAAGAAATCCTTAATCAATTAATAACTAAAGTTTTTTAGTTTTTTTTGTTTCATTGTGTTTGTTTGTATGTGTTTTTTTATATCTCTTTTTTCTAAGCCAATTTTTGTTTTATTTTTCTTGTTTAGTTAAATTCTGAACTGGGTACACTGGGAAAAAAAATGAGAGCAAAAATTAATGATAAAAAAAATGAGCACAATATGCACAATAATGTATTCTTAGTATATAACGTTGGCTTTCTAATAAATAAATAAAATAAACTTCAGGCTACAATGGACATAGATTCATATCAAATATCATTCATCGTGTGTTATAAAACAAATTAAAACTTAGAAAAATAATTATAAAAGTCTACTGATAGTAATTTCCTGTTAGTTCTTTAAACCTATCTACATAATATATTGTATGCAATGTTTTCTGTTTGTTTTTTAGTACAAAGTGCGAATTCAGTGTCAAGTTACTTCGTTTACAAGTGTTCACGTTTAATTATTTCACGTCTTATTTCGAAATATTGTGTGTTGAGAAGCGAAGCGTGTGTTATCAGAGCGCAGACTTTCCTCAACTAGGGGTCTTAGATCTGCTTAATCCAGCCCTATCGAAAATCCGTTATTTGCAGACGTCTATTAAATTTAAATTTGCTCTCTGCCAAATTTCAAGCGGTTTACACTTTTTCATGATGGTTTACATGGATTAATTATAGAGTTCCATAAACTAACGCCGGCCATCGTGGCGAAGTGGCTGTCCCCTGGCCTTTAAATTTTAAATTTAAGTAAAATAATAAATGCGTTAGAATCGAATCCACGACTATTGCGCAGAGTCAAATAAATGTCCACTGCACTTTAAACTCTATTTTCGGGATTCGATTTTTGTTATTTTTATAATGTTACCATCAAGTGTTAACAGCTTAAGCTACTTTAAAACATATATAAATGCGAACAAAGTCATAGAACCAAGTAGGTTTATTACACAAAAAAATATAATTCCAGACAATTCAAATTAAACTGCAAACCTTTAAGCCAATAAGACCGAATTGAAATTGAAAGTATCCAACCGTAACAATAATATCTCATAGATATGTATGTACATTGAAGACAAATTGACCATTCGAACCACGTTTACACTCTCTCGAACGGGTATTAATTTTATCAGTTATTAAAGAAATACAAACAGTGAAGGGTTTAATAATGTATTTTTAAACATTTTTTTTAAAGTGTTATTCGCACACTTAGTAAATTGCCAAAGATATATTTAGAAAACGTATAAATAAAATTTGAACGCAGAAATGCTAATAACAAATATAAGTTGTGATAAGCGTATAAGAATTTCGAAATAGCTGGATATAAAAATCATGACTTAGCGGTCAGAGCGCTTGAACGGTTATCAAGAGGTGCGGGTTCAAATCCCGCTGCGTTCAAAATTTTATACGTTTTCCAAATATGTCAATTTAATAATATATTTAAGAAAAAACCTGTTTTTTTAGTAAATATGTAAATAATATTTTATTAAAAAAAATATATTGGATTTGGCTTTATCTTTGGATTTATCTTTGACATTAGGAATAATAAATGTATAAATATCCCATAGTCAATACTTTTAACAATACAAATAAATTATGTTTATCGCGTCACATTTATATGTGAAATATGCATTAAAAAAAACATCCAAAATTTCGTTCAAATCGTACTCAAATTTATAACTAAAAAACTTTTCAACAAAAACAAAATTGATGCACTTTTTTTGTTAGCGCCTTTCTAGTCGGTTTATATACACATTTTTATCTGGAATTAAATTATATATAAATGGAATTTATTATATATAATATCTATTTTTTTGTTATATTATTCACATTTATAACAATAGTCATGGTATGTAATTTAAACTATTACAATTAAATTGCATGTACTGCCATGTTATAAAGTTTTTACTTAAAGAGTTTACCATTTTTAAATATATATAACTAAAGTTATATTTATTGCTGGTGAAGTTTTAATAAATGTATTTTATTTTCTGTTATGTCTTGTATCCTAAGCCCTTTCTGCCTACTTTGCTATACAGAAACAAAATGAAACCGCTTTTAGTATTAATTACTATAAACTATAAAATATTTATTTGATATTACATAAATATATTTATTATAAAAAAAAAAATTATATACTAACTTTGTAATTATAGTTTTATCCTATACTTATAAGGACATTACCAACATATAAAATAACAAAATTTAAACTGTAACCTATAAGTATATGTGTTGTTATAAGTTTGAAAACGGGGTCGTCTCGCCAGTCGCGTGTAGAAGTTCAAGCGTCGCTTAGTGTTTCCTAAGCTCTGATACAGTGCGGCAATGAAAGTGTCTTGCATATTTATTATTTGGATCTGTTTTATAGATTTAGGATATGGAGACCAGGTTAGTGTTTTTTGTGTACCCTCTTATTTCATGCAGCGAAAAAAAAGTTTAGAGTCAAATATAAAAAACTTTTGCAGAGAGAAAGAGTAGTGTATTTTTGCACTACATTAAGTGCAAAAATACACTACTTTTTGACACTAAAATAGAAGTAATGGGAATGTTTAAAAAACAATAATCTTATTTTAAACAAAAGTTACGGAATATATAAGTAACGCTTTAACTATAAATAAAAAAACCATAACATCAGTGTCAAATCACTCATCCAGAATCGACTGCAGACTATCAAGCACTGTCGTAATTTTTTTTGCCATGTCATCGTAGCACAGTGGAACAGGGAACTGAAAACACACTGGTTAAGGTTTCAATCTTCCTTCAGGGGAATGATTATAGTTCCATTATTTTCGTTTCCTAGATCTGGTAAGCCAAAGCCAAATGTCTTGAATTTGGACGGAAAATGGAGAATGGAGTGTCTTGGCACTAGGTTCCTCTGCCGACCCTGCTATGCGAGTATGAAAAAAAATATAAATACATATTATTGCCAAAATTATATCTATAACGTACTGCATACTGAAGTAACAGAAATAAATTTTGTTTAAAAAGAATGATAAGGCTACATTAATAATAAAGAAAATACGAAATATATAAATATATATCAAAGTTTCACAGTAAGAAAAATATATGAAGCAATGTAAGAAAGGTGGGGGGTGACCTCGGCTGAGATTCGAGAACACCCCCCCGAAGTGAGAAAGGAGGGTATGAAGAGGTAGATGACAGTGGACGTGGTGAAAGATATGCATACGGCATTGACCGCGGCGTTAGGACTCCATCCTCTCTGACTTCCTCTCTATGGATATAGTGTTAAGCTAAAAAAAATACGGAGAAGAACAAAAATATTGAGTGGAGAAAGTGGAGAACAAAGTGTCATTTCACTACCATCTGTCTGGACACGAAAGAAGGATTGCCTTAAATAAAATATTTGAATATAAAGCATACCAACCTTCATTCATTTAACATTTATCAAACTTGAGCGTTTGACAGAAATGACGTAAACAGTGACGTAATTCATAATACAAAGTTATGTCATTGTTAAGGAAGGATATTTGGTCAACATATGTATTTATAATATTTAATTGGTAAGTGGAGAACGGAGTATCAAAGTCAAAGTCAAATAATTTTATTCAAACTAAGATAACACACAAGCTTCATTTTTTGAACGTCAAATAGTTTAGTTTACCACCGGTTCACTAAAGTTAATGCCTCAGACCTGAGAAGAACCGGCGTAAGAAACTCAGCGGGACTACTGTTTTTTTTTTCAATCAATTATTTACATATCCATTAGTGACGATGATACCTTTGCAATAATAGGCTGGAGCGAGCATTTCATCAAGACACTAAATCTCACTTAAAAGTAACCTCATTTGCGTAAGAAACCGTAAAGATGTTTTTTTTCTTTTATACTTAATATGAAATTTGTGAAAAGCATCGTTTGTGAATTTAATTCCCACTCGGGAATTATTATATTTAAATTATTTTCATTTCTTCGATCTGGTGAAACAAAGAACGGTTTTACTGACTTTCGCCACAGAACACACAATGTTTCAAATTTCTCTCCGGCTGAAATGACTGACAGTTGTACAAGACTGACTGACTGCTGTACAAGAGAAAGCGTAACACATTATTTACTGTGACTGACTGACAGATACAGACACAATAAAAAGCTGGACTTTGGCCTGTAGTTTCTTAAAAAGTGTGGGCGAGCAGTAAAATAGATATTTACGAAATTTAAACCCGCAATAACAGTAAAAAAACGAGTTTTGTCCTTTTGTGTTCCACACAAACGAATTTCGGGACTACAATTTGTTATTTCTAAATACTCTTGAAGTTGATAAATGTTTGATTCCTAATATGTTTTTGTAACATATTTTATTTGTGCCTACGACCCTCATTTCCTATCTTCTTTTTTCTTTCTTTCCATTATAAGATGTCGCATTGTGTGGCATCTTGCACCAAGTTCCTAACTTTGTAACTAACTCGTAACTTCATAATACCAATGTTACAGTAAGGCTGGGCAAATATTTGTATGCAGATTTTTGATTGTATTAGTTGCTTAAGAAGATATATTAATTATATGTCGCTCTTTTTATGGTTCACTTAAATTAATTGCTTAAAAAAGCAACACACTATGTCTCGAATTTGGGCGGAGAACGGAGAGTCTTGACACTAGATTCTCTCTGACTACCCTGCTATGTGTGAAGCTGTATTGAAGTAAAATTTCCTAAATAGTTCAGCGCTGTTTTATATCTTCATCACGAAGTCTCTGTTGAATTTTGTTTATGCAAAAATCTAAATTTGTTTAATGATTAAATAAAATAATTCAAAAATAGTTTTAGCATCCTTCGTGTTTGGCTATCAGACTAGATCTTATGTAAGGATTGTTAAAGTTTTAAACTCTTTTTACAGTCAAGTTTTCAAGACGCGCGGGTTCGAGTCCCGCAACGTTTAATTTTTATACGTTTTATGCGTATATGTGTAATTTTGCGCGTATTTTTATGCATCTAGAATAAGATTCTCTTAGTACTGCTTCATTTGTCGTTTTTATGTTCACAGATTGAGGTTATTACTCCAGGCCATGTGTCATAATGGGAGAACGTAGAATTATCATGATTCATTTTCATTTCTATTTCTTTGGTGAACTCGGTGAATAGCAGGGAAGTCAGAGAGAACCTAGCGTGAAGACTCTCCGTGCTCCACTTTCCGCCCAAAGTGCGGCGTTGAGCTCAACCACTCAACATGCAATATCTGGAATTCGGACGAAAAGTGAAGAACGGTGTTTCTTAATACTAGGTTATCTCTGATCTATGTGGGAAAACCGTGAAGCGGCAAAAAAGTCTATTACTCAGAATCAACTATTAATACGCATTTGATTATACGACCAGATTCGGGTGTTATTATATCAATAACCTATTTGGCAGTGGTTCTTTAAACAGAATATGACAGCGACGTTCAAATTGTATCTTTCTAAAGACCTAATAGAAAACTGCTATTATATATATTCTAATATAGGAAATATATAAAAATACTAATATTAGTATACGAATTAAAAGCATAAAGAATATAAATAAAAAGCTTAATGCACATTGTACAGTAAAGTACTGTCTAATGAAAATAAAACCTAAATCTTAAAAATATTAAATTTTAAACGAACTTACCCAACTGACTACTCATCAAAACTGCATCAAGCATATTCGAGGCATATGTTCTAAGCATTTCCACGGAACGCTATAAATAAGTACAGTTTAAAAGATCGATTTATTTTTAAACTCCAGATGCAACTCGTGTTACAATGTTGCTGGTACTTTTTTATTGGGTAAGAGTACTAGAAGAAGGAATATTGAAGTATACAATATACATACAATGTATCAAATATTATACGCGATTAATCCGGTTAAAAATAGTTTCATTTCAAAATATACATGCAAATAATATTTAAGAATGGTTTACTTAAAGAATTGTTCGACTCAAATACACAATTTTCTATAGGTAATATACATATTTATATAACAAAAGAAAAAACTTCTTCGAAACAGGGTCTCACAAAACGGGGTAGTCAGAAAGAACATCTTACTCCACTTTCCTCCCGAAATAAAGTGCCTCTGAAAAAAGAGAATTAAGGCCTGAATAAACATTGATTCACGTGCTGCAACCTTGATAGGCCTAAAAGAAAAAATACATATTTAGAAAACGTATAAAAATTTTAACGCAGCGGGATTTGAACCCGCGGCTCTTGAAAACCGTTCAAGCGCTGTGACCGCTAAGCTATGGGAACGCATGGCTACCCGCTAACCCGCTATGTTCAAATTCCGCTGCCTTTAAATTTTTATACGTTTTCTGACCACCGACACTTTTATATAGTCATCAGTTTTTTATACTCGTCCGCTTATCAGAAAGACAATTACTATATAAGATAATCGGGCGGCCTATGACACCGTAACATTACGTAACAAATAGAAAGAATTAAAAAGAAAGAATTATATTGACTGTTTTAATAAACCTCGTTTCAGATCCGGAATAAGCCAACAAACAAGTATATAACAAAACAAAACGATATAACTGTAAAAATCCTGATCCATATAGACCAACCGTTGACCAAAAAATTAGCAAGCGTCTACCGTTCGAACACAAGGAAGAAACTAAAGACCATATCCCATAAACTGCTGGAAGATGTAAGGAAGCTGTTCATCCATCCAAGTCTGAACCAAACAGTGCACTTTAAATTAATTGATACCAGATTTTTAAGGAACAGCCAAATAGTTGCTTTAGATGAAAATGCTCCTAAATACTTGAAAAGTTACTGCGACTGGCAAAGTGTGAAGAAGATTTCTCAGAAGACTTGGTACTACTCTGTATTGTTGACTGGCTTGGACCTATTCCATGTAAACAATGGAAGGAAAGTCAGAAGTAATTCAGGTACGATACTTATCATACTATATATATTTCGATATAATATCGCTATTCTGGCACAGTTGACATGTGCCTAACAAAAATTCATGGTTGCAAGATCAAATTTTATTCATAAAAATATTCAATTTATTGTTTTTCTTTACCAAAGCGTAGAGTCTAACCATTAAACAGGTACTGCACATGATGAGTCAAGGCTGTACAATTAAGTAATACATTGGATTGTTCTTGTCACAGCCTCCAAAAGGCTGAAAATGTATAAAAATAGATAAAATAAAATTTCGTATGGAACTCTTATTGAAACAAAATGTATAGTGTGTATGTGTGTGTGTAAAAAATATGAATAATACTACCATATAATATATTTATAGGTCGCGGTTACACGAGAGGAATTTGCAACATAAAAAAAAGTTGCGCTATAATAGAGTGGGATCCGAAGCTTGGTGGTTTCTTACTAGCACACGAAATAGCACATAGGTACGTGTTAAATAAATCTATATAGAGAATATAGATTAAGAACATCTCCATTTTCTGATCTCCAGTCAAACAGAATATATGAACAGAGTTTTTCTTGGCTTTAGGACTGGCTACTTGCTTATCTGAAATTTAAATATTACCTTTTTTCATAACTAAGCTAAGCTTTAAGTTAGGCCTCTCGAGTGATTATTAGAATAAATAACGAGAATATATTCCTTCAGAGTCAAATATTTTTACACTTCCGTCTCTTTCGGCACCCATCTTGCAAACTTTTGACATTCCAACATGGTTGGATGGATGGTTCCAAGTTTTTTCTTCCTAAGATTATATTTAATTCTTATATAATTTCTTTTTTTTTTCTCTTTTTCAATGATGTCTGACCCAGCCTGCTCCATCGACCACCCAGATGCTTGAAGCAGTTTTGCCACTCGTACATAATTTACAATTTCCAGCAGTATCATAAATTCACATTCATAAATTCAGTGCAAATTACCTTGAAGTATCTCTTGTAAGAACCTCAGCTCGAAATTCACTTAATTTTGTCAACAGTTACAAATTATTCTGGATTTAATTGTTTATACGACCATTACTTATAAAGAAAGCAGTGCCGCTTTCTCTCACTTCACGCCTAGTAATATTAATAAGATAAATTTTTGAATCTACAGTAGAGACTATGTACACATCTGGTGAGTTATTTATCTAGAAAATATAAAAAATAAATCTCTCCATCTCTCTCTATCCCCGTCATTTCGCAAAACTTTTGACTTACTGGCGAATGGCGAAACCAAAGAGATAACTAAACACTTGTAATAAATAATTTCGTGGAAAATGATTCTACCCACTTCAAAAATTAGATTTAACGCCTATCTACATACTTGACACAAATTTGACTTATTTGCTGTAAATCCATTACATATGTTATTTTATATGTACGTACATGAAAAATGCTTGCAATCAATCTTTGAAATGTTGCCACTTATCAAGAATTCCTCTAGATGTGTAAAAAGAAAATAGAGTGAATAAATTTCTTGTATTTCTTGAATTTCTTGAATATATCAAAATGTCTTAATTTTTATTAAGAGGATATATATAGACATCATCTTATTTTTGTAATATGTATTGTCGAGAGTTTCTCTCCTCGGCTGAAGTAAGTGAACAATTGACATCCGACCCTAAAGCTTATATTAAAAATATATTTGCTTTCCTTTCAGCCTCGGCATCAGACACGACGGCCCTCCATACAATCAATGCAAGAGTCAACAGAATATCATGGCATTACGATACGATTCGCATAGACAGCCTAAAAGCTGGTCCCCATGTAGCTGGTATTCATTGAGACAGTTCTTGAAGTAAGTATTGTTCATGCTTTACTTGTATCTAACTTTCTATCTATGTTCCAAACCTTGCAGTGATATTTTGGTCCACTTTTTGTCATTTCATCTTGTTGAAAATATCATAACACATAAAACCTGTCTTAACCAAGATGACCAGAATAACGAGACTACTTTTACTTACACTTATTTCTTTTTAATTTTGATTAACTTTTACTTATTTCTTTTTAATTTTGATAATGTAATAAACTATAAAATTCATGACAGGAATATCAGTATCGCTGAATCTTAATATTTTATACGAGTATTGCCATAACTACTATTCAAAGATATATTTAACATTTTTTAACGTCAATTTAAAAAAAAAATATGTCATCATGGCAGTGGGACAAAGTTTGCCTGTAAACCCGATTGCTTGTGAGCTCGATTCACAATCGGGGTAAGAATTATATATGAATTATATTCTTTTCATCGTTCTTATAAGGCGAAGCGTCGTCGATTTCCATCACTTAACACGTAAGAGAACACACGCAGACGCAATTAAGACTTAAAATGGAGAATAGAGTGTTTAGACACTAGTTTCTCTGCCAACCCTTAGTTTATCAGGTTTAGGTGTGACACTGATAAAAATATCTTTCACCTCAAGTGTTTGAAATGATCTAACTTAATACTTAATTTCACGATTCTTGGCAGTTTAAAGTGTTATTCAAACACTTAGTAAATTCAAACTTAACCATTTTCTCTTGCCAAAGGATTGTTCGTGGAATATATTTTTTTCCATTTTGGGTAGCAGATATTTGTAAAAATGTCTCTATATAGATATTACCAACAAAAATAATTTGTAACAAGCGTATAAGAATTTCGAGAGAGCGAAAGAACGCATGGCTTAGCATTCAGAGCGCTTGGACGGTTTCCAAGAGGACGGTTCAAATCCCGTTGCGTTCAAATTTTTATACGTTTTCTAAAAATATGTTTTTTATGATTCTTGTTCCAGAACAAGCAAAACATGGTGCGTCAAACAAGAATCGATCAACAGGACTACTCAAAAACGTCTACAATAGTGTGTCTGTGTAGGACAATGAGAAAACTAGGAAATTCTAGTCAATAATAAACTTAGAAGCTTACAATATTTTTCCATTATCCATATCTGGGCATATATAACAGGTCCAGTTGTTATTTATTTGTTGAAAAAGTATTACTAGGCTAAAATTGGTTGCGCAGTGGGATACTGTTTGACTGGAAACGCGATTGGCTGTGGGTTCGGTTCCCGCTCGGGGAATTATTACATTTCAAGTATTTTAATTTCTTCGCTCTGTTACCTAGGTTCTCTCTGACTCTCTGCTATGCGGAAAAATAAGCGTGAGTGTCTACATATGCGACATGTTGCTTTAGAGCAGGAGCGAACCTGGTGACAAAACACTCCGGTCTCCACTTTTCCCCCCAAATGGACTATCGCATGAATTCAAATGTTTATATAAAGTGAATTAAAGTTCTTGTGGGAATTTTGCATATATATATATATATGTATGTATATGCTGTTTAGTGACTACCTATCAAGCTAAATATTTAAAGTGTAATATAAGGTTAAATAAATAATAAATTAATTTAATTCATGAATCACATCTTTTATTTTATTTCAAAACATATAATTTTCATGGCAAATTATCATGTTATTACACCGTAGCGTATTTGCTAAGTCCAAATGTGACATAGTAAAAAATTAACTAAGGAAATTGAAAAATACATATTTAGAAAACGATTAAAAAACTTGAACGCTGCGGCAATTTGAACCCACGCCACTTTATAACCGTTCAAGCATTCTGACCGCTGAGCCATGAGTTCTACAGCCTGATATGTTATAATTCTTAAACGCTTATTACAACTTATATTTGTTGTTAGCTTTAAAAAATATATATATAATGTTAGATGGAAAAAAAAACTTTTTTATAACATTTTCTAAATATGTCTTAAATTAAGTACTCTTTAAATCACTTTCAATTGTCTCTCTCATATTCAACAGAGTTAAGAGATTCGTAAGCATTCCATCGAACCCAGGTATGGGTGTGCAGGTGCCTAGCCCACCGCGTTCCAGGGTTAGGGAGTTCGGATCCTGGGACTTGTGTCACAAGCTCCAGTTGCAGCATAGTTGATGGTCTCCTTGAAAATGTAAAAGAAAATGTTCTAATTGTAACAGCTACTTCTATGCGTATGGATATGAATACTATAATAAAACAGGGTAAAAAATGTGTCTGTACATATAAAAAGGTAACAGAAAATATACTCATGATTTTTTAAATTTTTGTTCGTCTGTTTGCCGAATTGCTGTTTGTCGTTTGGTGTTGTCTTTAATTCTGGGCAGGACTTAGGGTCTTTTCATTAAGAAGCGTCGAAGACTAGATTTAAAACCATAACAAACTAGCGAAACTATAAAAAATAAGAAAATGGCACCTTAACAAAAGTTGTTCATCTCAATATAAGTTATTAGTTGATTTGTAAAAATTAAACCTCTGACACATCTGATAAAGAGCCATATAAGTAAATGCTGCATTACTAAAATTTTTTTTAGAATAATGGACAAATTTCATTTAGCAAAATGGGACTAAATAAAAACAAACAAAAATAGAAAATTTTTGATCCTCTCGAACGCCAGTAACAAAATATTTATTTATAGCAAAGATTAGTACGTAAATTTTGCTATATAAATGCACTACACCAGTAGATGGATATCTGACTATAATTTACAATTGTACGTGGATACAAATCACAATGTATGTACACGAAGACCACTTTTACTTAAGAAATATTATATTTTTTTATTTCAATTAAAATTAAAATAATATATATTTATCTTAGCTTAACGTTAATGTGTATTGTTTGTACATTACAATTACAGACTTTACTTTCTTTTAAACTTTATGCTTTTTCCCACCTAGCCGGGTAGTGAGAACCTAGTGCCAAGACACTCCGTTCTCTACTCTCCGTCCAAAATCGAGACATTGCATGTTGAATGATGGAACGCAGCGCCGCGCTTTATCCTTTTACCAAAGTAAAGTAAAATATTTTTTAAAGTTAAGTAAATTAGTAAAATATTTTTTTTCAGCTTCACTCTGTTTCCTGTAAACCAGGAAAGTCAGTGAGAACCAACTCAAGACACTCCGTTCTCCGCTGTCTACGCCTACTCTTTTATATGGAAAAAAGAACATATATTATGATGTCAAATATAATTTTCAGTGAAACGAGCGATGGTATAAACTATCTAAGATTTAAAAAAGATTAATGATAATGTATAGTATAAAAGTGATAAATATCACAATTACCTTTTACGGAACGTATACCTCTGACTCCACTATATACTTACCACATTTGAAATACAAACATATTTATATACTAGCGACCCGCTCGCGGCTTCGCCTGCATAAATTACAAGACTAAACTTTTTTGTTTCTTCGCGCGCCCTTGTTCTCACATAAATCACATACTTTGCTTAAGTTTATAATTTAAATGGTTGTAACTATTTTGTTTATCAACCGATTAAAATGAAATAAACACTAAATAATAAGGGAAGTGTATTACAATCGTGAAAATCGTGCATTTAAATCGGTTTAACCATTTCTGAGATTAGCGTCCACAAACAAACAGATAAACAGACAAACAGAAAAGTACATTAATAATCATTGTTTTGGCCCCTAATAATATTTTGGTTCATATATCTTCCATGTACAGACAGCGATCAGTTACATTTTTATTATATGTATAAAATAAAGCACTTTCCCCTCTCTATACGTGAATCGTCGACAATAAAAATAAATTCAGGTCACGTACATACACGTATGTCTAACAATATATATTTTTTATAACAAAGGAACGCTTAATTTCAATTATTTCATTTAATTGATTTTGTTCGTTGTATTTAAAAACAACGCTGAAATAAAAATGTTTGTTTAGCTTCACATATCTTAAGATGTATCTGAGGAAAACTTGAAACAAGGATTATTTAGTAATTAATTCTTGTTGCAGCTACATTCCCGCATAGCGGGGCTCTCAAAGGGAACTTAGTGTCAAGTCACCCCGTTCCCCGTTCTCCGAAATCGTAACATTGTGTGTTGAGTGGCAAATGCCTTGTTTAATTTATTTTTTAAGCTCTTTTTAAATTATATTTATGTAAGAGTAAATTTAAGAAAGTTTATGTTATTTATATTGAATTATTGTGGGCGACTTCTGAGTGTATCACTCAGATTTCTTAAGGAATAAATAATTAAAAAAACCTAAATATAAAAATTACTTCTCAAATTATGTAATTAATAGCTGAAATAAAAACAATTAATTCATCACTCAATACAGAGCTAATTCTAGAAGAGACAAAACTCCATGGATTTACCATGCCTCATGGACTTAACGGAGCTTGGAGCAGTGCCTAGGACTTGTAACTTAGGTATAGGCTTAAGAGGTCCTTTAAAATGCATTCCCTCAACTGTTCCAGCTCCTCTCCCTACCTAACCATAATATATATTATATTGAATTTAATCATATCATATTAATTATTATTAATGGTGAAATTGTTTTCTTTTCTACGCTCTGGTACATGAGCGAGGCCTTTATTTGCACCATTCAATACGCAATGCCTCGATTTTGGCCGAAAAATGGAACAGTGTCTCGGCCTATGACGACTTGTGCTTTTTATTAAAATAATATTTCTTTTGTGTTTTAAATATTATTATTTTCTTATATTTGCCTTGCTTAAAACATAGTTACATTTTTCAACATTTTTTAAGGTGTTATTCGCACACTTAGGAAATTGAAAAATACATATTTAGAAAACGTATAAAAATTTTAACGCAACGAGATTTGAACCTGCCTAAAATACCTAAGTTTACCATTTAACCAAAGAAAGTAAGAAATCAAAAACACCGAGAAAGCTAACGTGACGCGAAAATCTTATTAGTATTCGTTTGAAAGTACACTTTGGTAATTCAATTGCAGTGCAAGGAAAAGTGAAGAAACCGACGATTTATTTCCATTACAATATTAACGTTACATACGTTACATGTGTACATGAAAGTTTTACAGATTATATTAAATTATAAAGATATCGTAGCGCAGTGGACCTTCTGAGTGTAAATACGATTGGTTGTGGGTTCGATTTCCAATCGGGTAACGATTATATTTTTCATATTTTCAATTACCCGCGCTTGTATCTAGGACTATTCGAGTTCCGCCACTCAACACGAAATGTTTTGATTTCGGGCGTATAATGGAGGGAAACCGGAGTGTCTTGACACTAAGTTTTCTTTGACTTATATTTGAAATTAAGTTAAGATTCGCATCATATATAGATGTGTGAGATGTGTGAAGTTAAAAATATAATCAATTACATCGCGTATATTATTAGTATTCGAAAATACATTTTAGGAACCCGTCGTTACGATATTATTGAGGTACACAGTTATAAAAATAACACTTTTTTTTATTCTTCAGTTTCCTGCTTTATCCCGAATGGCAGGTTAGGTAGCACTGGGTTCTCTCTGACTACCGGTCAGAGAAAACCTAGTGTCAAGGCAATACGCGTTGCTATGGTAACGTGGGATCTACTAGAAACACTGGACCTTCGTCTAAGCTATATTTTGTATATGAAGACTACCTATTAAAAATTAAATGCAAAAGTTGCATGCGAGACGGCCCAGTGACACAGTCAGTGCAGACAACAGTTATAATTTACGAATACCATTGTCATTTTAACTAATTCAAGTCATTACGAGACAAAAGCTGAACGGTAATCAGTCCACGCTTCAAATAAAACGTTACCGTTAAAAAAAAAACTTATTATAATTCTTTGCTAACATATGTACTGTTATTTATTATTATATCAAACGTGCATGGCATCGTGGCGCAGTGGCGTCAGCTTTAAATGCGATTAGTCGTGGGTTCGATTCATCCATGCACCCATTTGGAGGAATTATATTTAAGTTATATTTATTTCTCCGCTCCGGAAGAAGATACTTTAAATTAAATTTAAATTAAATATTATTTATTGGAACTTATAAATAAGACTTAATACAGTTCGATAATAACTACTCTAGTTTAAAACTGTGTTGTAGTTATTAACGCCTTTCTCCAGAAATTATTGAACAAATTGCAATATATATATATACAATTTCCTCAAACGTCAAGCCTTGCAACCAATTAAAATGTATGTGCCTAAAATCTTGGAGAGAACGAGGATAAAGGACATTAAGTTCTGTCAATAGCACTCAATGTTTGAAATTCGGACGGAAAAGTGTAGTGTCTTGACATTGGCTGTCTCTGCTATGCCTTGCTATAAGAGAAAAAGCGATATTTTTAAAGCTTCATATTTTTTAAGGCACATCGGATCTAGGGTTAGGACATTCCATTTATCCTCTTTTTATGCTACTTCCGGTATCGGGACATTGCGAGTTTTATGACGAAACCCATATACTTAGATAATACTTGTGCTACAAAAATAGCTATTACGTTTAAATTTAAAATTTAAATTAAAACATATTTAACTGTGATAGATACATTAAGATTACGCAAACCAGAAAATGAAACAGTATATATACTTAAATATATAACTTTCATTTTTTAAATTAACACATTTATTAATATTAATGTATTGTGATTAATTAATTATAACAACAATAACTTAATATATTTTAAAATTACAATCTCACACTAAGAGTATGAAAAATACATTTAAATGTGCATTTTCTATTAATGATTTTTAACTACACAATATTTGGTATTGTATGAAGGATGAAAAGCTAGACCTATTGTAGTTTTACTAAAACTGATAATAGGTATTGTAATTTTCAAAAAAACCATGCAGATTGGAGGGGTTAATGTAGAAAAGGAATTCAGAAAGCAATGCAATGAAATGACGCAGATAAAAACGTTTGGAAGTAATATGATATGAGTTAGGTGCAGGTTAGCTACCACTGTATTAAATTAGAAAATTGTAATTATATTAGAAAAGAAAAACCGTTTAGCTTTTCGCCGGCTCTACTCACAGAACTGCCTTCCGAGCCCATGGTAGCTTTACGTTCATTTGACGATTCAAAAGTGCTTCACAACCATCATTGATCCAATGCATAGTATAGCCTCATTGGACTTCCAACCATTGCAAGCTTTGTTCATCTGCAGTCGGCATCGTTCTGGCAAGATCGGTCCATCTTATTTACTGTCATCTCACAATTTTTTTACTTTTCCTAGATCTCCAGTCTAATATTTTTCGGCTCCACCTTCTGTCGGTTCTGTGGTGTAAACTTCCCGCCCATCACCTCGTATATATATAGTGGAATACAGGGCAACAGGGTCGCTGGTATTTTAATAAATATTTGGTAATTGAAAATTGTTGGTATCAAAAACTTTTTTATATAAGGTGAATCAAAAAGGAATATTAAACTATTTATTTATTTTGCATTAATATGTCAAATTTGAATTTCTACATTCATACAATCCATCCTTAAATTACTAATTCGAAAGTAACTCTGTCTTACTGTCCGTTTGTCTGTGTGTCTGTGACTGTGTTCTTATTTAATTAATAACTTCTTTCTTTTGTTTGCATTTAAATTATTGTTGTAAGGACAAAAGATTAACTGTAAAAAATCCATGTTATACATATTTTATGTTGAGAAAAACATGAAACAGTGTTTATGCAAATAATTTCACTTACAAACTGAGAAAAGAAAGAACTAATTTACAAACTTATAATTAAAATGTAGGAAAAAGAAAACCTGAAGGAAACGTTCACATTTGATAATACAAAAATCTAATACATAGTTATTTAAATAACTGGTAAGTACAAATAAAAGATACAAATAAACTTACTTGGTTTCATTTGATTGCATTATTACATGATATAAAACTAGTAATATATGTTTTTATAATTTTTGGTGTGTTAATCACACACGTAGGAAATTGAAAAACATATTTCCAAACAGGTTTCCAAGAGGCGCGGTTTCGAATCCCGCTGCGTTAAAAATTTTATACGTTTTGTAAAAATATGTTTTTTTTACAGCTTTACGCTTTAGTAGAGAATCTAGTGAACACTCCGTTCTATACTTTCCGCCCGAATCCGAGATCACAGTGTCTCGAGCGGCAGAACTTAACACCGCTCTTTGTCTTGCCACCATTGTTATATCTTGTTAGAATTGTATATCGATAAAATTATATAAATAAAAAACAATTAATAAATTGTGTACGAGATCTTTTTAGTTTTACAAAGTTACGACGAAATATATTTGTGAATTTTAGTTTATTTAACTCGTTTTCGCAGCAAATTTAAGCAAATTAACAAATTGCAACAAAAATATCTAATTCCGTTCTTATTTCCGGAGTAAACGAGTGTAACAAGCTCCTTTCTCTTCTCCGTTCGATACACAATGCATGCAACACATACAAATATATAGCAGGAGAAAGGCCTTATTAACAATAGCCTAGCTGTGACATATCGAAACGATCTGCCATACATTGAAAAAGCGTAATTGTAGAGACGTTTCTATTTAAAAATTTTAAAAGCTATTTAAAAGTTTAATTTCTATTTCACAACTTTTATTTAGAATCTATCGTGGCGCACTGCGACAGCACCTGCCTGTAAACGCGATAATTGTAGTTGGGTTCGTAATCGGTTCAGCAGTTATGCCATGATGACATCATAGATAGTTAGACAGACCGAGTTACTTACGCATTTATAATATTAATATGGATTATTTTCATATCCTTTATCTGGTAAGAGAAGACAATGCGCAGCGTTGAGTTCTGGCTCTAAACACGCAGTCTCGAAATCGGACTGAATGCATCTCTAATATTGGGACACTACTTTCTCAATATTTCTTTCATTTTACAGATATAGAAGACCCAAATACTGGAAGAATGGCTTTAATACCAATAACTTAGCTGTACCTAATATATTAAGACCGAACGATGTATAGTTAATAAAATTTAAAAGCTTCTTTCTTCATATATATTTCTCCTATTTATTCAGAGAGAGCCCAGCGTTAAATCACTCCGTCCACTTTCCATTTGTTTTAGATACATTGCCTACATGCAACTTTGAACACAAACACAATACGAGAAAGGCTTTTTTAACTTTGAAAAAAAAAATGTATTTAGACGACTCTATCTGATATAATTAAAGATCTAAGCTAAAGACTATGAAATGGAATTTTCATGTTAAGTGCAAATTTATCTTACTGTAGCGTGGGAATAACAGCGTGATGTGGGAATGGTGAAGACAACTTGCGTGAAATGATTTATTGTAACGAACAATACTTATGATTTATTTCATGATTGTCAAGTATTTTTTGTTTGTAGGCACAGAAAACGTAGTGATTAGTGTCTACGTTTTCATCAGGTCACCGTGCCACATTGAGACAGAGTCTGACTGTAAGCGCTATGGTCTTGGGTTCGGTTCTCACTTGGCAATTATGTAATTTAAATTATATTCATATATGATTGTATATAAAATATTTTTATATTTCCGTATTGGTTGCAAAGACAAAGCTTAAATGTCTGCCCAAAAAAGTCTTTCCACTAGATTATCTTTGCTTATGTTGGCAAAAGAAACGTTGATAATACTAATAAGATTATGGAACCACTTCGGCTATATAAAAACATATTTTAAATTATTATTTCATTTGCAATATATACTAAATATGAAAGGACCAATACAAAGAACAAATTCCACTATTGATATTGCACCCTAATCAAGGAATGCAATCGTAATTGATGGATATGCGTCAGGAATGACCCTAGAATGAGGCAGGAAAGGGGTGCACGGAATACACCTTGGCTGACACTCACCGTAAGCTGGTCTATAAATTAAAGGTCCCTTAACGAGCGATGGAACGCACAATTCTTGGAGTTTCTCTGGCCTATAGAATTCGAAATGATATGATCGCCAGGGCACCAGGATCAGGAAGTTGAAGTGGAATTGGGCTTGCCATATCTCCAGACGAAATGACAGTCGATGAACCCAACATGTATTAGAGTGGAGATCGCGCTTGCGTAAGCGTAGTGTAGGACTGCTGGCCTGCAGCACAATGGAAAGACGATTTTATGAAGGTGGCTGGCAGTGGATGGATACCAGCTGCCCAGGACCGGGATGGTTAGCGCTCTATATGGGACGCCTATATTCAGTAATAGACGGCAACAGGCTGAAAAAAAAGAAATAAAAAATAAAAAAAAAATAAATAATAAAATAAAACTATACAATAACGACTCTAATACTTGTATTCTCCAACACTGCGTATATGTATCAATCGAAGCGGAACCCTTGATGCAGAAACATTTTCACTGTTTTCTTTGTTTTTAAAAAACACAGTGTTTAATAAAAGTAAATTTAGGTCAACCTCTTTCGAAATTTTAAATTTATTAAGTTTTTTTTAAATTTTTCATATGGCGGCGCAAGAAAAAGTAACTTATATAATAATTCACTACATACTCTTTCTATGAAATGAAAAATGATTTGACAATAGAAAAAAAATTACATCCAATACAGATTTTTTCCACGAGGCCATCGTGGGACAGCGTCTGACTGTGAACGTGATTGGTAGTGGATTCGATTCAAACTTAGGGAATGATTATATCTTCAAATTTCAAACCATAATCTCATATCACCGCTCTGCCAAGACAAACCGCGGCGTTTAGTTCTACTCAACTACTCTTGAATTCTGGCGAAAAATCGGTATCGGTAAAATCGAATCCATAACTATTGGATATATAATAAAAGACTCACTACTGCGCCAAACTTAATAAAGTAAAAGTATTTATGTAGTTTATATTAACATTATGGTATAAATATGTAGGTATGTATGTAAGAGTGTAAAATAAAAAATACAATAGAACAAGTGAAGTTTTATCTATCTAGAACGCTAAAAGAACGGAACCTGCATATATTAAACTAGCCACCCGCTCGCAGCTTCGCCTGCGTAAACTATATGACTAAACTATATCGTTATGTCGTCCGCCCGCGTAACTTAAATCACAATTTTTTAAAATTTATGATTAAAATGGTGGTACCTTTTTTGTTTATGAACCGATTGAAATAAACACTTAATGTTAAGGGAAGTTTACCACAATACAATTATTAAAATTGCGTTTAAATCGGTTAAGCCGTTTCTGACATTAGCGTGGACAAACAAATAGACAAGCAGATAATAAACAAATAAACAAAAAATATTTTTAAAAATCATTGTTTTGGGTTCTATTACATTGATGAATGCCTCTAGTAATATTTTTTCTCATATGTCTTCTATGTACAGACAGCAATCAGTTGCATTTTTATTATATGAACACTATTTTTAGTACTTAAAAAACACGTTAAAATTGTTTAGCTATCAAATACGGGCTTGTGCACAAATTTAAGAACCGTATTACCATGATACTACTTAAAATTTGTATTGTCACCGAATTCGGACTGTGGGCCAATTTTTTATTTAATTGGAGCAGCGATGGAAATGAGTTCAATTAACATTATAATATTTCCTTATATTATTGAATCTGGTGAAGCTAATAAGAGCGTATATAAAAACGTACATTTTGTATTAAAATGGTTGTAGCCAAAATCTCAGTTCTTAGAAGTTACACGCTATGAATACTGAGTGCTTATTATAATAAGTTTTTTTAAATTCAAATGTTAGTTGTATGTAAGATGTCTGCCTTTAGTGTTTAATAATTCCAATTATATTATATTAAATATATAAATATTATTAGAAAGTATACAATATCATAAAATTTTGTTTTATATTAAACGATATAGTATGTAAATAAGTTAAGATCTCACCTAATTTTTTAAAACATTTCTATATTTAAAACCATACCTAATACTTACAAAGTTTCTGGAAGTTCTAATAAAATTATTGAAATAAGAAAGTTTTTTAATATATGATGTATTGTATGTCTCATATATCTTATATTATATTATGTATGTTTAGTGACTCTGCTCTCCACCTTCCATTAGTTAAATAAACATTACTCTATATTTCAAGAGTGGGATGCGAATTTGCCGCACATATCTACAGTCAGTCAAAACTTGACCGTGCCACAAAAGTATTAAAAGTAACACTATTGTTTATTATCTTATAAAAAGTAAAATGATGCTTTATTTTTTATTAGAGACGAACATAGTAACAAAAAATTACAATTGCAAATAATATTCGATTTAAACGATTTCATCGACAATATCCCAACCCTACATTCTAACTGCGATCTAAATCGCTTGCACAAATCAACAGTCGCGGACCGCAAAACACCGTGAGCTGCCGCGAGTACAACGGAAATAAAGATATAAAAAAACTTTATTATTATTAAAATCTTTATTTCTTTATCACTTAAAAGTAAACAAAAAAAAGGACTTATAAGTTACGATCGTTTACTTATATTTGACAGATAAAGAAATCAACTGTCAAATTAGGCGGGAAATTAGAAATGTGAAATTTTATTAATGTCATCATTTTTATATATTTTTTGTTTAATTTTAAATTACACAATGTGATTTTTTTTAAACTATTCTTCGTGTTTTACGTCGTGATGAATTGGATTATTGTGTTTTTGTTTGTGGCTGTATGTTTTAACATCGAAGTCAACAGCGACGAATTTGGAAATGATGTGAGTAAAATATTTATTTATACAATAACTTTTTTGTAAAATCATTTGTGAAATAGTCGTTTATTATTTTTTTAAGAGGACAATTATCGAGTTTGTCGCTATCTTTTTAACCAGTGGTAGCTTCCTATAGAATTGTAAATACTGACATTTCTATATTAATTGACGTAACGAAAGTGCATAAAACCTATTTGAATAAGAAAGATTTTAATTTTAAATTTTAATTCAAATGTGTTTTGTTTTAATTTTCAAGTGAAATTTTATAGCAAAATTTCATACAGACGTGAATTTCGATAAACGTTTTCACTTTTCAGAGAAATACAATAAATTAATGGAGATATAACATAACGTTTCTTAATTTCTCGAGGCTAACAAGTAAAAACGGGATGTAATAAATTCCTAATTTAAGAAACAGGTCAAACGTGTAAATTTAAACAAACTTTAGACCTTTTTTATTACTATATAATATATAATATATAAGTTTGTTTACATTTTGTGAATACCGAAGTAAAGGTCAATGTAGAATTATGAACTACAAATTTTCTAATTCAATATCTATGGTCTATGGTATAATATTAAGATTAGATATCTTAATAGTTTATGATTGTAGACGTTATTGCAGCGTGGTTAGGTCGCGGCTGTGATACTAATGGGTTCAATTAAGAATTACAACGTTTACTTAAACTAAATTATAGGTACATAATAAGTTTTTTTTTCGATGAAATTGATGATGATTGATTGAATGAATAATTTAAGCCTATAATATAATACCTATCTATACATACTAGATACAAAATATAATAAAATTGGAGTGTCCGTTTTTTACTAAATGCATATGTACAAATTAGTAAATTAACATTTTTTTACAATTTTTGTCTGTCTGTCTATCTTTGTTCCGGCTTATTTCCAGAACGGCTGGACCAAAACGATTTTAACGGGACTTTCACTGGCAGATAGCTGATGTAATAAGGAGTAACTTAAGCTACTTTTATTTTAGAATTCCTTATGAATGAAGTCGCGGGCACAGTTAGTCTTATAATAAATTTTAAATATAAGCAAGCAATTTCTATACTTTTATATTTGACCATTTTTATATTTGAAAAAGAGCAACAGTGAAGTTTCTTGACTGTTTTTCTATATAGTTTATTCGACAATTTAAAAGTGCTATTTCTAAATAAAGAATATTTTAGTGGGAAAGTGTCTGATTCGCGTTCACAACGCGATTGGTTGTGGGTTCGATTCCTAGTCGGAGTAATGATTATACTTAAAATATTTTCCCTACTCTGGTAAAACAAAGTGCATTGTTAAGTTCGGACACTCAACACGCAATGTCTCGATTTGGGCGGACAGCGGAGAAGAGAGGGTCTTGACACTAGGTTCTCTCTGCCTACAAAGCTATGCGGGAAACATAATATTTAATTTTATTAAAAATCTAATTTATTTATACATATACTTTTTTGTCAAATAATTTAACATGTTCTCAAGTTTTTATTCAAAAATTAAATTACTTGTCAGACCCTAAATATAGGTGTGGAACATTGGTGTCAATGACACCATATTTTGCCACATATTTATGTATATATATACTAATATATATATAGATATATATACATATATATATATATATATATATATATATTCATACATTAATCGTAATAAAAGTCATCCTCAACAAATTTATTTTACATATCTCGGATATTTTTTTAAGTTACCAGATAGTACCTAATGGCATATTATTCTGTTTTTCACGTTATCGTGGCGTTTATAGCAAGCCTTACTCTCTAAAACTAACCATAAATCATAATCCATATTAAGATCAGGACTAGATGACGGCCAGCCTTCAGCTCTAATGTAGTCCGGAGTCCGTTCGTTTCTAACCAAGATGGGGGATCCAGTTTTATGACCCGGCGCCAAGACTTGCTGTAAGAATCATTCTTGGTTATTGAAAATGGTGTTGATAAGGGGCTTAACTGTCTTTTCTGAATTCAATGAATGGTATGGTTAAATGGTATACTTGGGCTTATAATACCTTTTTCACGAAAGCATGGCTCAGTCGCTCCTTCATAGCTAACACCCCACCAAACCATCACTGAAATCGGATAATGCCCACTTTGTACTATGTTGACTACTTGGAAAGCTTCCTTAGAGCTTTCAGCATAAATACGATCATTTTGTTTGTTAAACTATTGCTCAATTAAAAAAAATGTCGTCTATGAACAACATTTTCTGAGATGTCTCTTTGCGTACAGCGTAAGTTGGTCTTTTAATTTTACCGCCTTATTCTCTCTTTTTTAAATCATCAGTTAAAATATGTCCAATATGTCCAGTGCGGCTGCAAGTCCTTTTTTTTGTGACACTGCGAAATGCCTTTTACGGAGACCGCCCACGCGAATTTCTTTCTTCTTTTATTTGAATTCAATTTTACTAAAAGATATATTTATATTAAAAATAATCTCAAGCTAAGAGGCGAGTAGAAACAAAGTGACTCAACATTAGACTTTCTCTAAATAATATAGTAGAGAAAAAAAAACATATTTAACAGCTTGTTACAACTTTCCTAGCAACGCCTAGAGGAACAGCGTGGGCTTTATTCTAGGTCTATCTAACTCGAGTTCAAGGTTGTCAAAGTAATTTAAACAATGAAAGGAATTACGCATTAGGTCATATTTAAATTCTATGTATTATGTCAACCCTGAACGGTTTAATGTCGGGACAATCAATTGACCTAAAGAGATTTTTTAACTCGCATTTATTTGTGGCTTTCCTCGTTGGTTTTTAAGACGCTTTAATTAGCTTCCCCTGCTTGGTCTATGTATCGTGCTATACGTGAAAACCTTGGAATGTTATTTTGATCGCTTTTTTACACATAGTTTTTCTTGGAAATTTACACATATCTAGATCTAGATGAGATGTCAATACAATACTTTGCCAAGTCATGCTAGTAAACCTGACCTAATGTCCTAGCTAGGATAACTAAAATAACAAAAAAGAAACAACACTTGCATATTTAAGTGCTTCGTTTAAGTTTTTTAAAATACACGCGTCAAGTGTGTAGGGTTGATACGTGAACAGTATAAAAGAGGTGCGAGTTTAAATCCAGTCAAATGGCTTTGCTATGTTTACAAACTTAGATATATAGAGATAGAGATATACATGGAAAATATAAAAAAAAACATTTCCAGATTCATTGACTGACTGACTGATTCGTCATCGCCGAGCGTAATTTATTGAACACATGATTTTTGGTCAGTAGGTTGACCTTTACGCTCACTTAGAAATGGTTTTATAACATTCAACCCCAAACGGCGTGACATAGGGGTTGGAAATTTGTATAAAACTCCGTCAATTTTAAAGTTATATATATGAAATTTTATTTGTATGTTATTGATTAAAAAATAGCAAATTCTGATTTCAGCAATTGTGAAATTTTTTGCCTTGTGGTAGCTAAATAAGGGTTGAAAGTTTGTAAGGAAATGATTTTGGACACTTTATTTTCGAGCTACTTATTAAAAATACTTATTTTACTTAAAAATACTAATAGCTGTTGCAGCGTTTTTGTAGTTCACGCGGGGGAAGTCGCGAGTGTGCCAATAGTATATATATACATCTTAATAGACTACGTGACGCAGTGTGATAACGTCTGACTATAAACGTGATTGATTGTGGGTTCGATTTTCATTTCTCCGATGTAGTACAAACCGTTGCGTTCCGTTCCCCCATTCAACACAAAGCTGTGTTCCAAATTACGGAAGAAAGTACTTGACACTAGGTGTTCTGAGCCCACCCTAGTATACGGGAATTCCTTGAATCTAATAAGAAAATTTTATATATATATATATAATTATTTATTTCTTTATTTATAGTTACACGCATCATAAAAACAAAAGATGCGCGCTTCAAAAATAAAATATGTGATTATAGAAAATCTAAATGTGTTTTTAAGCGTATTATATTAATTATAATAGAATTGTCTTATCCCTATAACTGAACGAAACGCCAGCGCGATTCAGGATACCGGTGCCGCCATCTTTTATCTTCATTCTAAACAAAAAGGGGTGTGTGAACCAAATAATAATTTCTTTTATATTTTACGTACGGGTTGTAGCTCGCAGCTTCGTTTATGTGGATTTTAAAATGTTAATGCCCTCTTAGTCCCCCCTTGCACTACCCAAAAAACGTTTATGACAAATCTTAGCTTCTTATACAAAGTAGATTATACATATAACATGTAATAAAATTGATTCTATTATTATATATGTACTCTATGTCGCTAGCATTGAGCAGTCTAGGCAAAAAGAACACAGTGATACACTCCCCTCTCCGATACAGCCTATTTCAGAATCGTTGCTAGTCAGGTAGCAAAGCACCATCAAAAATCTAAACAATTTTTAGACCAACACACAAATTCTCTGAACAGAAAGTGGAGAACGACAACTCTCTCTCCGCTACTTTCGTGAAGATATATTAATGATACTGGAATTTAATGATCATGAAAACTATATATATATCTATCTATAAATAAAATAAAAATGTAACTGATAGCTGTCTGTACATGGAAGATAAATGAAATAATATATTATTAGGGGCATTTATCAATATGATAGAACCTAACATATTGTTTTTTATTTTTTCTTTGTTGGTTTGTGCACGCTAATCTCAGAAACGGGTTAACCTATTTAAATGCAATTTGAAACTATTGTATTATGAAAAATTTCAGTAATCCGGGTCTCCTTATGGGGTGAAAAGAACCTAGTTCAATTTAACCCCCAGAAGTTTGCACGTTAACCACTAAGAAATCCTTATTTGTCGTGTCGCCAGTTTTCGAGAACATTTCTCTTAAATCCACGCCCAGAATCAGCATATTGGGCCTTAACGTTTCGAGTGACTGCCAGTATCGCGATCATCTGGAAAGCAAGGCCAAGTTGGCCTCGAAGAAGCCGGGTGTCATTGCCAGAGCAAGACTGTATAGGGCCCAGGTTCGGCCTCACATGGAGTACTGTTCTCATCTCTGGGTGGTGGAACCCATTATCAGCTTGATCCATTTGATTGCATACAATGTAGATCCATTCGAATTGTTAAGAACCCAATAATCTGTGAAAGGCTTGACACTTTGGCGTTGCGTAGAGACGTTTCCTCTGTGCGCGTTCTCTACCGCATTTATTATGGGGAGTGTTCTGGGGAACTGTTCGACTTGATTCCTGTCGCAGAATTTTTCTAACCGCACAGTACGTAACCGACTGAAATATTATCCTCACCATCTGGATACGTGGCACTACTGTGCGGTTTCGTAGGAACTTCCTTCCACATGCCAATCAACTGTGGAATGGCCTACCAGCGGCAGTCTTTCCAGGTCGATGTAACATGGGTACCTGCTAAAAGCGTGTCTATTTCCGCCTTAAAGCAACATCCCTGTAGCTCCTCTGGTGTTACACGGGGTCGTAAGCGGCGGTGATCACTTACCATCAGTTGACCTGAACGCTCGTTTGCCTTGCCTATGGAATAAAAAAAAATTCTCTTAATATTTAGTATTTATTTCATTTCACTCGGTTCATAAATTAAAAAGTTACAACCATTTAAAATATAAACTTCAACAAAGTTTGTGATGTAAGTGAGGACGCAGGCGGCCGAAAAAACGAAATAGTTTAGTCGTGTAGTTTACGCAAGCGAAGCCGCGTAAATGGGTCATTACTTATAAATCTAATCGGGTGGGAATCGAACCCACAACGAATCGCCTTTCCAGTCAGCCGCTGTCCCACTACATCACGATGGCCTCAGGATACCTACTATATACAATGTACTTCTTAGAGTTGATTACTTTTAAATTATCTATAAATAATCTTGTTGATTATAGCAATAAGCTGATTATGAAGCGGTATGTATTTCAGATCTTCGTGGCGCTGTGGGACGTTTGTCTGTAAATGCGATGGTTGTGAGTTCGATCGCCACATATTTAAATTATATTAATTTCCTCGTCAGAGAAACAGGAGAACGGAGTATTTTGACTCTATATTCTCTCTGCGTAGCAAGCAATGCACTATATGTATATGTTCATCACTAAAAATACGGAAGAAATGATCACCAATTTCTCAATTTCACCTTGAATTTCTCATTTTACATAGTAATAGGCAAATTCCTAAACATTTATTAAGCTAATTAAAATCTTCATTGCACTATATAAAAGCAGATAACAATCGAGTTAAATTTTCGCAAGTTATTTTCGACATACGAGACGCAATGGGAAGTCTATTCATTTGCATTATCGCAACGTTTTGTGAAATATGGAATTAAAACATAATAAATTCGATGCCTTTTTTTTATATATTCGCTAACAAGGTTAAGTTTAAAATTTAAAACTATATATAGTATATTCTTGAAGGATATTCTTTAAAATTAAAAAGAAAATTATTATAATATTTTTTATAATATTTTTTTGTAACCTACATCCAATCCAATATCTTCGTTATAGTAGAACTTCTAATATTATTGTTATATGGTAAAAAAAAAACTATTAAAGTAACTATTTTAAGTCAAGTAAAGTATCTATTTTGAATAACGTATTCTCTACAGATTTATTTCAAAATTTGCACACGTGTCCATAGCATCAACCTGATATCCTTGCGAGGACTATCAGGGTAATGAATAAATAATATGAAGACATTTTTTTTCTCCTATTAGTTTCTTTTTACAAGTTTTTTATACTAATAACTTGCAATTTATGTATGTATGTATGTTCGAATGCAATCGTGGAACTCAAGTTTTGATGTATATATTTTTAACCGATTGAGCTGAAGTTTTCCAAACACGTGTGCTCTGGACGATAATGGTTAGCTGTGTGACATCACTCTAAACCCAAAATGGCGGAACACCCAAGATGGCGGGTCAGTTATTTTTAATGTGCTCCTACAACATGGATATCAAACGAAAGAGCAAGAGAAAGAAGCAAGAGCAGCAAAAGAGAATTATCTTTTTTTAAAAGAAACATGGTTTGCTTAAAAGAAATGCTTGTTATTTATTTTATTTAATATTATTATTTTAACTGGCCCCTTAAATATTAATATGCAACATATCGGAAGTTATCATTAATTAATATAAAAAAAAATCATAGAATGTTTCTTTAGTGTTAAATCATGTTTCGCAATGTATTAACTTGGGCGGAAAGAGATGAAGAAAGTCAACTTACTTGTACTTATATCACTAAGTAGTGATTAGTCACTACTTGGCTAGTGGTATGTTGCATATCATGCATGTATGCATAAAAATAATAATATTTATATATTACAACAAGTTCTAACTTCTTTATAAAGTGCTATAAATTATAAATAATTAATAATAATTTTTTTTTTTTTACTATTTTTTAAAGCACACTAAGGAAATTGAAAAATACATATTTAGAAAACGTATAAAAATTTGAACGCAGCGGGATTTGAACCCGCGCCTCTCAAGAAGATGTCTTTTTTAATAATTAAAATTAGTTACGCTTACAAGTTACTAGAAAGGAACGTTAGGATGTAAAATACATCCATTTTTTATATAAATAATGATTCATAAACATTAAGAAAAATAATTAACTTTTCTAATAAAGCTTATTCTTCTAATATACAAAATTAATATTGCTTTAAAAATCCTTATTGGTTCAATATAACACATTACGATATTATTATAATACTAAGTGTATATGTAATTAGGCTATTGTGGCGCAGTGGGAGGGAGTGTGACTATAAACGCAATTGGTTGTGGGTTCGGTTTCCGGTTGTCAATGTTACGAATTTAGGCAGTAAGTGGAGAAACAGTAGGTCCTCTCTTACTACCCACTTATGTGGGCGAAAGTGTAAAGTAAATAAGTATAATTTTTATATTCTTAAAAAGCTTATGTATTTTATTAGTAATCTTCCCTGATACAATAAATTCTAGATTAATATAATATTAATACAGTTTTATTTATGATATTATTAGAATCAAGTTGTAATTAGAATTGTTATAAATAAAATAATTGTACAGATGGAATATGCCGTGTCAAGGAGATTTGTAACACTCGTTTTTTGACCTTACAATAATTAATAGAGTAAATTGCGTTTACCGCTTATGAGGTCAAAGAAAATTCTTGTATAACTTTCTAGTTTAGATAAGGTTTTAATTACGTTTTAATACATTTTTAAAGTTTTATTTTTATTCTTTTCATTTTTAAAATAATTCACACTATTAGAAAATTGAAAAAAAAAAACATATTTAGAAAACGTAATTTTTTTTGAACGCAGTTTGATTTGAACCCACACCTTTGAATGGTTTTCAAGAGTTGCGAGACCAAATCCCGCTGCAATACATTTTTTATACGTCTTCTAAATATAACTTTTAAGTTTCAATTATTTTGATTATCAAACACATCCTTTGAAATTCACAAGAATTTAATAAAATAAATTTCACTTGAAGATTTTTTTTTTATTATAATCTAATAAACTAGTGGTTGTACGCAACTTCGATCGCGCGGATTTATTTTATTGTATTGTTTCGCAAATCCAGTATTTTGCCATTCACATAAAAAAATCACTGTCTGTTTGTACACACATTCTCTAAGTAAACCAAATTTTTAAGCCAATTTTTTGAGTTCTAAACTCAATAGTTTCAGCTATGCCATATTTGAAAGTCACTCACTGAGTAATATTTTATTAAAATTTTATTATTATTTAAAGTTTTTTTTTTTATTTTAAATACTTATAAATAAGCTAACATCAAATGCTTTGTGATGGAATGTCAAGGTAACAAATATAGCTTATAGGTGCTAAAAGTAAAAGCACTATTCATTCGGATCATTTAGTGGTTTTATATCTATACAAATAAATGTAATTGGAGTGTCTGTTTGTAATATTAAAATAACCGTTTTTTAACAAATGCATATGTCCGTATATATACAAGGTACATATACCAAAAACACATTATTGTCTGTCTGTTTGTATCTCCCAGCTAATCTCTCGCACGGCTGAACCGATTTTGACGGGACACTTGCAAATAGCTGATGTAACAAGGAGTAACTTAGGCGACTTTTATTTTTAAACTCTACGCGGATGAAGTTGCGGGCACAGCTAGTATTGCTTAACATGGAGAGCAGATCGTTCAGCTATATAGATGAGTGGTGATGAAATACGCAAAGAATTATTTTAATTAATAATTTATATATATTATATAAATACAATAAAAATATTTTAATTATTTATATTTTTTATAATTATTAAAAAATATACATTTAGAATATCGTAAATGATTGTTTCGGTTTGGCAAAGTACAACCAACTATTAACATTGGAATTCTTTGTATGACAAAACGCGGCGCAGACTTTCGCCACTCAACCCGTAATGTCTCGAACTCGCTCATAAAGACAGGGACAGGCCAGGGCGGAGACAAACAAGTTCCTCTCTGCCTACCCTGGTATTCGGGAATAGCGTGAAGGTGCTTTTTTCCTCCAATATCGTAAAACAAAACACGGTGTTTAACAACGCAAGCCTTTATACAAGAATGTTTATGAAAAGGGCCTAACTTAGGAAACATGAAAGCGCAGTATTGCTAGTAAGCTTATAACATAAAGGCACTACAATTATATTTGTAAATTGTAACCTTACAGAGTACTCGTAACGTGATTGCATATTGAGCGAGCTTTGTATTCAAACGTGTTATTAGTGAACGCCTCCGCCTATCTTTACACCGACGCCCTATTTGCAAAATAAAGCTATAGGTATATTAGGAAATAGAAAGAATCTAGAGACTCCGTTCTCCACATTTCAATTTCAGCTTAGACATATTGAGAGAGAGAGAGAGATAGAGGCCATCCTGGCACAGTGTGGTAGCTACTGACTGTAAGCGTGATTGTTTGTGGGTTCGAACCCAGCTGGATATGTTTTTGCTTAAGTTAATTTCTAATGTTCTCGCTCTGGTAAAGCTCAGTATGCAATGTATATTTTGGACGCAAAACAAGCTCGAATTTTCTTGACACTAGCGTCTCTTTGACAATCCGGCTATACAAGAAAGAAAGCTGTATAAAACAGCGAACCCTAATAGCATATTTTTCTAACCTAGACCCAATTAATGAAAAGTATTTTAAATATAAATATTACCTTAAATGAGAATCAAATCGCCTACCAACAAGTGAACAGTTAATGACACGAAAGACAATATGGTTTCAACGAATTGTGTAAATTGCCGCCTATAAAAATAAGGCCGCCTTATTTTATCATTTTTGATTATTTCTTGTATAATTATTATTAGTATTTTTTGTGTGCAATAAAGTGCATTTTGGTTGTTTTGGTTTATATTTCTTTATACTCTTTTTAACCTTTTCGTTTAAATGTAGTCTACTGAACGAACTGACAGTTATGTTTTGAAATTTAGAATGTAAGTTTTTCGTATACTATATATTTTAAACGGTTGTTGCATCAACATAGGCATCTCTTCATTGTTAAGGCGCGCCGTAAAATGCTAAATATGACACTAATATTTAACATAATTGGAAAACTTTTTTAAGAAAACGTATAAAATTTGTACGCAGCGGGTTCCGAACCCGAGCCTCTTGGATTGCAAATTTTTATCTAAAATGTTAAAAATCTAAAAATGTTTTTCATTTCTCGTCAGTGTGTTAAGACTAAATATTTTTTTTATTAAATATTTAACATAAAGTTGATAGCCCCATAGGAAATAAAGGAAAGGAATGTGAAGGAGTGACGCATCTCCATAACATTCGTTGAAATTTTCACCTAATTTATCTAAAACTTCTACGTTTTACGTTTCTTATAGTCAGAAATGATATATATCAAAATTCTTAGACTTCGTCAAGTTTCACGATTTACCGCATGACATGGCCAGAGAGAACTTATTGTCAAGACACTCCGTTTTTCACTTTCCGCCCGAATTCCAGACATTGCTTGTTAAATGGCGAAACTCGATGAATGAACTGAAAATAATTTAAATATAATCATTTCTCCAAGTGGTAATTCAAACTTACAACCAATGTCATTCACTGACACTGCGCTACGATAGCCTACATACATATACGTTTTTTTTATGTTTTATTAGTTTAATTTATAGCAACAATACTACACTATAGATGTACCGGATATTTTGCCCTTATGAAATTAATGATTTTAGAGCCTTGACTTTTAAAAATTGATTATTTAGGGCAACAATATTATAATAGCCTAGGTTTTATGTGTCTAATGACTATGAGTCATTTAATATAATTAACGTATTTTGATGCTACGAGGTTTGCAATCAATTAATCTTGTCTTAACGACGAGATATCGTCGGTATTTCATCTTTATTGCTTCCATAAATATATAGGTGATAAAATAATGTTTTTTTTTATATATATATTTGTTTGCAACCATATTATGACATGTATAGATGCAATATGACTGTGTGAGTTTGACAATAGCTGATGGTAGGCAGAGATGAACTAGTGTCAAAACACTCCGTTCTCCACCTATCACCCGAATTTAGGTTATTGGGTGTGGTGTGGCGTGGCGACACTCAACGTCACGCTTTGTAATACCAAAGTAACCAATTATTCCCCCGAGTGGGATTTGAACACCAATCAATCGTCAGACGAATGTTTAGAGTCCGACGTTGTCCCATTGCACCACAATGGCGTCTTATTTTACTTAATACTTACTTAAATATGTTGAGTTACTCAACACGCAGTAGAAATCAAAACGTTTTTTTATTATTACACTATACTTAAATAGCTTAATACATTAAAAAAAACCGTAAATATAAGGAAACTTTACTAATTTTACACATATGTAATTAAAAATACGTTATTAAGTGTTTAAGTTTTTATGTAATTAAGTATTAAGGGCTTGATGACAGTGGACGAGGCGAAAGAAATATGCAGGAACCGCAGCTTTTGCCGCTCCGTTCGCGACTTCGCCTGAAAAAACGACATGACTGAATTATCGTATTTTCACCCGCCCGCGTTCTGTCTTAAAACAAAAACTTTGCTTAATATGTAATTTAAATGGTTGTAACTTTTTTATTTATTCGCCGATTTAAATGAAATAAATACTTAATGTTAAGGTTTAAATAGTTTCAGCTGTTTCTGTGATTAGCGTGCACACGCGCACTGATAAACAGACAAACAGAAAATTAAAATAAAAATCATTATTTTGGGTTAAATTATATTGATAAATGCCCCCAATAATAATTTTTCTCACATATCTACCATATAAAGACAACGTTCAGTTACATTTTTATTATATGTAGAGGTTTCTCCTAACAAAATTAAAACCCACAATTACTGTATATAGGGATGACCGGAAATTTCAACTATGTCATTAAGATGTCTGGAACAAAATATATAATAATATCACATAATCTAAATAACAGTAATAAAACATTTTTAGAAAACGTATATAAATTTAAACGCAGAGGGATTCGAACCTGAACTCTTGTTTACCGTCCAAGCGCTCTGACCGCTAAGCCATGCTATCTACATCCGGCTGCGTCGAAATTATGCACTTATTACAACTTATTTTTGTTATTAGCTTGAACGGTCTCCAATATGCGCAGGTTAGAATTCCGCTGCGTTCAAATCTTCATAAACTTTTATACGTTTTCTTAAAATGTTTTTCAATTTCCTAAGTGTGTGAATAGCACTTTAAAAATGTTAAAATACATAATATAGCATTTATTGTAGAAACGATGTGAAACCGCTTTGAGAAGTTCAAAACAATTTTCCCGTTCAGTGTACCGCGGCTGGCGTTGTAGTCGACGGCTTGCCCAAAATAATACTAGTATAGTACTAGTTATGTTATGTTCGACTGTATAGCAGTAGTGTAGTGGCCATTCCAACCGGCTAACTTTTTGTAAATTATCTATACATATAATAAAAATGTAACTTTGAAAATTAAAAATGTAATCGTTGCCTGCACATGGAAGAGGGGCATTTATTGATATAATGGAGTCTAAAACAATGATTTTTAATTTTCTTTAATGTTTGTCTGCTTGTCTGTTGGTTTGTGCACGCTTATATCAGCGTCAAACGGCTTAACCGATTTGCGTAATATACTGTAATAAAGTTCTCGTAACATTTAGCGTTTATCTAATTTCAATCGGTTCATAAACAAATAGTTACAACCATGTAAATTATAAATTTAAGCAGTTTATGATTGAAATGAGAACGTGGGCGGGCGATTTAACTAATAGTTTACGAAGCCGCGAGCGGGTCACTAGTTACAAATATATAAATTATTGATAAGTTAATATAATAATGTAATAAATGCGCTACAAAAATCTAATTTAATTTATATAAGACAAATTCAACGTAAAACTAAACGAAATATTTATATTGTCGCCTAGGACTAATTTAGATTTTTAATTTTTAATGCTGGCTTGCCTTTACAAAATTTTTAAGTATGATTTTTTTGTAAATGATTATATAGGCGATTGTTGTGGGTTCAGTCCCCACTTGGGATTAAATAAGTATTTTTTTACAATTATATATATATATATATATATATATATATATGTATATATAGTAAGTTAGTAATGTTTTACACTGTCAATTCCGGATGGAAACTGACATAGACATGACATAGAGACTGACACTTGATTCTTGACAAGTGACAATCCACTCTTAACAAGTGCTATTCAAAGTTAAAAAGTCACTTCTGTCCAGCTTACTTTCATCTTAAATAGCTTATAGCATGATTTGAACCTGTATACTGCTATCGAAATGGCGTTACTTCAACATTTTTACAGTTATACTTAACCATCGTACAATAGACCAGTAGATAATTCCATAATTTCTTAACATCTCGTGCGCAAGCGCTTTGAGGAAGATGAATTATTTGCCGACGGGCTAACTAGAGCGTTAAGACAATGTCATGAACGAAAATGTCGTAAAATATGCAGTATTGTTATTATCATCTTAGCTAAAGCGTTACTTATATCACGTTAAAACAAGTGTAAGTTCGATTCCCAATCGAGGGAATTCTGATTTAAAATGATTTTACTGGTAAGTACAATGCGACATTCAATTCTACTTCTCTAAAGTGGGCGAAATTGTCGTAAAATATGCAGTTTATTATGAAATTATTATTATTATTAGTGTGTTTTAAATAAATCAGATTTTTAAAGGAAAATGAAGAGAGGAGTGTCTTGACACTAGGTTCTCTCTGACTTCCCTGGTATGCGAGAAAAAGCATGAAGAATCAAGCTGAAGGTGTGTTTAAAATATATACTATGAAATTGATCATTTTAAACTAAAAATTAGTATACAGTTAAATCACAGAAACAGCTACTTATATAACTATAGTGTACTTAAATACCAGTCACACTATCGTAATGTTCATCGTTACACGACACTGTGACAAATTAAAGTAACCGCTTCTTCAACACGGTGGTAACCGATTCAATTGTTAAGGCTTTTTAATAAGGTTCTATTTGCAATATACTATATTAAATAACCATGATTGAGTGATAATAATTTCGAAAAAATATATAAGAAATAACAAGTTCAAGCCTATTTGTTGTTTCTCTTTATATAGATTTTTAACACCGTTTCAGATTATAGTGAGGTAAAAGAGCTATATCTCGCTAAGTAATTACAGCCTAAGTTATAAGTTTTAGGACATCCGCCACCCCCCTTTAATTCGTATATAGAAGTCGAAAGGTCCTCACATATTATAGAAAAACTTGACACTATTATTTAGCTTCACGATTTTTTCCATATAGCAAAGTCGTAAAGCTAAAGTCAGAGAGAACCTAGAGTGAAGACAATCCGTTCTTCAAATATGCCAGAAATTAATATATAACGTTTTTTGTTTAACATTTTTTTAAAGTGTTATTCGCACACTAAGGACATTGAAAAAGACATATTTAGAAAACCAGTAGAACGCATGGCTTAGCGGTCAGAGCGCTTGAACGGATTTCAAGAGGCGCGGGTTCCAATCCCGCTGCGTTCAAATTTTTATACGTTTTCAAAATATGTAATATATAACGTAACTAGTGGCGGAACTCAACACTGAGCTATTTTACAAGAGCGGAAAAATTTAAATACAATTTAACTGTAATTCACCGTATAGGCATCGAACTCACAACCGCGTTTTAGACAGACGCTGTGTCACTACACCACTATGGCCTCAATTAACTACTGTACTGCCACTGACAATATAATATACGATATTATAATTAAGACGTATAAGACGGTATATTTAGAAATTGCACTTTCCACGATACGCAACGTTTATTCTGTGATGAGATCACAAGATAAATTACATTTGCTTCCTCTTGCATAGTAAATTGTAAGAAAGTTATATTGAAAATATTGCTATAAAATATATGTTTAATATACGTGTGTGTTATTGACCGACCTTAAAAAGATTAGATTTTATCCAGCATCCATAGTTATTCCAGCATCCATCTATGGAGTTTACTTTGTTTAAGAAACGCTCCTTTTTGTATCCTAATTGTCCTAATAATTAGGTCAGTATGCTTGATAAAAATATATTGATATCCGATTCGGACACATATTAAAATTTCCAAGCAAATCTGACAGTGAGAAGTGCCAGTGAAGCGGAGAAAGGTTTTCTTACATTAATAGATGGATATATAGATACGAAAATAAAAACGTGTTAAAAATTAACATATTAATAAGTTCTTTGATTTTCGCTATTATTACGCGTTTTAAAATAAAACTGTTTTAACCGGATTAATCGCGTATAATTTTGGTATTCGAAAATACATTTTAGAACCCGACGTTTCGAACACTTTACAGTAGTCCGTGGTCACAGGTAGACTGCGGTGGCATTGTCTGTCATTTGATACAATTATTATCTCAAACTACCGCCAACGATTTCTTAGTTGCCTCGCGTACTGCCCTGGATCCTTGCAAAATGAGCTGAATTCACATATTTTTATAGGAAAATCAAAAGCTATGAACCGTATTTGTTCTGCCTACAGTATCAGCTTGTTTTAACCTTACGGGACTTACGCACAAGACCTGTTGTTCCATGTATCTCCGGTTTTACGAGTTTATTTTATACAGCATTTCCGTTGCTTTTATACAAAACCGTATAAGCCATATTACCGTACCATTATTGTATACAATTATCATAGCTTCGAACGCATGGCTTAGCGGTCACAGCGCTTGAACGGTTTTCAAGAGGCGCGGTTTGTAATCCCGCTGCGTTCAAATTTTTATACGTTTTCTAAATATGTCTTTTTTTTTAAATGTTATAATTCCTGTGAGTGGAGATCAAACACACAACCGTTGCATTAACAGACAGACGCTGTACCACTGCGCCTAGATGGCCTCAACAATCAACACGCAATAAATAACCTTTCAAAATATTGAAACTTACAAATATTTAGTAACTTCATTACTATTCCGCAAAAATCACAAAACAGACAGTCAATGGCAAAAAGCATATCATTTGACAAAAAAAAAATCTAACAAACTAAGCTATTCCTGAACGCTTAATAATTATGTAACGTCCAAGAAAGGCAAGTGAACAGGTTTTCTTAGGCGATATGAACGGTCAATAACATCGTACGGCAGATGCCTTGTAAAGCTACATACATATGTGTTATTTAGCGGCCATTTCCGGCTTCACGCTTTTTTCCACTTACCAGGTTGGGCGGAGAGTGTCTTGTGTCAAGACATTTCGTTCTCTACTTTCCGCCCGAATCAGAGAAATTAAAATAATATAAATATAATCATTGTTCCAAGTAAGAATCGAACCCACAAGCATCGCGTATATACTGCGCCACGTTGGCCTCATATTTGTAGAGGTATATTGAAAAGATGCAGAGAGAAATTAGTATGTAAATAATTATATGTATTTCTCCGCTATTTTAGTGATATAATGTGTTAAATAATCGTTTAGAGTGTGTCGGGCTGGCATTCTTTAGCATTTGATATTTATTTTTCACTGCTCATTGTTTACTGCATATTAAAATTAGAAAATGTATTTAGTTTAATTCAAGTGTAGGGTTTACATTATATAGTTTGTATACTATATAGTTTAAGGAATTCGGAAATAAAAAGTTACTCAAGAAGGATTACATGTAAATAAGTTATAATTATAAGAAAAAAACCTTTAAGTAAACTTTAACGGCTTACGTTAAAATAGAAATTAATTAAAGGTTTCGCTTAATTTTGGTATCAATAAGTAAATCTACACCTAACCTTTGCCAGCACGCTTCGTGTCTTAACACGCAATTTCTCGAATTCGGGCGGAAAGCGGAGAACAAAATATCCATGAAGCTAAGCAAAAAAACTTCTGCTACCCAAATATTATTCTATGAACAATAGTTTGGCAAGAGAGAATGCTATTTATTAAATATTTTTTAATATTGTATTATTCGCTCACTTAGGAAATTGAAAAAGACATATTTAGAAAATGTAAAAAAAATTAGAACGCAACGGAATTTGAACCCCTAAGCCATGCGTTCTACATCCAGCTAACAGCAAATATAAGTTGTAATAAGCGTATAAGAATTTCGACGTAGCTGGAACAAATATTAAATATTTTTGAAATGAAACTATTTTAACCGGATTAATCGCGTATAATTTTGTTATTCGAAAATACATTTTAGAACCCGACGTTTCGAACACTTTACAGTAGTCCGTGGTCACAGGTAGACCTGTGTCTACGGGATTATACGCGATTAATCCGGTTAAAATAGTTTCATTTCAAAAATGTGTAATAATCGTGAAAATCAAAGAACTTATTAAATATTAAAATATATATGAATTTATTTGGTTTCATATATGTGTACTCGGCCTAAATAAATGTTTATGATAGGAATGTCACGTTTCCCTGCATATTTTTCCGATCTTACACGATATTATCATGCATATACGACTTGTTCCGGCAAATTACTGCGTTGCTGTAAAAATGTAGTTCTTTTACTGAACTAGTAAATTACTTGTCTTTACACGTATTGTTTGTTAGCTTTTTAAAAAGCGCGCTTTGTAAAAAGATTTGATAATGGGTAACTGTGAGGTGACTTAGTTAGTCAATTTGGTGTCAATGGTCTGGATTTTTTGAGAGAAATTTCAGTCATGGATGATTGGATGTCAAAATAAATACTTCACTAAATTAAAAAAAAACCTTTCAGGTTTAACCATACGTTTAGAATTACAAACATCCACATAAATTTCTTTATTTATTTTGTTTCCATATATTGACCGAGTTCCCGTGCATCTATTTTTAAATTTCTTGGACACTAATAAAAAAAGAAAATAAGACTTAGTGAAGTTTTTGTTTGTCAGCTTCATGCCTTTCCTCGCATAGTACTAGACACTCCGTTCTCCACTTTCAGTCAGACTTAGCGACGGCGGAACTCATCGCCGCGTTTTCTCTTATTACCAGAGCGGATAAATGAAAATAATTAACATACAATCATTCCTCCGAGTGGGAGTCGAACCCACTGCAACACGGTGGCCTCAATTTTTTTTCAAGAAAACAATAAGAAAAGCATTCGAAGGATTAGAACCCGGTACCACTGTGAGATTACTTAAGACAAACATTTTTTATGACCTAATACTAAATACCTTCAGTCGCCTTGACTGGCATAATAATGTATTCATTTGCATCGACGAATATATCTTTTAATAAAACACTTAACAATAACCTTAAAACTTTTAAATGTTTCTATAGAAATAATACAAAGCTTGACATCACCTTGATACTTGTGTGATGTAAAGACAATTAGTTTAAGAATTACAAATCTCACTCAACTTTTTTTAAAGCTTTTATTTTATAACTTACAATATTTATGTTGTCTTCATTTAAATCCTACAAGTCTAAGAACCTTTTAATTAAATGTTATCTGCTCCCTTTCATCCTACGGATGTAAAATTAAAAAAAAAAATATTCCATTTCAATGATATGGCCATTTTTGTGGTGGATTATAGCTTATTTCAGGATTGGCTCTGGATGTCACCGCTTTAAGGAAGAAAGTACCTAAGCAAACGCATTCTTCTTTCTTTCTTTTTTTACGCTTTTTCCCACCGTAGTCAGGGAGGTTCTAGTGTCAAGCCACTCCGTTCTCCAATTTCCAATCGAAATGGAGACTGCGTGTTAAGTGGCGGATCTCAAAACTGCGCTTTGTCTTTGATACCAGAGCGGAGAAATGAACATAATTTAAATATAATCATTTCTCTATGTGTGTGAGAATCGACCCCACAACCAACCGTGTTTACCGAGGTGTCGCAATGGGTCACTATGAGCCCAAACGAAAGTATTTCTAAGTAATTTACATAACACGACCAGTAATACAATCGTATTTTGACATGCTGACCAAAAATCGATTATGCACGCCCCTGCCCACTGTACGTAACAATTGATTTACGAAATGATATACTTACCTATTGATTGGTGCAACGCGTCACCGTTGAAATATGCTTCATTCAAAACGACAGTTCAAACTTTGAACCATTTTTACCAAAATTAGACAGATGAAGTCTATAATTAAGCATAATTAAAGTTGCATTAATTATGATATGAGAAAAAAATTAGAAATTATTTAAAATATGTAAAATTTGAGAAAATATTTTAAGTTTGACAAAATATTTTAAGTTTCACAAAATATTTAAAGTTTGACAAAATATTTTTAGTTTGACAAAATATTTTAAGTTTGACAAAATATTTTAAAAGGACATGTTAGAAAACGTATAAAAATTTGAACGCAGCGAGTTGAACCCGCCTCTTGAAAACGTTCAAGCGCTCTGACCGCTAAGCCATGCGTCCCACCTCCAACTACGTTGAAATTCTTATACGCTTATTACAACTTATATTTGTTGTTAGCATCTCTGTAGAGATTTTTACAAATTTCTGCTACCCAAAAAAGATTATTCTACGAACAATCGTCTGGCAAGAGAGAATGCTATTTATTAAATATATTTTGTTAACATTTTTTAAAGTGTTATTCCCACACTAAGGAAATTGAAAAGACATATTTAGAAAACATGTAAATTCCCAGACGCAGCGGGATTTGACGCCTCTTGAAAACCGTTCAAGCGCTCTGACCGCTAAGCCATGCGTCCCACACTCCAGCTACGTTGAAATTCTTATACGCTTATTACAACACAATGCTAACAACAAATATAAGTTGTAATAAGCGTATAAAATTTCAACGTAACTGAAGGTGGACACGTAACAACGTCAGAAACGCGAACGGCTCAAGGCGCGGGTTCGCTATAAAGTACGTTTTCTAAATATGTCTTTTTCAATTTCACTTAGTGAAGATAGCTGCAAAAAATGTTAACAAAATAAATATTTTAAGTTTCACAAAATATTTAAAGTTTGACAAAATATTTTTAGTTTGACAAAATATTTTAAGTTTGACAAAATATTTTTAGTTTTACAAAATATTTTAAGTTTCACAAAATATTTAAAGTTTGACAAAATATTTTTAGTTTGACAAAATATTTTCAGTTTGACAAAATATTTTTAGTTTTACAAAATATTTTAAGTTTGACAAAATATATTAAGTTTGACCTTTTGAAGTTTTGTATGCATACATATGCTTTTAGTAAATCTTACTATGTCTTGTCTTATCGGAAGGGGGAACTGAAAATAATTTAAAAGAGAATTGTTATATCGAATCCACAACCAATTGCGCTTGCGGTCGGATACTGTGTCACTGTTCAATACACTAAAAAATACAATAACAAATTCACTTTGCAATTGTATTTAATAAAAAATACTGTAATTCAATTGACTTTGTTCCAATATATTCAATACGAAATTCAAACTTCTATCTAATAAACAAACTACAATGAATGAATATCTAAGTAAGAGGATGGTTGAACACCAAAATGCTAAACTACAGTTCACGGCCGTAGTAATAGGAAGAGCTTCATATATTTAGGATTAGTGATGCACGAGTGAAAAAATCTCTTATAATTTTAAGACTGTTTTTTTTTACGCATTATCTATATTTTGTTGAAAGAAAGATAACTTGTTTTTTCATATACCTATTATATCGAGATATTGCACATTCAATAGCTTGTGTTTAGCTTTGTCCCTTGAAAGTTGCGATTTATCTTATCAGAGCAGGGCTGGAAGCTACCATTATTAGCAGCCACCACCATCGCAAGGATGAGCTATATTATATACATTATAGACTCAGTTAAATTCTCACGCCTTCTACCATCATGTCTTCACCCTTATCCAAATTTTCAATAGACCTAGGTGTTTTAATATATTATAGGAAATGCAATGAACTTTCAAAATCTAAAATCTAATTTATAATATTCTTTAGTCAAATAGGCTATTACAAGTATTTTCAAGTCAAGACTTTCGAATCGTCAATATACATAAAATGTCAGTATGAGTCAGTCAGTCCTAGCGGAAGCTACAACCGGCTGGAAAGGCAGTTCTGCTGAGAAGAGCCCTCTAGAAACTGTTCTTTTCACGTTATATTCTTTAAATATTACATACATTATGTATGGATATTTTTTATTATTTTTTAACATTTTTTAAAGTGTTATTCGCAAACTAAGAAAATTGAAAAACACATATTTAGAAAACGTATAAAAATTTTCACGCAGCGGGATTTGAACGATTTTCAAGAGGCGCGGGTTTGAATGCTGCTGCGTTCAAATTTTTATACGTTTTCTAAATATGTAATATCTATGCAACTAATCTGGATACAGAGGAATTCTTATTTTAATTTAGTACATATCGTTAAGTTTAATCAAAGTATTTATAAAACTGTATGTAAAATCTATCGTGTACTACATAACCTTTATTTATCTATCTGTGAATTTTTATTATCCTTTATTTTTACTGCTGTGCTGTGCTGCGGTGTTTAGTTCCGCCACTCAAAGCGCAATATCTCAAAATCGGGCTGAAAATGGAGAAATTTTTTTTTTGGCACGGTTTTCTTGCTGCCTGCCCTTTTAAAAGTACGATATACGGGAAGCTAAGATTATATAAGAATCATATTAACACTCTAGCAAACTTACAATAGGCTTCTAGCATATAGCTGTACCGTAAGACGTGACTAGTTTCAACAGTCGTCCCTTTGTATGAATAGTTCAGTCACGAATAAAACCGGTAACATTAGGAACTAGTTGGATTCATTACTGAGTCGTATGCCTCAAAGAGAAGGTATTTTAGGATATTAAAAGTTATCACTTAACTATATTGAATACAATATACTGTTATATATAATATTGACTGAGAAAGTGGAGAGAGAATGCAGAGTTTTAAATACGTATAGAAGTCTAGCGTGAAAATGGCAGAACTCGACGCCTCAATTTGTCCACCAGTGGGATATGAACCCACCACCTATCGAGTGTACAGTCAGACGCTGTCCCGATTCGCGACGACGAGATATGCATGTAAATACATGCATATGCATTTTTTATTATTATATTACTTTATTGCACTTACAAAAAACAAGATGAACAAATCAAAAGTACAAAGGTGATGGGTGGTTATCTCTTGGAGAGATCTCTTCCAGTCAACCTGTGGAAGTGGATGAGTTGTGAACAGCGAGATATAAAGCCGTGCAATTATAAAATATAAGAGAAAGAGAAATACTAAATAAACAACAAAAATACAAAATTTACTTCATAAACATATTTTATTATACTTTTATATACTGTCTGTAATTTTTTTTATTTATATCGTTTTCAGTACCTGAATCGTTTCTGGTCAAATTGGATAGAGCACGGCGTTATGTACCGTTCCTCAACACGGTACCAATGATCATTTTAAACGGAGAATAAATTGACTTTTCACTATACATTTTCTAGCTACCTAGAAGTTGCCTGATGGGAAAATAGAATCACAATTTTCCCATTAGGCACCATTTTTCCAAGACGGCAGACGGGGGCGTTGCATATTAAGATATATCTAAAACCAAACAGCTTCTAAGTAAGTCTGAAAAAAGAAAACATTGAAAATATCCGACATATAAAATAGGCGTTAATGACTACAACACACTTTTAAACTCTCTAGTTTAAAAAAACAAAACACTCGTTGTTATCAAATTGTATTTAGTGTTATTGTCTTAAGTTCCTATAAGAATTTTTGATTGTATACAGACCATCATGGCACAGTAGTAGTAACCATAGCGTTTGCCTGCAAAACGCTATGATTGTGGGTTCATTCCCACCTAAGGGTTCTGTTTTATATTTAAATTATGTTTATTTAATAAAAGGTTTTTACACATACAAATAAATATTAAAATAGTTTCATTTCCAAAATTATTTTTATTTCTCTGTTCTGGTAAAGCAAACGCGGTGTTAAGCTCCACCACTAAACACATAATGTCTTGATCCTAGATTTCCCTGTACCTTCCCTGCTAAGCTTGGCCTGTAAAAGCTATAATATCACCAACCAAGATTCGAAAACACACCATCGTATATACTGTACACTTATTAAAAGCTGATAGCCCAATTAGTAGTAATAACTTATATATTTAATTAATTGTTAGTAAAATTTCAACATCTACCTAGTTTCTATTTCATTTTAATTGTCCAAATGTAATTACAAGCTTATGTATGTGTAGAGTGGTCCCAGTAAATTATTATATCTTGCATCAAAACATAAATAAATAAATTTTGCAACCAGGCATATAGAGTAACTAGGACACTCTTCTTCGCATATATTCTCCGGATTTCTCCGGATATCCATAAAAAAAAAGGCAAAATCCCATTTGAAGCAGCAGTATGTATTTCTAGAATAGCAAAAAGAAAATATATTTACATATAAATTATCCCCCCTCCCCCCTCGCTCTTTAAAGACAAAGCACGGCGTTGAGTTTCACCACCCAACACGCAATTTGTCTAAATCAGGTGGAAAGTGGAGAATGGAGTCTTGACACTAGGGTATCTCTGGTTACCCTGCTATGCGGACAGAATACTCATTCCCCTAGTAGAGATATAAGTATGGAACTCACAACTATACATCACGATGCACTTTCAAACCGACCAAGGTAAATTGAATCTATGATAAAATCATTAATATCTAGATTTTGCAATTCGGACATTGTTTAAGTTATATAAAAAATACATAATTTGTCTTAATTGACGGGTTAAATTTATTATTTACTCGTTACACTAAATGTTTATGTTTCTTTCAAAATTTTATGATATTGGATAAAATTTGAAGCAACTGCTTACAATTAACATACTCGTAGGTAGCTGATACGAGTTTTTATATTATTCCTTTTTTTTGAAGAACCTAATGTCAAGACACTCCGTTCTCCACTTTCACTGCGCACTAAACATTGCGTATAAAGTAGCGGATCGGGGAAATTAAAAAGACTTATTGCACCAAGCGGGGAACGAACCCAAAACCTATCACGATTACAGTCAGACGCTCTCCCACTATGGCCTAAATCATTACTTAAATGTATAAAATTGGACAGTAAGATAACATTTCCCATAGCGTTTCTATTTCTATCTTTTGTCATTGGCACTATAAAATGGAAATCTCGTTTGGTTCCGTTCCGTAGAAATTTCGGAACATCATTTTATTTATTCCTTTTTGTTTTTCAATATGATATATTGTTATGCCTACATATATAGGTTTTTTGTATGTACATGTATTTTGGTCAAGCCACTCCGTTCTCCACTTCCATTGCGACAGAGACATTGAAAGTTAAGTGGCCGAACTCAACGCCGCTTTTTGTCTTACGTACTAGAGCGGAGATATGATTTTTTTTATATATAATCATTCCCCCGAGTACCTATGTTAATATTAACATAGAAATCAAACAAATTAACAATAATAATATCTCTCTTTATTTCTTCTCACAAGACTTAATAAATATATCACCTTTTGGCGACCAACGTGTCAACCAAAGGCGGGCAGAAAAAGGTATTGTGAGAGACTGTTGTCCGTACTTTGTAAATACCTGTTTTACAGATCATCAGGCACTCGCCCTTAAGATATATTACGGCGCTTGTGTGCAATTGCAAATATAAAAACAAGAATAGACCTCATAGAAAGTTTTCAGCAAATACTAAGAAGTTGTGATTTTGTGTGTGGGGGGGTGTGTGGGGGGGGGGGGGGGGGGTGTGTGTGGGTGGGTATGTCGTATGTGTGTGTTGGTGTGTATTTATGTTATTTTCGAATTAACAATAAGTTCTCCGTATAGTTATAGTCACATGCTTTGAGCCATTTCGTTACTGTTGGTTAAAATTTACGTTTTACCTTAATTGCCGATTTTTCCAAATAAATATAATCTACTTAGTTATTCTGCGTTATTTTCTGTTTCATACATTAATACGTTATTTCAAATTCACACGACAATATTGCAGTTATAATTTTATGTATAGTTAGGCAAGCCTTGACTCGCCTGCTTACTGTACAGTACACCTGTTCCATTTAACCAAACCAAACTACTTATTAACAAACTCTGATTTTTGTTACCAAGATTTAAGGCAATATAAATGCGGTATAATTATATGTTTCATAAATTTTGTAATTGTTTAGGCAAAAGGAAGGAACCGTAGTGTATATCATTATTTTTGTTTTTTTTTATTTCTCCGCCCAAAATCAAGACATTGCGTAACTTAACACTGCTTTACTTTAACCAGAGATTTATTATATGTATAAAAATATGTAAACAAGGTATACTTAATAATGTCCACTTCGGTTTTTTATGCTTCTATTTATTTGGCACCTTTACCCTAAAGGCTGGCAATCCACAATTCCTCTGTTGTTGTAGATGTCAATGGGTACCCCAAACCCCATGTGTATGGGTTTGGGTATGTTCATAGGTAACGTACCATCAAGTGGCCCTTCCAATCGTTTGCCTCCTTTTGTAAATAGAAAATGTTTTATTTATTTCTACTTTGAGAAATGCTTCTCAAACAGACAGAAAAAAATCTTTATCCGCTTTCCGTCCATTCCATCCATACAAATAAATAAAACTGGAGTGCAAATGCATATACACGAACTGCTGGACCCGAGCTTAGTACCCTTAGAACCTACATTAGTAGATGCCAGTGTAACTTAGGCTACTTATATTTTCAAATTCCATGCGACCGTCATCGTGGTCTGAAGTCGCGACCGAAGTCACAGTTAATATTGAAATTTAAACATTCTCTTGAATGGAAATTGAGCCCACTACTATCACGTGCACAGTTGCCCATTGTCCCACAGTACCACGATGGTTTCAAATTACAGGTACTAATTGCTATTGCTAGGTGGTACACTGATTAAACTAATAACTTAGAACTGAGCTTAGGAATTTTCGGTTATTAGCATTTATTATTCACGCGTATCGAATGTACGTAATCTAGTTAAGTTACTTCAAGTAATTTCGTAAATATTTGTTAAATTGTCTCAGCACTGAATAGTAGAATATTTGACCTGAATTTGGTTAGTAATTTGTTATTGTCGTAAATGAGATATGTAACTTGTATTCAATTTTGAAATGAAATTATTTTAAGCGGATTAATCGCGAATATTTTAATATATATATTTTTAATTAATCGCAGATTAGTCGAAAATAGATTAAAGAAAATCCGACGTTTCGAACACTTTACTGTGTTCACTGTTAGACAAACATAGACTACTGTACAGTGTTCGAATCCTCAGGTTTTCTAAAATGTATTTTGAAATACCAAAATATACGCGATTAATCCCGTTTAAATTATTGTATTTCAAAATGTATAAAAATCGTGAAAAAACCAAAGATATCTTATAATATGTAGTATTTTGTAGTTTCTTCCGCTATAAATTTATTACCATCATAGTGGAAATATCTTGAAATAACGTTATGATTGCGGGTTTGTATCCCGTCTGGGTTAAACAGTACACTTATAGGGTCTCGCAATGTACCGTATTCGAGCGGTAAGTGGAGAACAGCGTGTCTTGACGAAAAAATTGCAAATAAATTGAAAAAGACATATTTAGCAAACGTATAAAATTTTTGAAGACAGCGCGCGTGAACACATGGCTTAGCGGTTAGAGCGCTTGAACGGTCCTCAAGAGGCGCGGGTTCAAATCCAGCTGCGTTCAAATTTTTTAATACGTTTTCTAAATATGTCTTGTTCAATTTCCTAAGTGTGCGATAAACACTTTAAAAAATGTTAAAAAAAAACATAAATTGTCAAAAAAAAGCTCCAAATCGAAACAATTAGTCTTATAAACCGGATTTGTAGACCTACTTTTAATATAAGTAATATTTTTAACTACATACGTCTTTTAAAACAACCTTTCATGTATTTGAATAAGTTTTTGCTCCACAACGACAACGTCGTGTACATCAATCATTGTATAGTTTAAAATATAACCTTCGTTCGTCACGGCCATTCTATTATAGCTTATGTGTAAATGAAAATTTATTTCAACGAATTAAAAAGCTTTACTATTTAAAAGTTATAAATAAATTTCTTTGAAAGGTTAAAATTATATACGATCTGTAACGTGTAGAACGAATGGCTTAGCGTTTAGAGCGCTTGAACGGTTTTCAAATCCCGCTGTGTTCAAATTTTTATATGTTTTCAAAAATTAATGTTTTATTTTAAACTATAAATAGCTGCACGGTTAAACCCGTAGTCAGTGAGAATTTAGTGTCAAGACACTCCGTTCTCCAATTTCCCCCGAATTGAAGACATTGTCTATTGAGTGGCGGAATTCAATGCCGCGCTTTATCTTGTATCAGCGTAAAGAAATGAAAATGAGTGGGGATCGAACCAAACAATAGTGTTTCCAGTTAGTTCAAATTCAAAATTCAAATCCAAAATATCATTTATCCAAATAGACTTTGACAAGCACTTTTGAATCGTCGAAGAAATATAAAGCTACCACCGGTTCGGAAGGCAGTTCTGCTGGAAAGCGCCGGCGAGTAACTCAATAGTCTTAGTCCCACTGCGCCACTAACTACATCCTCCTTTATAAACAATTCTAGTAAACAGTTTTTGTATCGAAATTTCGATTAAATGGCATACAATATTTAATATTAATTAATACAGCACAATATTATAGGGTGTGGCTCAAATCCCTTTCAATTTCAACTATCGAAATTTGTACTCAATAAGCTTACTGAATTGCAAGTTACATTGATAAATATAAATGAGGCTTAAAAATAGGCATAAATTGTATACAAAGAAGTTAATTAATGCCTAAAAACTACATATGCCTGTTTTAAGAAGGCAATATCATTTAATTGCTCATTGTACAAATAAATCGTTTTTATAAATCAACTTTTAAATGGTAACTTGTATAACTAATTAATTGCCATTGAGGCGCAGTGGAACAGCGTGTCTCTGTAAACTCATGTTTGTGGTTGTGGTTCGATCCCTTCGATGGGGTAATGATTTGAAGATATTTAAATTATTTTAATATCCTTGATCTCGTGAAATTCACCCACTCTACACGGAACGTCTCGAACGGACGGACGGACGGACACTAGGTTCTCTATGTCCCGTCTTATCCCGAATAGCAGTATGTGGCGTAGAGCGTGAAGCTGAATGGAAAACTGATGAATGAACGGTAATCAGTAAAGCGGAGTATAAAGAAGTAAGAAAAACCCCTTAACATTACAGCGTGTGGCAGTGCCTGAAACTTGCGACCCAAGTGTATATATATAGGCTTAATGAAACACTGAAAACTCTTTAAAAAGACCCACTAATGCCACCTTTGAAATATATGCTGGAAATGAACTGATGATAATGCTTACAGACTATATATATATATATATATATACAGTATATATATATATATATATATATATATATATATATATATATATCTTTTAATAAAGTATGGAAATTTCTTTGTTATAATCTCGCGCCGTCATCAACTATATATAAATGAACTCTATACCTATTCCTGGTCAGTTCGTTATTTAAAAGACGAAGCAAAGAAGAAGTTCTTTGCAATGTTTTTCTTTGAAAAGCGAAGGTCTGGAACAACGACACACCAACATGGTTAAGAATTTTATATTGTTTCTCATATGCGTTCATCATGAGTGCAATCAGATTTAAAAAATCAGTAAGGCTTTTGTATGGATTTGTAATAAAACAAACGGTTTTGAATTTCTAAGCTCATGTAATTCATATGTTTCATTTTTTTTTACTTGTATAAATTTGAACCCACTGTTCAAACTCGAGTTAGTCTATGATTGCGTTAAATTTGTATCTATGTTTTTAGTACAATATAAATTAATATAATATCATAATAAGAAACAACGTTTTTTGTACCCCAAAAAGTAAAATTAAGTAGCGAAACTTAACGCCGCCAGTTATCTAATCACATCTGAGCTTTTTATCATTTTTTTTAGTGTTATTCGCACACTTAGTAAATTGAAGCGGGATTTGGTTTTCACGGGGCGCGGGTTTAAATAATACGTTATACGTTTCCTAAATATGTCTACATCTAAGCTTTTTTTGCTATAAACATTCCCCTAACGTGAATCGAACCTAACACCATTGTATCTAAGAATAAACGCCTAACTATGCCAGGAGGCCGTTATACATAAATTATAATGATACAACAAAATATCTCGAAGTGAGCTATTAATCTTCTAGACTTAACCTGTCAGCATTGACTAACCAAAGCGCTTTCCTTTCCAACCAGTTGGTTTTCACTCCATATAAAGCTCAGTAACTACATATGTTTAAAACATGTGACAATAATATTTTGCAATTGTATCAGTTTGGTTTAGCACAAAAGCTTAAAAACATACTAGCGACTATTGAAATTAAAAACAATATATATATAAAGTGTTTATTCGCACACTAAGAAAATTGAATAAAGACATATTCGGAAAACTTATAAAAATTTGAACGCAGCAGTATATTATTTGAATATGTCTTTTTTAATTATATAATATTTATATTAAAAATTATCATGATATAAATTTTAAGTAATCGTGGCGCTGCGTCGGTTGAAAACCGTTCAAGAGACGCTGTAGAACGCATGGCTTAGTGGTCAGAGCGCTTGAACGGTTTCAAGAGACGCGGGTTCAAATCTCACTGCGTTTAAATTTTTATACGTTTTCTAAATATGTCTTTATCTATTCATATGTTTATATACAGGCATCAATTTAACGTAATATAAACCTACAACCATTACGCACCAACTGTACCATGACGAGGTTTTATTTAAACTACTCATCAACGGGTCTACGTGTATAATATGTGTTGCCTTAGCCACAGTATTGGGTTTCCACTCCTCTTCCTCTAAATAAACAATAACTATGCCGAATTTAATACCCCTGTATTCGCATAATTTTCATAAAAAAAGCATCCAATATATAACTTACAACTGTTGAAATATATACTGTATAAATATGTAGATAGACGACCTAGTTTAAACTAGACCAGTTTCACTGTGACCTGAATTAAGACAAAAAATAGTAACAATACGATAAAAAGAGGCGAGAAATGCATCGAGATCACTCTCATTCCCATATTTTTTGTACAATTTTGCATAATTGTATTACAGTTTACTGGCAAATGTAAATGTACTTTTTTATATGCTTATATATGAGTATGTATAAATGTACGATAAATGTGTACCTATAAAAGCTCATAAGCTTCGAAATAGAAGTCATTTATGCCTAAAAAACAGCTTCACGTTTTTTCCATAGCAGGGTAGTTAGAAAGAACCTAGTGTCAAGACACTCCGTTCTCCACTTTCCGCCCGAAATCCAGACATTACGTGTTGAGTGGGGAAACTCACTTTGTCTTGTCTCCAGAGCGGAGAAATGCAATATTTTAAATACAACGCTCCTGAGTGGGCATCGATTTCATAAATTTTTAGCAAAATCTGAAGTTACAGAAGTTTTTTTTAGTAACGTATTTATTCTATGTGCAATATGTTTCTTTTTTCAAAAATATTCACATCTATAAGTTCGTTTCTCATCACAAACTGTAAAATAAAATGTATTTCTTCTAACTATAAAAATTAAATGACGTGTCCACCATTAATTTTAGTAGATTTTGACTAATTTCTTTATAAAACAAAACTTCAGCTACAATAAATTTACTATTATTAAATATTTGCGTTGAATACCGCCGCTCAACACGCAATGTCTCGAATTTCGGGCGGAAAGTGGAGAGCGTGTCTTGACTCTAGGCTCTCTCTACCCTGCTATGCGGGAAAAGGGTGTAGTTGCAAAAAAAATTGAAAGCAAAAATTGAACGAGGAAAAAAAACCCGAAGTTGGTATCGCTAGTATGGATATATCCTAAAATCTATTCTGTAATGGCCTATACAGTTTATAGTACTATATATTATATTACGAAACCTAAAAGAGCTTGTTTAAAATAGTTTTTACCGAATTTTATTATAAGATTGTCATAGAGCAGTTAAGATATGGCTCTGATATATGATGAGTGTGACTTCGAATCCTACTAGAAAGCATTATTAGTGGAGTATTATTCACATATTTAGGAAACTGAAAAGCATTTTTAGAAAACGTATATTAGTTTGCAAGATGCACAGGACCGAATCGAATCCCGCTGCGCTCAATGTTTTACAGGTTTTTTTTTATTTTTTTAACATTTTTTAAAGTGTTATTCCCACACTAAAAAAATTGAAAAAGACATATTTAGAAAACGTATAAAAATTTATAAATTTATAAAATCGTAGAATATTGTAAAATTTATAAAATCGTAGAGATTGTTCGTAGAATAATCTTTGAGTAGCAGAAATCTTTAAAAATCTCTCTACAGAGATGCTAACAACAAATATAAGTTGTAATAAGCGTATAAGAATTTTAACGTAGCTGGATGTAGAACGCATGGCTTAGGGGCGCTAAGGGGGCTTAGGGGGGCCAGAACGCTTGGACGGTTTCCAGGATGCGCGGGTTGAAATCCCGCTGCGTTCAAATTTTTATACGTTTTATAAATATGCCATTTATACGTTTTCTAAAAATGTTTTACAATTTCCCAAGTGCTTGAATGACACTTTAGAAAATGTGAAAAATTTGAGTCAACTTTTAGCCGACTGGCTATGTGCTTCAGTACATAAATCAAAATATATATAGAGATATAAAAAGATAAATTAAAATAATTGTTGAAATGTAATATTAATACAAACAAGTGAATTTTCTCTCAATTACGCGCTGTTTAATTAGTATTGTGCAAAGTGACGTGGCTGCAACGTTACGGCCTAGTTGGCAAAGTCAACTATAAAGAACTTAGTTTTTTGTTTATTTTCATAGAATTCTTACAGACATTGCCTTGTAAATTATATAGGAAATATTCTTTTTTTGTTAATATGTATATTATAATGTAGAATAATATTCACGCAGTCTACAGACACTCTGCTCTCCATTTTCCACCCGAATTCAAGGTTTTTGTTTTTGAATGGCGGAACTCAAGGTCGTGGTTTGTAAATGCAGAGAAAATAATTTAAATATTATCATTTCCCCGAGCAAAGATCGAACCTACATCAGTCGCGTTTGCAATCCGATGCTGTTCCACTGCGCTTTTGCGTTTTGTTAAAATATTAATATTATTACTAGCGATCCGCTCGCGGTTTCACCCACGTTAACCGTTTCGTATTTTCGGCAGCCTTTTCGTAAAAGAATGAAATTGCTGGAAAAACTAAAAAAATGCCTATATTTAACCGACGACCCTCAAGTATCTCTATATAAAACTTCATCGCAATCGGTACAGACGGTTTGCCTTTGATGACGTCACAGACAGACAGACAGACAGACAGTTATATTCGCATTTATAATATAAGTATGGATTAAAAATGTATTTATTATTACTACCTATATTAAATTAATTAGAAGTATATATGTATTAATGAATTCCGTATTTACGAATATCCCCTTATTGCGGAGTAAGCAAAGTGAGGTGCTTTTCAGCCAAGCTTCGTGGCCTTTCTAATATTAATCTAGATAACACATATGTCATAATTTTTATTACATAATGTTTTAAACATAATTGTTGGTGTTATACTTTTATGTTATTGTTCTAGTTTAATAAAGATGTAAAAGGTAATTATATAACTTATATAAGTAATATATATATACATGTAACACTTAGTGTTAAAAATATATATATATTTTTAACATTTCTTTTAAAGTCTTATTCCCACACTAAGGAAATTGAAAAAGACATAGCGAAAACGTAGGTAGTAGCGCCCTTGAAACCGCTTGGGCGTACTTGAACGGTTTTCAAGAGGCGCGGGTTCAAATCCCGCTGCGTTCAATTTTTTATACGTTTTCTAATATATATATTATTATAAAAAGAAATGGAAAATGATTTGCAATTTTATATTTTAACACTTCACTCAATTATAATAAAAAACATATCAGAATACTTGGTTATGGCTGATTAGCTCGCTAATAAGACAAAACACGGCGTTGAGCTTCGCCAGTCACCGCGCAGTTATTCGAATTTGAGCTGGTGATTCAAACCAGGTTCTGCCTGGTTTGCAAGAAGCTGCTGGTTTTTATAAGCCTATTATTTATACATACAGACGTATAACACATTAACATGACATTGATGAAACGTTGCTGCTAAAGATTTGACCTCTGATAATAAGGTCGTTTTAGTAACTAACTATCATTACTAAGACCCTATACAAAATTGTTTAAGGTGTTTTTACAAGAATATATTAAATATATATATATTTTTCTTTAAGTCCAAATTCGATGTATTACTTCTTGAGTGGCGGAACTCAACACCGCTCTTTGCCTTGCCAGAGCAGGGAAATTAAAGTAATTTAAATATATTGATTTTGTCTCCCTATGATTGGTTTTGGCCATTGGCCTCATATGCCTGATGTTGGCCTGATATTGGCCTCGAACTTATTATGGATAATAAATATAAAAGCTCATTTTAAAAAAAAAAGACTATTTGTTTTTCGTAAAATTAATAAACAAGGAAATCCTCAAATTTAGGACCTTTTTGTAAGTGACAATATGTAATTATTTTTACTTAATATTTTCATAGATGGTGTAACTGATAATTTGACAATCAAATCCCACAAGGGGAACTCTTGTGGGATTCGAATCAGCAACTTAAATAACCTAAGTGTGACATAAAGGGACTAAACGCAAACAAAACCTGAATATTTTAAAATAGGTTTATTTTTTCATTTGCAAAAATCCTAAGATGGAGATAATGAACGTACGTACAATTGCCTCGCACCCATTCATGGTAATTTTTATCATTTCGACCCTGTATTTTGCACGCATGGAAAAAAAAACATTTGTAGTTTCATGCCTAAGATGTTCTTATTAACGAGCTTATAGCTATAGTACCTAGTTTAATACTAGTTTTAGTATAGCTTTAAAGAAATCATTTAATATCAATAATAAATTCTTGATTGATTTCATACAAAACTAATTTCGATGCTTCGAACAATTTTCTCAATACTCATAATATATATCTTATAGTTCTTTTGCACGTTTATAAACAAACATATTTTGCATTGCTGCGTTTAACATAACTGAGTATAAATACTAATAGCTCAGTAACAAGTAAAATACGCGTTGCCTTAGCGACGTGTATGACACTTTATGTAAAAGTGTATATCAATGACTTTGTACATAATGTTTTCAAATTTGGTTAGTTACAGAAGTGTTCACTCTGGAGGCGAATGTCACTGCACTTTTTAAAGGGGCCTTTTGAATCCATAAAACGCGATTGCATTTACTTTTTAATATATAGAGAGTTGAACCATCGCATTCGCTCAAATACGTCTTATATAGTCGTGTAGTGGAAGAGCGTCTGATCATAACGTAGTTGTAGATTCGATTCCCGCTCGGAGGAATTATAATATTCAAATTATTTTCAATTCTCGGCTCTAATTTCACCACTCAACAAACAATAAATTGAATTTAAGTGGAATGTGTAGAACGGAATATCTAGACAACAGGATTTGCTGAAGGCTGAAAAATAAATGTAATTGTTTAAATATTTTATGTAAAATTGCTTTGTAGTTAGTTCAGCGACTTTGATGAATCCTCATTATTTTGTTGCTTGTTTCGCGGAACGCAAGCCTTGGATTCACATTATAATTATATAAGTATTTATATATATATATATATATATATATATATATATATATATATAAAAGTGTCTGTCTGTATTTTATCTCTTCGAGAGTATATAGGTAAGGACAGGAGGATAATGTCAGGTTAAGTACAGACAGTGTTTTGTGTAACACTTTTATTTGTCAGAAATAAATAATAATGAATATTAAATAATTATTGTAAACAGTGAAATTAAGTTCTATTTGTTTAATTGCAGTTAGAAATAACGCTTATTAGTTCTCCTCATTGGATTTTTTTTTATCATTTTTGTACATACGTATATTACTAATATAGCTTTTTAGATTGGTTTAGATTTGAACCAGACCAGTCTACTATTGGTTTATATTTCATCAATTCATATAATCCTACAAAATTTACTGCTTCATCTCTTTTATGTTTTTTTTCTACCTGTCATCGCAAAATCAGGGCACTAATATAATTTTTTTTTTTACGTTGTAAAAGTTTTAATCACACACTTGAGTGTGCGAATAACACTTTAAAAAATGTTAAAATAAATATATATTTAATAAATAGCATTCTCTCTTGCCAAACGATTGTTCTTAGAATAATTTTTGGGTAGTAGAAATTTGTAAAAATCTCTCTACAGAGATGCTAACAACAAAAATAAGTTGTAATAAGCGTATAAGAATTTCGACGTAGCTGGATGTAGAACGCATTGCTTAGTCAGTTCAGAGCGCTTGAACGGTTTTCAAGAGCGCGGGTTCGAATGCGGCTGCGTTCAAGTTTTTATATATTATCCGAAAACGTATTCTTAAAAAAAAAAAAAGAATATTTGTAAACGGTTATTCTCCATCACTTAATTGAATTCAATTCAAAATATCCTTTATTCAAAGAGACTTTTGCAAGCACTTTTGTATCATCCAAGGAACATAAAGCTACCATTTAAACATTTAGTGTCAGGTAGTTACAAAAATCCGTCACACCAAAATGAATTTACGAGTTCCATTCCCATAGTAAGTTCTTATTATAAGTTCGTTTGTAGCCGAAGTGATTTCTAAAGATTTTTTTTTTATAAGAGTATTTACTATCCTGAAGGAACATACATACATGTTAAGCTTCAGCTGTCTACATACAATAATTTCGGCTATACATTGAGTCTGAAGTTAATACCTCAGACCTGAGAAACGGTGTAAGAAACTCAGTGGGACTACTTTTATTTTTTCAATCAATTATTTATATCATATCTATTAGTGACAATGATACCTTTGAAATAGGCTGGAGAGAGCATTTCATTCCCAAGACGCCTTGGGAAGCATTTATAAAGTCGTTATAACCGAACCTTTAACACACGAACTTCTATTCACATCTTTTCTAAATTGTAATATAGACCATTCTCGGACGTTTTCACGGACCCTAGTAAGGATAAGGATAGGCGTACACATTATCCCATAAAAGAATTACGGATTCGATGCAATCGAGTTACAGCAGCGGAAAGCCTATAACAAGTATTAATATTATGTACATCACCGATTTTGGTAAAATCACTAATATTTTTTTCTTACATACATAGAACTTTCAAATATATATATTGAGACTAGATATATGTTGAGATATATTGTATATTCCAAAAACTTCACAACTACACTACAATGCCCTCGGCATATAAAATAAATAAAATACTTGCTATCAAATCGTGTATCAAATTGACTAACAATTCTTGAATAAGGGTGTAATAATTGTCTTCGCTTCAATTGCCAAGGCAAGTGAACGCGTTTGACATTTGTCCGCAATTCCAAACAGCATTTACACTTAAGTAAGTCTAGACGTTTTGTAGCGTATAGATTTACGTCACTTCTATCTGTCTTAAGATGCCGTAAGATGAGTAAACTAATGTTTTAACATTGTTACAAACCTATTAATTTACTCTTATTTCATTACAGCAAGATAGCCAGAGAGAGCTTTGTGTCAAGACACTCCGTTCTCCACTTTCCGCCCTAATCCGAGACATTGCGTGTTCGCTTTTATATATATATATATAAATAAATACGTATAATTTTGTTTAGTACGAGTACATGGCAACGCGTATTTTACGCTTCAATAGAGCTTCTTGTAAATTCATATATATATTGGATATATTAAACTTATATAATATATATTCGTATAAGTTTGTTTATTCAATAGAGCTTCTTGTAAATTCATATATATATTGAATATATTAAACATAGAAACCTAGTATCAACGTCTTAGCCAACTATGTCAAATACATCATTAACTGCGCCACAGTGGTATCCAAATACCATAACTGGCTCTGATGAAATTCGATCTGCAATAGTAGCTAAAAACAATGAAAGTGTTGATACTGCTTACGTAAACCAATCATTTTGAGATCAAGCCGTTTTATTGTTACGAAATATTGCAAATTCAATTAGATTTTAGGTGGATGGGAGTGGAAAAAAAATTTAGTTTCCTAAATACCGTTGTGGACTTTGACTGGATATCCTATCTCCTTCAGATTCCTGAGCTGCTGCCACGGTCGTTGACCCCCAAGCTGGGCTTCCCTCGAGGAATCGAGGGAGAGACTCAGATTCTGATTTAGTCTGTTTTTCACGTGTGTTTTAATTCAGTACGGGTGGTGGTGGTACTCAACGCTGTCCGTACAGTAACACTTTCTCCATTTAAGCCACGGTGGCATCTTATTTTAAATAAAAATATACCAAATATATACTATTTTACAAGTATTAGTAATTAAAAAATCTTCGTTTTAATAATACAAGACTGTTGTGGCGCAGTGGGACAGCATTTGGCTGTACATGCGGCAGTTGTGAGTTTGATGTGAATGAGTATATTTAATATTACATTTATTTTTATGTGCGGCGTTGAGTACCGCGCTCGACACGCAATGTTAAGTGGAAAACACAATGTCTTAACATTAGATTATCACTGACCACTCGGCTATGCGAAGCATAAAGCTGTGTTTAGTATTTAAATAAAAACTTACAACTTTATTTTTGTTCTAATATTAAAAATATTAAACGACACTTGTGATAATAATATACACAATTAAGTAAAATTTTACCTCATTAGCGAATATTACATTTGATCTTATAAAAATCTTTTATAAAGAAACATTAACTTTCTAACTTAGTTTTGCTTTAGAAATGGACATTAAATCGCTTACTTACGGAGAAAGTACTCTTATATTACTATGAGTGGTACAAAACTACTTTAGAATAATATAGTACTGCCATTATGAATGTTATTATATATTCTTTATTGCTATTTAAGAAAAAAACAACACAATTCATATTACAGAAATTAAGTTATCAACGGTGGACTTGTCTCTGAAAGATATTTCTTTCAGCCAACTTGTGGAAGTGGGTGAAGGCAATATATAGGCTTAGCGATACCGCTATGTATGTATTGTAAGTAAAGTAATAAAATTTTAAGTAAAGCATATTACTAATATAAAATATATGTATATAAAAACATACATACCTATTCGAATACCTATATAATATAACTATATATACAATAATAAATATAAAATAAGAATGATAAGTACTGTCTGATTTTGAAATAAAAGGTGTTTTAAGGAGGACCTAAAAGACAGAATTGAGGGGCTTTTCTGGGTGGATTTGGGGAGTTGGTTCCAAAGTAAACGTTAATAGTAGACTCCTAAAATATTTTGAGAAAATTGACACTAATGGAGCGGTAGTCACTATTATTATATCAGACGCTACAGTGGCTGATCGCAATAGTCACGAGTTCAAATTCCAGCAAGTAAAAACTTTGATTCATTATATGTATATAATTTTTCTAATTCATCTAGAAAATGGCAGCTTTGTGCTTTATACAATAATCAATGCGGTGAAAATTAATTTAATTCACGTATAATTTCCCCTGATTAGGAATCGAATCCACAGCGGTCTCATGTTTGTATGTAACCTGTAGTTTATTCGAAATCAAGAATTAAAAGAATATAGTACCTAAGACGGTTGAGTCTCACAACAATACAACAGACAATGTATTGAATTCAGGAGGAGGAGGAAAGTGGAGAACGGAGTGTCTACACTACCCTGATATACGGAAAAAGGCGTAAAGGTGAAAAAAAGAATTACAAGAGCACCAAGTGTTACTTATTTCTTTTTGTATAATTGTCTTATAACCTGTCGTCTTTTTCTTTGTCCACAACTTATCCGCTTACACGGAGGCTTTCCTTATCACGCTGTTCATATCTTCAACATTGGTCTTCAACATTTGAACACTTGTCAACCAGGTTAGACCTGCCTATCTTTTTCATAGTCCTTGTAACGCACTTATTCACAACACAATAAATAACTTAAATATGAAGAAAATCTGATGTAATGGGCTTTATTCAATACATCATATTTTATTATACAGAGTTTATATATTTCCTTACTTTCTCTGAATAATATTAATATACAAATTATACAATTACATAAATTAATTGCCAAAACAAAATATGCATATTAAAAATATACATACAAAATTGAGGAAAAACTCGCATACAAATACGGAACAAGATTCACAATTCCCGTGGCTAATAATCGAACTTGCGATAAACATAATTTTGTGGAACAAGATATAGACTTTTGTAAAAAAAACAGCTTCACGCTATTTCCACGCATAGAAAAACGTACTGGGTAGTCAGGAGAAAACCTAGCGTCGCTAATACTCCGTTGTCCTCGTACCACCCGAAATCCGCACCGCCGTCTCAGGTACCAAGCGGAGAAATGAAAATATTTTCCCTGAGTAGGACTTTAAGCTACTAATCGTGTTTACAGCCAGACCATCCTGTACCTCAGCGCCACTATGTTCCTCCGTGAGCATGCCTTTGTAAAATGACTTTGTGTATATTTTTCTTTTCTCTTTACGCATCTAGTCACTCAACACACAGCCAGCTTGCTTAGCTTAGAAGTCTACTTTGTGGCAAACGCAAAAAAATATTTAAAAATAAACACACTCTTTTGAGTGGAAATGGATCCTGCAAGTACCGTCTCTAAATTCATTTCACAAATGCATCACGAAGGAGTCCCATACATTGAAGGTTCACCCATGCTCTGTGTTTCTTGCTCAGTTATTATTAACTGATTGTTAAAACAAAAACCTATTTAAAATCTTATATTTTTAGTCAGAAGTTATAAAACATAGAGTCGTATCACTAAATCCTCTCATACATAAATATAATATATACAATACTTTTTTTAACCGTTTTTAAAGTGTCATTCACACACATAGGTCTATGGCTACGTCGAAATTCTTATACGCTTTTCTCTATTCTTATGCAGTTTTCAAGACGTGCGGGTTCAAAACTTGCTGCGTTTGAATTTTTATACATTTTCTAAATATATGATTAGCAATATATAATACTTAATATACGCTTAACAATTCCAACTTAGGCCACAATGTGTTTCGATTAAGCACAGATCCGTGTGAAAAATGCCTATTGTCCGAAGAAACCGAGGCTATTTTCTATCTAATAACACTAGAACAATAACCTTACGGATAGCTTTTATGTTTAAAAAGATTCTATAGTCATTAAATTGCTTCCTGAATATTTGTCTTAAATGGATAGATTAAAAGCTAGAATTTTAGATATATTATTATTACTAGCAACTTGTTTTTCTTTGTACTCGCTTCGAAGTCTTTTTAATTCCTAATTGAACCTAAACCAGCGCTTTGGCAAATAAATATTTAGGTACTTATAAATAGATAAAAAAATAAAAGTTTATTTGATAAACTAGCGACCCGCTCGCGGCTTCCCTTGGGTATACTACCGCGTTCCCACTTAAATCAAAAACTTTGCTTAAATAAAATAAAATGTTAATTGGTAATTTAAGGGTAAGGTTAGCAAATATATATATATTTTTTTTAATAATAAGGTATGTATATTATTATGGGATATTTAATTAATAGTTATTTAGTTAAATAGAGAGTTACCTCTCGAGCAATAATTAGTTTTTATTTTTTATTGTTACAGGAACACGCGAATCAGTTGCTCAATCACCTGTCTGAGTCAGAAAAGGTTTTCCTATTTGGTGCCAATCATAAAAGTTAGTATATATTTTTATACCACCTCACAAGAATTTTAAATTATTGTGTTAATAGATAGACCCAAAGACCTTAAGAAATTGTGCCATTTAATTATGAGGAATATTGTTCGTAAAATACAATGTTAGATTCTCTAAACATACGTTTCAGCCTGGATATATTAAAAATCCTGCACTGACCTACAAACTATCACAATCTGACATATGGGATAGGTGAACCAAATGTTAAATCAGAAAACTTTAGCATTATAAAAGACAAAATAGAAATTTATTTCGTTTTCAGATGCCAAATTCGAGATAGCACACATAAAGCGGTCGAAACGCCGCAAAAAATCTTTACACGATACTCAAGACTTACATACTCTGAAACACCATCTCAACATGAATTTAACTCCTAGAAACAGTTTCTTGGACCCTCAGTTCCTATTACTGAAGAGATGGTCAAATGGAACAGAAGCGGTTTTAGACCAGCACAGCGATGAAGAAATAGATAGGTGCTATTATAAAAGTGATAACGCTGCATTGTATGCGTGTGACGATGTGGTATGTAGAAAGCAACTATCGAATATTTTTTTTATGTTATTAAAATATTTTTCTTATATAGGCAGAGAGAATTTGGTAAGATATAACTTTATTAATGACGGAACCCAACGCCGCACTTTGTCTATCTAGACCGGAACCGTCTCTATGAGAAATATCTAACTTCACGCACCTAACAACTGCGCTAGGAAGTCATTATTGTTGAAAAAAAAAAAAAATCCTCGTAATACAAATATGTAGGTATTAAAGTATCATCATGGCCTTATCTGTGATAAGTGATTTTTGTCTAAACAATACTGATTGTAACTTTATATATCCAGTAAAAAATGTGTTTGACAATTCCATTAAATATATGAAACCAATTTTCAGAGAGGAATAATCAAATCCAATGACAGTTATTATTTCGTACATCCACTGCCGGAGAGATTCCACAACGAATTTGCCAAACCACATATTATTATTAAGCGATCTAGTAAAAAGGGTATTGATTCTGAAGAAGAAATGTGTACAGAAAGAGAAACAGATTATAACCAAAATCCAGAACCTAATAAAATTTGGTGGAAACATAGACGAAAACGGGAAGCTTCAAATGAAGTGAACGGGGACAGCTTAGATGATTTTAAATTAAGCTTAACCCATAGGAATAAAACTTTAGGGGATTTTATAGGTAAATTAAGCATTGACACTCGTCAAAAGAGGGCAGTTCTGCCAGCAATATTTGTCGAGACCGCCGTATTTGTGGACCGTGATTTATATAAGCATATGACTGTGAATTTTCCAAAGGACACTGAGCGAGAACTAGTTAGATTCGTTCTAGCTATGATTAATGCAGTACAATTGATATACCACGATTCAAGTTTAGGCAGACCCGTCAATTTCATATTGAAAAGACTTGAAATCCTCCATGAGGACCCGGTCAATTTGAAGAGACCTCACGATATTGATAGGTTTTTAAGTAATTTCTGTACCTGGCAAAGGCTAGAAAACCCACCCGGTGATAACGACCCATTGCATTGGGACCATGCTGTCATTTTGACAGGCTTAGATCTGTATGTTGTGAACAAAAATGGAAAAGTCAGCAGCCAAGTTGTAGGTAAGTTAAAAACTAAATGTTTCTCTAAGTTTCTGTTCCATTCTACGTGATATAGGCGAAGTAAATTGTGGGTCTACTGGCACGCCTAAAAGCCATAAAACAAAAAACAGAACAGATAATTCAAATTAAAAGCTACGATTTGATTAGAAATATTTTTATAATTAAATTATTTTTAACATATGATTTGTTTTGTTAACATTTTTTAAAGTGTTATTCCTTGAACACCAAGGAAATTGAAAAAAACACATATTAGAAAACGCATGTGTCTGAACGCAGCGGGATTTTGAAACTCCGCGCCTCTGAACCTGCCTTCAATTTCAATTTCCTTTTAGTGTGGAATAACACTTTAAAAAATGTTAACAAAATATATATTTAATAAATAAAGTTTCTGCCAGACGATTGTTCGTAGAATAATCTTTTGGGTAGCAGAAATTTGTAAAACTTACAGAGATGCTAACAACAAAATATAAGTTGTAATAAGCGTATAAGAATTTCAACGTAGTTGGAGAGGTGGGACGCATGGGCTTGAAGTGGTCAGGTAGCGCTTGAACGGTTAAGAGGCGCGGTTCAAATCCCGCTGCGTTCAAATTTTTATACGTTTTCTAAATATGTGTTTTTCAATATGATTTGTTGTTACTTTAAGACGTGCATCTGGAATAATAAACCTAAACTAATTCTGGTTAAAAATTAATGAATATTATTTCGTTCAAAATACACTTATGAAAAGAATATATATTGCACTGTTTTTTTTGTTCTAAAAGCTATTTTATTTGAATTAGGTTTAGCCCCAGTAGCAGGCATGTGTACAGTCACGAGTAGCTGCACTGTCAATGAAGGAAGACATTTTGAGAGTGTATACGTTGTAGCCCATGAAATTGGTCATAAGTAAGAAATATTTATTTACTATATCTAGTATAATTTGACTTGCATTGCTAAAAATAGTTACAATTATTAAAGTATCGATTGACTTATTCTTAATTGAAAAAGACATATTTAGCCATGCGTTCATGCGTTCGTTCGTTACATGTATGGATGGATGTAGAACGCATGACTTAGCGGTCAGAGCGCTTGAACGGTTTTCAAGAGGCGCGGTTTCAAATCCTGCTGCGTTCAAATTTTTATACGTTTTCTAAATATGTCTTTTTTAATTTAATTAGTGTGGGAATAACACTTTACGAAACGTTAAAAAATATATATTATTCTTAATTGCCATTTTTCTACGATTCTTATGAAATTATCTCATAAATTATATCATATAAATACAGTTAGTATTCAAAAATTTGCTAAGTAGTACAAAATTGATAAATTGAAAATAGCTAGTAAACTACAAAAATACGAAACATAAATAAATCAATAAAAAAATACAAATCTATATTTTTATTGTTCTAGAACTTAATAGAATGTAGCTTATTTAGATTATCTTAGAATCAACGAACGTAGAAAACACAATTAATTGCCATAACATTTCAGAAACGAAGTGTCTATTTCGGTAACATGGCAAATTTTCTCATAGAAACCTTATCATTTCCAGTCTAGGAATGCGTCACGACGGGTCCTTGGCAGACAACGGCTGCGACCCCACCGCCTACATCATGAGTCCCACCCTCGGGAGCGGAAAGATAACCTGGTCCCAATGCAGCAAGAACTACTTGCAGAAATTTTTAGAGTAAGCCCCTTTCAATGCTTAACATTTTTATATTGTATTATTATTCATACACTTAGGGTATGATAAACATTGTTTCTGATAGGCGCGGGTTCGAATCCAAATACGTTTAAATTTGTGTTCAGCTGTATTCAGTTTCTTTTTAATACGACTTGGATAGTACAGCTGATTTCAAGCTCGTATGACATGTCAACATGTCACACATAGTCAACCACGAAGAAAATCTAGAGCTTGATAAAATGCTATGAAAATAGCTAAAATAAACTAGACGAGCAGTGTCAATGTCAGTTATTTCCTTTAATTTTGTAAAAAAATAATTAATTTATAACTTAGTTAATTTTGTAAAAACAAACTGTGAAGCTATTAAATACACTTGGTTTTGTTTTCATTTGGAATAATTATAAACATACCAAAAATTTTAGTACAGCACAATCAAGATGTCTTCTCGACCACGGCAACTCAGCAGGACAACTGGACCACAGTGCGGAAGGCATATTACCTGGAGAGAGATTCGACGCTGACCAGCAATGTAAGTTTAATTTCTGATAAGTTATTCTCACTTTTTTTTTGAGTGTTCTAGAATTTCTGTTGAGTTTTTATTAGTGTATAAATTAAAATGGTACTTATGTTACTGACCAGCGACCAGCTCGCGGCTTCTCCTGCATAAACCACACTAATTATTCAGTTTTTACCCACGTTATTCCCACTTAAAGCGCTAATTTTGTTTTGTGATGTTACTGTATTATTTATGAATCGATTGGAATAAAATAAATACTAAATGTTAAGGGAAGTTTATTTTGAAATACATTAGTTTAAACTGTATTTAAATCGATTGTGAAATTAGCGTGCACAAGAGCACAGACAAACGGATATAAAAATCATTGTTTCGAGCTCTCGTCACTGATAAATGCCCTATATAATATTTTTTCTCATATATCTTCAATGTACATACAGCGATATATCTACACAAAGTTTATTAGTTAGAGCACCTTATTTGGTATAAAACCCCAGGCATGCTCAAGTACGGTCGCGGCAGCCGACACTCGGGGGCTCAGAGCCTCGAAGACATCTGCAGGGACCTCCATTGCCAGAGAGAGAGGTACACGTGGACCTCCCATCCCGCTCTGGAAGGGACTAGATGTGGCGAGGATATGGTGAGACGAAACATTTCAATTTATTATTTTATTATAGTTATATATTAATGTGTTTTCTCTTTTTAAATAGCACATAAATATTTTGGAATGTTTTTTTTAAACGGATTAGTCGCGTATATTATTAGTATTCGAAAACTTGTCATCACGGACTACTGGAAAATGTTCGAAACGTTGGTTTTCTAAAATGTTTTTTTTTGTAATAAAATATACGCGATTAATCTGGTTAAAAAATTGTGAAAAAGTTTTTACCACATACATATATAAAGTATAGATAAAAAATTGAATATATTTTTTCGTATGTTAATAATGTTTTGACGTGCTAACTAAGCACATCCTGCTTGGAAATTTGCAGTTGCAGGTTTTTTAACATTGATAGCTTTTCCGCATAGCAGGGTAGGGCAGAGAGAACTTAATGTCAAGATACTCCGTTCTCCGTTTTATGTCCGAAATCGAGACGTTGTTAGTTGAGTGGCGAAACTCAAGGCCGCGCTTTGTCTTAGGTTACCATAGCGATTATGAAAATATTTCAAATATAATGTTTACAGTTAGACACTGTTCCATTGCGCCATGATATCCTGTTTATTAAATATGTAATAATAAAAGTAATCTAGTGTCCTTGTTTTACTCACTTCTCCATACCATAAATCAATATAGTACTGTCGTGGCGGAGAATGCGTAGAGCGGGTTCAGTCCCGTGTGAGGGGATGGGGCAAGTGGGCGAGGTGGTCGCCATGCGCGTCCGCTTGCTTGCTGGACGAGGGCGGAGCTCCCGCTGCCGCTGGGGTCTCCACTTCTGGGAGACGGTGCGGGAAACCGCGGTAAGAGAGGGAAATAGGCTTTTGTGTGATTATTCACATGGAGTTACTAATGTTTGATGTAATTTGTGGGTTTAAATATTGATTGGGGCCATTTTGTTTTCAAACATTACCTAAAGAACTTGTATTACCTAGGAATACAATTAAAATAAAGCAAATATTTTGTTACAACAATACATTGAAAACACATAAAATTAATATTGCACACAGAAACATGTGTTTTACGTACATTATTATACAAAAACGTTATTAGAAGGTCTACTACCGATACCTAATTACGCCTTTATTATTTCAGACATGAAAACGGCAAAAGTTATTGTCATGGACATGATAAAAAGTACCAGTCCTGTCAAGCTCCACAAGTATGTATTAATTCCACTATATATTAATATATATAACGTATAAAAGTTTGTGTAGAGATATCCAGCATTCTCTCGCCAAACGATTGTTCGTAGAATAATCTTTGGGTAGCAGAAATTTGTAAAAATGTCTCTACAGAGATGCTTTTATGTAAAGAAAATTAGGTGAGACGATATGTCTTTTTAGTCTACTTGCTTCGTCTATTTAGATATTGCACATTGAGTGGCGTAACCCAACGCCGCTCTTATTCCAGTAAAGAAAACCTGAATCGCATAACTACTAAGAAGCTAAATATTATGTAAATCTATATTTTACTTATTAATTTAGCTAAACTAACAAATTATAGCAAATTTTTAATAAAATAACAATTTCCAGTGAAAAAAAAAAAAAAAAAAAAAAAAAAAAAAAAAAAAAAAAAAAAAAAAAAAAAAAAAAAAAAAAAAAAAAAAAAAAAAAAAAAAAAAAAAAAAAAAAAAAAATACTAAATTTTAAGGGAAGTTTATTTTGAAATACATTAGTTTAAACTGTATTGAAATCGATTGTGAAATTAGCGTGCTCAAGAGCACAGACAAACAGATATAAAAATCATTGTTTCGAGCTCTCGTCACTGATAAATGCCCTATATAATATTTTTTCTCATATATCTTCAATGTACATACAGCGATATATCTGCACAAAGTTTATTAGTTAGAGCACCTTATTTGGTATAAAACTCCAGGCATGCTCAAGTACGGTCGCGGCAGCCGACACTCGGGGGCTCAGAGCCTCGAAGACATCTGCAGAGACCTCCACTGCCAGAGAGAGAGGTACACGTGGACCTCCCATCCCGCTCTGGAAGGTTTTTTTTTTTTTTTTTTTTTTTTTTTTTTTTTTTTTTTTTTTTTTTTTTTTTTTTTTTTTTTTTTTTTTTTTTTTTTTTTTTTTTTTTTTTTTTTTTTTGTTTTCTCTTTTTAAATAGCACATAAATATTTTGGAATGTTTTTTTTAAACGGATTAGTCGCGTATATTATTAGTATTCGAAAACTTGTAATCACGGACTACTGGAAAATGTTCGAAACGTTGGTTTTCTAAAATGTTTTTTTTTTGTAATAAAATATACGCGATTAATCTGGTTAAAAAATTGTGAAAAAGTTTTTACCACATACATATATAAAGTATAGATAAAATATTGAATATATTATTTTCGTATGTTAATAATGTTTTGACGTGCTAACTAAGCACATCCTGCTTGGAAATTTGCAGTTGCAGGTTTTTTAACATTGATAGCTTTTCCGCATAGCAGGGTAGGGCAGAGAGAACTTAATGTCAAGATACTCCGTTCTCCGTTTTATGTCCGAAATCGAGACGTTGTTAGTTGAGTGGCGAAACTCAAGGCCGCGCTTTGTCTTAGGTTACCATAGCGATTATGAAAATATTTCAAATATAATGTTTACAGTCAGACACTGTTCCATTGCGCCATGATATCCTGTTTATTAAATATGTAATAATAAAAGTAATCTAGTGTCCTTGTTTTACTCACTTCTCCATACCATAAATCAATATAGTACTGTCGTGGCGGAGAATGCGTAGAGCGGGTTCAGTCCCGTGTGAGGGGATGGGGCAAGTGGGCGAGGTGGTCGCCGTGCGCGTCCGCTTGCTTGCTGGACGAGGGCGGAGCTCCCGCTGCCGCTGGGGTCTCCACTTCTGGGAGACGGTGCGGGAAACCGCGGTAAGAGAGGGAAATAGGCTTTTGTGTGTTTATTCACATGGAGTTACTAATGTTTGATGTAATTTGTGGGTTTAAATATTGATTGGGGCCATTTTGTTTTCAAACATTACCTAAAGAACTTGTATTACCTAGGAATACAATTAAAATAAAGCAAATATTTTGTTATAACAATACATTGAAAACACATAAAATTAATATTGCACACAGAAACATGTGTTTTACGTACATTATTATACAAAAACGTTATTAGAAGGTCTACTACCGATACCTAATTATGCCTATATTATTCCAGACATGAAAACGGCAAAAGTTATTGTCATGGACATGATAAAAAGTACCAGTCCTGTCAAGCTCCTCAAGTATGTATTAATTCCACTATATATAAATATATATATATAACGTATAAAAGTTTGTGTAGAGATATCCAGCATTCTCTCGCCAAACGATTGTTCGTAGAATAATCTTTGGGTAGCAGAAATTTGTAAAAATCTCTCTACAGAGATGCTAACAACAAATATAAGTTGTAATAAGTCGTATAAGAATTTCGACGTAGCTGGATGTAGAACGCATGGCTTAGTAGTCAGAGCACTTCAACATTTTTGAAGAGGCGCGGGGTCGAATCCCGCTGCGTTCAAAAAAAATTTATACGTTTCCTAAATATGCTTTTCAATTTCCTAAGTGTGTGTATAAAAAAATGTTAAAAACATTTTTTTTTTATGTAAAGAAAATTAGGTGAGACGATATGTCTTTTTAGTCTACTTGCTTCGTCTATTTAGATATTGCACATTGAGTGGCGTAACCCAACGCCGCTCTTATTCCAGTAAAGAAAACCTGAATCGCATAACTACTAAGAAGCTAAATATTATGTAAATCTATATTTTACTTATTAATTTAGCTGAACTAACAAATTATAGCAAATTTTTAATAAAATAACAATTTCCAGTGCCAAAACATACCAGGAATGACGATAAGGGAGTTTACTGATCAGATTTGTTCAAGAGCTCGAGATGTAGACCCTGATCTCATCGGTACTGGCTTGCAACGAATGGACGCTGATGGTTAGTTCTAGACTCTCTTCTTGCTTCTTATTCGGCCTTCTTTTTCTCTGTTTGTCTAGTGAATGCTCCTTTTTTAATATATTGTGCTAATCTTTAAATAGGTGAAACGACATGTATAAAGCTATGACAATAGCATCAAATGGTAATAAGCTTTCTTTCGTTCATTGTTTCTTCATGTTTTTCCCCCATAGCAAATCCAATACTGGGTGATGAGTGGCAGAGCTGAAAGCCGCGCTTCGTCTAAGATACCAGAGCAGAGAAATGAAAATAATTTAAATATATTCATCAATCCCACGAACCCACTACCAACTAATGGGATAGAAACGAATAGCTTCAATTGGTTAGCGCTTGGACTTATTATCCAAGAAAAAGCTTATTTCAAATCTTGTTATGTTGAAAATTATAAAATATAACTTTTGTGTTTGTTGTGTTTTTTTTAACTTATAGCCACCATCTTTCACGTTGTATGAAGGCAAAGAACCTATTGTTAAAACACTCTGTTCTCCACTTCTAATTCCATTAGAGTTCCAATTTCAATAAAGTGAGAAATTGAGTCACTCACCCTAGGTTTAACCAGATCGACAATACGAAAATATTCCTAAATAGTATCATTTCATCAAGTATCGAACCACAACCAGTGTGTACTTTAGTCGCTAGACTCATTGTGTCCGAATTTTCCACATTACAAAGGCAGTTTCACTTTCTTCTAGTCTAATATGTACTTTAGTCTAGTACAATTAGTTAGCAGCTTAGCAGCTTTACGCCTTTTCCCATATAGTAGGGTACGCAGTCATAACCTAGTGTCAAAACACCTATTCACCTTACCATCACTTTCCACCTTACCTCCACTTTCCACCTTACCTCCAATTTCCAACTTAGTTGGAGACATTTCAATGTCCAATTAGTCCAAGGTTTGGCGTATTTTGCAATACTCTACCAAGAGTGGAGAAATGAAAATAATTAAATGACGTTCACACCACGATGACCTTTTTAGACTATACATGAACACTATATGTTAAAAATATTCATACACATTTCCCCTTTAAAAAAAGGAGGGAGGAGAACCAAGAAATCAAGAACATTCCGGCTTCTTCCCCGTGGCGCGCGGAGTGTTTATTTTCTGTACTATTTGAAACAGATGCGAGTAGCAAATGTGCTGTTTGGTGCGACACCCGCGGAGGTGGTTACAAATCGCGAGGCTGGAGCTTCCCCGATGGAACTGCCTGCTCTTTACACTCGCCCAAGTTTTGCATTAACGGAGTTTGTAGGGTGAGTTTTTTATAGTTGAAATAAAATAAAAAATTGCACGTAGTGGGTTTTGAACCAGCACCTTTTGTTTTACGTCCAAGCGCTCTGACCGCTAAGACATACGTAATACGTTCTATATCCAGAAATGTCGTAATTCTAATACAAGTGTCAAGTGATTCGGGTGCTAATAAAAGTGTGTAATAAATAAATTTTATTATTATTTTATTGACATAAATGCAGAATACGAGTATATGTGTATACACGGTACATATACCAAAATAACATTTATTACAATTTTTGTTTGTCTGTCTGTTTGTTTGTTCCGGCTAATCTCTGGGATGGTTGAACTGATTTTAACGGAACCTTAACTATCAGATAGCTTATGTAACAAAGAATAACTTAGGCTACTTTTATTTTAGAATACTACACGGACAAAGTCTCGGGCACAGCTAGGTATATATTTATAAAATACATTTCTTTTTATGTTTTTTCCAGAAATTTTCTTGCACAGATAATACAGATGAAGAGTTCGCTCTCTCACCCGGAGAGTGTGAATGGGAAGCTTTGCAAATAAAAACTGCCTCATCTCATACTAACCCGTAAGTATGGCTTTGAATATATTATATTACAATATATTCACATAAGGCGCAGTAATCGCGATTGGTTATAGGTTCGCTTCCCACTCGTTGAAATAACTTTAATTTCTCCGGAGACTAACGGAGTGTTTTGACCCACTTCTACAGCCGCCGTCGAGCGGCGGGCGTCGCGTGGCGCGCGCTCAGCGGGTGCCACTACCGCTGCGTGGCGAGGGGCGGAGGCCTGCGCCTCGTGCAGGCGGAGAGGCGCTCCGTGCAGCTCTGCAGGCCTGATGAGGGGGTAAGTGGGCCGGACACAGATTTGTGAGCAGACTCTCCGGACTTTGAGATACATTCACCGGAGAGTTGCTCACAAATTACTTAGAAAATAAAGTCGCTTAAAATTGTTCTTTTTATAAGGTTATCTGTAACCACAGGCTACTTTAAAATGTTCGAAATTTCGTGTATTTTTGAATACCAATATCCGCGATCAATCCGGTTAAAATAGTTTCATTTTATATGAACAATTTTACAGATATGTATATAACACCAAATCAGACGCCGTAACATTTTATGTCAATTTCACGCACAGAAAGATGATCAGAGAAGCTTGTGTCAAGACAATTTGTTCTCCACTTTCCGTCTGAAATCGACACATTGCGTGGCGGAACTAGACACTTTTTTGTCTCGCCATAGAAGGAAAATAAATATAACATTCCTCAGAATGAGAAAAGAACTTTAAAGAGCTTTGAGAGTCAGAGAGAACTCAGCGTCAAGACACTCCGTTCTCTGCTTTCTGTCCGAAATCGTTGTTGAGTGACGGAACTCAACGCCACGCTTTGTCTTAGCCACCGGAGCGATTATAAGCTAAAACATTTTAATTATATTTAAATTCCTCTAAGTGGGAATCGAACCCACAACCTATTGCGTTTACCATCAGACGCTATCCCACTGCGCCGATATAGTCAATGTTGCAATACTTATTAACCAATATCTAATACTTTCCCAACAAACTTTACAGGCATGTCGTCAAATAGTTTCTCCATATCAATACGCAACAATGGTCTGCTCGAAATACAAAGAGAGAGTGAGACGTCTCTCCGGATTGGGAATGCAAATATCACCAGCGTTGGGTGAGACACTGTCTTTTTATTTTACCTATTCTAGTGACTTAGTGACTAGTGACCTACTGATATAAGGGACTCCAGTCTCCGTGTTTAGCGTAAATTAAATGAGAAAACACGTGTATTTTTTTTCTGAAGTAAGCATTGAAATCGTTGTCTTTATGCAGTTAGTAAATAAATACAACGGACGCTATAGACGATGATTTAAAATATGAATCTCGCTTAAAAGAGAAAAGAGTTTTTTTAATATACATTTTCTCATTTTATAACTTAAATCTCTACTTCCTGCCCATCATGTAATAAACAGAAAAAGAGAGCATCTTCACGCTTTTTCCCGCCCAGCAGGGTTATCAGACAAAATCTAGTGTCAAAGCTCTCCGTTTCCGTTCTCATTCTCCCAAGTGTCCCCGTGAAGTGACTCAGTGGAATAACTATAATGTATTTGGTCACTTGGACCCTCAACCAATTGCAATTAGTCAGTCGCTGTCCCACTACACCAGGATGGCCTCGACGATGATTTATGGGTGTTAAGGTATTAAATGAGAAAGTAGTTGTATACGAGTATTATTAGACACTCACTGTCTAAGCCATATAGAGCTAAGCATCAAAACTATATGCTTTCGCATAGGAGGTTCCAGAGAACCTAGTGACCAGACACTGCGTTCTCCATTTTCTGAACATTTAGACATAGTGTGTCAAGTGACAAAACTTATTGCTACTGTCTGTTAGGCTAGTGAAACATTTTATATAAATATATTAATACTGCAATCCATCTCTGACGCCATAGTAGCGGACTGTGACAACTCAATGGTTGAGGGTTTGATGCTCACTCGGGAAAATTATTTTCATTTCTATGATCTAATAAGACAAAACGCGGCGTTGAGTTTCGCCACTTATCACTTTCGAATTCGATGATAGTGGAGAAGCGTTTTGACACCAATTTCTATCTACGTACAGGCTAAAGTGTGAAGACGAGAATAAAGTAATGCTCCTTTTGCGGGATTAGAACAGGCAACCTATGTGTTCGATTACACCATAATGGTGTCGTAATATTTACAATATTGAATAATAAGTTTTAATATGCAATAGCTGTCCCAAGAGAACAGTTTCAATATGCAATATCTATATAATTAATCATATAACTTTAAGTACATATATGAGTATCGTATAATGGGATGGGATATTGAATTATATGATAACATGTATGTAAGTCTTAAATAATGCTATTATATAATTATGAAGCTATCGTGGCGCAGTGGCAATGGTAGCGGGTTCGATTCCCACTAGGTTGATTATATTTACTTCAAAAGCCTTATTAAGAAACAAATTCTCAAATCAAATGTCTTGCTAGAGCGAGAAAATGAAAATAATTTAAATATAAAGCTGCCGACTGACTGGTACAAGTGCAAAAAACAACACAGGAGAGCAATACGAAGTTTCCTAAATTCGTAATTTCCTAATTATCCAAAGGAATTGATTAAAATGTTTAATACCACATAGTGTCCAAACACTACCGTCTCCACTTTCCGGTGTGAAGGATTGCGTGTCGAGTCAGCGGTTAATTGTAATAATTTAAATATAATCCATAATAAAAGCAGTTAGTTATATTTAAATGCTTCAAGCTTCTATATGGTCTATATATATATATATAAATGCAGAAGACCCAGACCGTCCATGTCGAGTCGCGTGCCAGGACGAGCGAGCAGCGCACCGCTTCTACTTGGTGAACGGGCACGAAGGCTGGTTCCCTTTGGGCACCGCTTGCTCCAGAGACAACAGCTCTTACTGCGTCAGCGGCAAATGCTTGGTAAAGGCTCTGTTTATTTACGGACAAAACATTGTTTTAGAAAACGTATAACAATTTGAACGCAGCGGGATTTGAACCCCCGCCTCTTGTTGCGTTCTACATCCGGCTGCGTCGACATTCTTATACGCTTATTACAACTTCTTGTAATAAGCGTATGTACGTATATGTACGTTTTCTAAAAAAGTGTCAAAAAGTGTGTGTCCTAAATGTGCGATTATATACTAATAATAACACTTTAAAAATGGCAATTTTTTTTACTTATTTGATTGAGTGAATACTCACTAGTGAGTGAGTCTAAACTCACCAATAAATTAACTCGATTTCGATTAACCAGACGATTACATTCTGATAATATACAATTACAACATTTATTTGATGGTCTTTTAATGAGAACTCTGTTAACTATGGACATTAGTTACAGAAATTGGAAATATTTTAAGACTTTCTTTTTATTTATTTATCTTTTCATAGAGACTTATTAAACTAATTTGACAGATAAAAAAGATGAATTTATTAAAACTTCAAACTGCAGTGAAGTTATACTCGTATATGATTGAGTTTCCGCATTTCCAGCAATTCGGTCCGGACAACACTCCATTGACGGAAATGGTGTTCACTCTGCCGCTTCTGCCGCGGAACGCTAGTGACGTTTCCCGGCGCTCCTCGCGTCACAAGCGGTCTCTGTTCAGGGAGAGAATCACTGTCAAATCCACATTGGATAGAACGCATTTGGAGGATATCATTGCTAGGTTGAATTTGACAGGTATTTTTCTTATTTTGTTTTTTCTATTAAATTGTGAATGCGATGGCTGTAGGTTCGAGCCCCCGTTGGTTCGTTCGAATCGAATTATATTTCCTTGGTTCGTTCAAGGAAATGATAATACTGAAATTATATTCATTTTTGGTTCTTACAAATAATCTATGGGTAGAAGAAATTTGAAAAATCTCTCTACAGAGATTGCTAACAACAAATATAAGTTTTAATAAGCGTATAAGAATTTTGACGTAGGTGGATGTGGGACGCATGGCTTAGCGGTCGGAGCGCATGGACAGGAAACAGGGACACGGGTTTGAATCCCGCTACAACATTTTCAACCCTATATTAAATTTTAAAAACATACAATTTCAGATAAAAAAATCACCTACATTCAAACAATACCTGAAAATATTGAACTGGACTTCACTAATCCCATACATATATCACCTGAGGAGACCTTCTTAAGAAAACATCCTCGACCTACCTGGGACTGAGTGGGGATGACAAAGGGCGGAGAAGGCGAAGAAAAGTCAAACGAAAACTCTACACGGAATCGAACCCACATCTACGTTGAAAGGTGATCTATTTTGGTTGTGAATATGTAAATATTAAGTTAAGTCAATTATTGTAATGTGATTGCGAATTTTGTTATTATATAATAATTCAAATTACAAAAAAAATACCAAAAATGTTCAAAACTCTCATTTGATTTTAAAAAAGAAATTGAACTCTCTAGAGTAGAGTAGATGTTGCAACTCAATTTAAAGCATATGTCCTTACGGATAGAGCTGAGTTTTGGATGACAGTTCGTGGTTAGTTGTGTGACATCATTCAAACCCCAAGATGGCGGACCAGGTATTTTTAATGCACTCCTTACAATATGCATATAAAATTGAAAGAGCTTGCTGAAAATTATTCGGAAAAATTATGTTTTTAATTATATAAAAACTATGTAAACAATCATACGACCATCTGCTTTGTATATTTTTATATTATTTTGTTTTTAAAATAAATATATTTACATTTTTTTTCTATTAATGATTTTTTTTGTTTATACCTTTATTTTTATATCAAACAGCAAATTAACATTACGTTCACTAGTAGTACTATATCATTGTATTCAAGAATATTAGAATGAAGTTTTCTCTGGATTTAAATACCTAATATGTACTCAGATGAAATTCAATAAATATGAAAAGAGAAAAAAACACCACACTAATATTATAAATGCGAAAGTAAAAATTAAATGACGTCACAAGCAGACAGAGTGCTAGTCTGTTTGTGACGTCATCACGGCAAAACAGATGAACTGGTGGTGATGAAATTTTACATACAGATTTCTCCTATTTATAAAAACAGACTAATAATAGTCTATACAGAAAATTCATTGTTTTACAAAAAGCCCTCGAAAATACAAAGCAGCTATATATACATAACACGGGCGAAATCGCAAGCGGATAGCGAATAAAGAACTAAATAAATTATATCTTTAATCAAAAATTCAAACTTTTAATAAACATTAGTTCAATACAGACTTAATGCCTTATACTCTTCATAAGCTGAATAAGCTTTACTTGATCGGTAAGAAACCACTGCCAGAGTTGACGGATTTTATATTTATCGCCATTCTGGAAATAGAAAATGAAACAGCTTTAGCTTAGCACAGCAAGTACTCAGACAGAACCTAGTGACGGGACACTCCGCTTTCCACGCACAATCCGAAACCGAGACATTGCATGCAAGTGACGGAACTCATTGAAGTACGAGTATAACCATTTCTTCATGTAGCAGCATCGAACCCACAACCATCGCTTTTATAGTCACACAGACGAAGTTGACAGAAGTCAACAGTCGTTCCATATTATTTCGATTATACTGAATTTTTTCTCATTCCCCTGTTCCAGGGGAACGAATGACGGCGTTGAGTTCCGCCATTCGAACAAAACATTAAATTCGCGCGAAAAGAAGTTACAGCACGTTGACAGTATGCGGTGAAAAAACGTGAAACGACTTTACTTTAGAATAATGCATTACACACATATTACAAATACACATAATACTCTACAATTCTAGAATATTACTATTGAAAAACAAAAAGAAAACAAATAGATCTTATAAATTATAATCTAAGAAAAATTTTAACGCAGCGGGACTCGAACCAGCGCCTTGTGAAAACGAGTCCAAGCTATAAGCCATGCGTTCTACATCCGGCTACGTCACCTCACATACAGCGCACATTCAGCGCCACTAGTACTGTAAAAGCGTGTCAGAGTAAACGAACCTTAACAGCACTAAACTCTCCGACAGTCTCGACCACTCTCTTCTCCACTCTCCCGATGTGGTGTATCAGAGCGTGCCTCATTTCAGAGACGCTTCGCTTGTGAACGTTAGGTTGCTTCGTACATCCGTCCCATATGAAATCCCTTATTGGCTTCTGCGATTGATTTCTGTAAATTATTATTGAACAAAACATATTTAATACAATTTTGAAATTAAATTATTTTTAAACGGATATAATCGCTTATATTTTTGGTATTCGATAACCCTACGTTTTGGACACTTTACAGTAGTCCGTGGTCACAGGTAGACTGAGGTGGCATTCATCTGTTAGTCAAAACCACGTTCAACGACGCGCGACGGTCGTGGGTTCGATTCCCGTTCTCCGCTCTGGCAAGACTCTGACAACACGCTATGGCTCTTAAGCAGTTTATGCCGAAAGTGAATCGAGCGAATTTCAACAGCGCTCATTTAACCACTCTAGTGGCTTTAGTGTTTAATGAGTAGAATGTGAATAATTGAGTGATTCAACACTAAGTTGTCTCTGCAAGAATTTTACGGACCGTAAGCGGAAGTTTCGGATATCCAAATCCCGTATAAAACTATCAAATATTCTCAGATACAGGCGGAGTCTAAATAATAAAGAGCTATAAATTGCATATTCTTCAAAATAAATAAAATCACCAAACATGAAAATAATTAAATAAATATAATAAAAATAAAATAAAGGAACGGAACTGAAATTATACGAAACCAGCGGATAATTATATCCGCAACCGAAACCGATACAGTATTCTTCCCATATCCATATCCAAAATATTATATCCGTACAAGCATCGCAATAGTGAAGTTAAGTGAGCGATGACCTCGAATGCACTGTAACAATTTCTTGGCTCTGTTTAGAAGTGTAAAGAGAAGTGTCACTTCGGCCGAATAAAAAAAAGACAAACGTACACATTAGATTATATAGTAATAGTATATATGCGTGCGATAGATTACAAATACATGAGTGTGAAGTAGTGTGCCAGTCAGTCCATAGCGCCGTCTACCACAGTTGAGGGTATCTACGGCGGTCGGAGGGTACCCTCGGAGGCCTTAAGAGGGGCCGGGGTGGTGGAGGCGTGCGCCCTTAAGCCCACACTTGGCTCCCTGTTCTCCTCACCATACAACTTATATATCGATCAATGTACCCACAATTACAATAACATACCCGCACAGTGGGCTATTCTTTTATTAAATAACTACATCGATGGTGGAATTAGTCATTATATTAGTGGTCCTTTTATATATTTGTATTTAATTATAGTTATTAAAATAAAATACATACAAAAGGATATGAATAAAAATTAAATAAATATTTTTTTTATTTGATACTCTATGACATTGTGTATACACGTATACTACTTTACTGGTTATCCAGTAAAAGGACAAAATTGACGACGAAACACGCTAAAGCAGTAAGGCTTTTAATACTATATATAATCTGGGTACATGCACTGTTGTTCGCGAGTTTCCCTTCCACTTTACCGAGTGCTCATAGACTTTTGGGTACGATTCCCACGCGGAGGCATAGTTATATTTAAATACCTCTGGAGAAAGAAGCCTATCTGTGGGATGCAAGCCAAAATTAAAAAAAAAGGATTCCAAGGCAGAGAGAAACTAGTGTCAAAACACTTAAATAAAATATATTTAAACAAAAAAAACACTTACATATTACACAAAACGACCTCTTTATTCACATACTCCTCGCATATATTATCGTTTAGTTCTCGTATAGTTTTATTCAACTCATTGGACAATTTAATAGGCAGTAGAATGTCTGTAGTGGGTTCGTATCCAAATATATATGTTAAATCATTTAGTATTGTGTTGGAAATTTGTAATTTCTTTTCAGCTTTTTCTTGTTCAGAGCATATAATGTTCATTGATTTCTGAAATATATATATTTTTTTTATATACAAACAAAACAGAGTGGAAGCAGCTTTTAAAGACTTTTCACTTTATTCATTATATGTTTCTTTGTAATTGACATATTTGTTATAATATTTGTAAAAGCAAATGGTTATATCAAATAGGTGCATATTAAACTTTAAAAATGTTAACAAACTTGTATATTTCATACAAAGGTCTAATTACTAATGAAATGACTTTACCGCTTAAATTTAAATAGTGTCTAAAAAAATATGTTTAAAACTATTAATTTATTAATTGAGAACCATCTGTATAAATGTTGTTATATGTAATATTGATGGTTGTGGGTTCAATTCGATACATTCTCTTGACTCTTATTTTCTTATTTAAATAATAAACTTATATTTATATAGAAATGACAGATAAACGCAAAATTGTATGTAATTCGTAATTCCTTTTATTGAATCGCGATTTATCAATAAATGTTAAGAAAAGTGGTAAAACGCCAAGTTCGTATAAAACATTTTTTTTTGAAAATACAAATAAAATATACAAATAGTATTAAAATTCCAAAGGCCAACGTGGTGCTGTGTAACAATGTCTGACTGGAAATGGGTTCGATTCCCACTCGGATGAATGTTTATACTTAAAAATATTTTAATTTCTCCGTGGTATCTAAGACAAAGCGCGGCGTTAAGCTCCACTAATAACTCTATTTCGGACGGAAAGTCGAAACACTTGGTTTTCCAACCAAGTGTCTCGACACTAAGTTCTCTCAGACGGTACGCTGTTATGCGCGAAAAAAGCGTGAATAAGGAAAAAATGTTTATTTTCGTATTTTTTGAAAAAAAAAAATACACCAAAAATTACATACATTCTTAACAAGTTACATCAACTATTCTATTTATATCTCAACATCAAGTTATCGGGTGCGTGTTCGAATCTTGTTTCTTTCAAATTTATTTATGCCTTACAAACAAACACCACAGGAAATATTAAAAATAAAACAACAGAGAGAAATAAAGAAATTCGTCGGTCTTATCGCTAAGTAGTAATATATATATATCGTTGTATCATTTACTCATATAAATATATAAAAAGTGAGACTGTACAGGTTGTACGTAATTTGGTGACGTCTTAAGATGAAATATCAACTTTTTTTCAACAATTCTTTTGAAATGTATTAAAGATTCCAAATAATTCCACAGTCGAGCATTGTTCATAGAATTTACTTGAATGCATTAGATTTGGCAAGAGGGAACTCGCCAGCACTCACAATCCTACTGGCGACGCCGTCTGCGTGTTGCTCGCGGTACTGCCGCAGGTGCGCCGCGAACTGCACCAGCTCCTCCAGCGTCCGCAGCTCCCTCCGCAGCGCAGTGCACAGCACGCTGTCCAGGGCCTGCGCCTCCGCGACCGCGCGGCGGAGGAACGACAAGTCCTTGAGCACCTGCCTGGCAGTTAAACCAACAACGGTCACTTTCATATTAAATTATTATAAAAAAAAAAACAACTGTTGAGTTTCTCTTCTTCTTTGTCTCTTCTCAGCAGAACTGCCTTCCGAGCCGGTGGTAGATTTACATTCCTGTGACGATTCATGAGTGCTAGCAAAAGTCTATTTGAATAAAGGATATTTTGAAATTGAATTTATGGGTTAGTGAATTGTACAGTTCATTTAAATATTCTTAAATATTAAATATTCAACTTACTTCTATAGTTACTGCTAAATATATAATGTAAAATATAAAAAAAACTCACTCTCTAACAGCCAAAGCAGATTTAGTAACGATATCCACAGCGCACCTCGTCCTCCCCTCCACATAACATCTTGTTGCACTCCTCAACTGCTGCTCCACAATTGCCTCCTCCTGATATAGAATTTGTAGTGCACTTTGAGCTTCTATTGAACATAATCTGAAAATAATATAAATCAAGAATGTTACAGTGCTCCATAATAGTAACAATCTGATATAAAAGTTCCTGATAATTTCCAATATGGGTCCAAAGTCCAAATGAGATTCTTTGAAAAATAAACACGATTGATGAACAAATGGCATGATTTGTTTGGTACAAAAAGAGATTCCGTTCTCTACTTTCCATCGGAAATGGAGATATTGCGTGTTGAGTGGCGGTATTCAACGCCGCGTTTTATATTATCAGAGCATAGAAATTAAAAAAAATTTAAACATTATTATTCCATCGAGTGGGGATTGACAGTATATAAAAGGCATGTAAATTATTATTTTTATCTAGGATCTCTTATCTATCTATGACAGGGTTATGCGGGAAAAAAAATCAAATTTAAAAAAAAAAAACAAGTATATATTACTTACCTGATTTGACTTGGATGTACATTATTATAATTTGAAATAAAGAACAGCTTAGCTTGTTCCCCACAGAGGTCAGCTTTAGTTTCTATATATACGGACACAGCATCAGATAGCCTGAAATTTCATAAATTTTAGGTCACTTCTTTATATTGATTAGCAGAACTCAACATCTAAAAAATAGCCATCTCTTTTTTTTTGTAATATTAAACTAACCGCTTTTTACTAAGTGCATATATATAATGCATTGCATGCATAATATATATATATTTATATTATGCATGCAATTGTAAATTGTATACCAGAACAATTTACAATTTTACTCTGTCTGTTCCGGATGATCTCTGGAACAGCTTGACCGATTTTGACGGGAATTTTACTGGGAGATAGATAATGGAATAAGGAGTAACTTAGGTTAATTTAATTGTAGAACTCCACGCGGACAAATTCGAGAGCACAGCTAGAATAAAATAAAATAATTTGAAAATATATATATATATATATACACATTTACCTTTCTTCCATTCTTTTAGCTTCATAAAGAGCTGTTCTTAAATCTTCATTGTTAGATTTATCATTTTGTTTCTGTATAAAGTTCTTTGAGGTAAACAGATCGATATGCAAGTTGAACAAAGCTTGGGACTGTCTGTACAACTCCAGTGGAGCAAATGTGAAGAATCTTTTAGCAATTTCCTGAAATTTTAATTTACTGAAGTGACAACTCCTTTAAGCACATTGATAAATTTTTGGATGAACAGAAATCATGCAACTCGCTTCATAGACACCGCATGCCTAATGTCAAATATAATTTTATTGCAGTAAAAACCAGATTGACGTTGATAGTTGTAATTTAAATATGAAATATTCAAGTTTTAAGTTATAAGTTTACACTTTTATCAACAGTTCCTATGACATTTTGAAACTATTTTTAGCCGGATTAATCGCGTATAATATTGGTATTCGAAAATACATTTTAGAACCCGACAAACACTTTGCAGTAGTAAAGGAACACATCTTTGATATCAAGAATGGGTGTGTATCGAAGTCAGCTGTGTGTGAGCATACAATAGACAAACCCAACGATTACATCAGGTTCGAAAAACCTCATATTCTCGCTAGGGAAAAGGTAACAGCAGAAAAACACAACAGGTGGAATTATAAGTTATAAGTTGTTATAAGTGTATAAGAATTTCGACGCAACTGGATGTAGAACGCATGGCTTAGCGGTCAGAGTGCTTGAACGGTTTTCAAGAGGCGCGGGTTCAAATCCAACTGCGTTCAATTTTTTATATGTTTTCTAAATATGTCAGCTTCACATTTTTTCCCATATTCCACTCTTTCTCTTAGGTACCAGAGCATAAAAACAAAATCATTTAGCTGACTGGGTATTGACCCCACAACCAAGTGTTTACAGTCACATGCTGTCCCACTTAGCCATAATGGCCTCTTATAATTTTATTAGTTATATTTTTTTTTAATATGTGGGAAAGTGTGAAAAGAACACTGAAAAAATATATATAATTACTCACCTTATCTTCACTACAACTTCCATATATATTTAAAGTTTCTGAAATTATTTTAATTACATCATTTGTAATACATTCTACATTCTCTGCAAGTTTTACACAATCTTCACTTGCCATTACTTCATCTTCCGAATATTGCATTTGAGCAGCACGTAACTTTGCTATATCTAGGGTTAGATCTTCTTTACTTTGTCTATATAAAAAATAAATTTAAAAATATTTAGTTTTGATAATTAATAAAAAAAATTAAAATAGAAAATGATCAAAATTATTTGAAAAAGGAACATAATTAAAAATAATATTACAAAACTGGTGGAATTGGTGGAACTGGTGGAATTGGTGGAACTGGTGGAATAAAAATAGGATATTATTATCGTATATGTGGTGGTAGTGGGTTTGATTCCCACTCAGGGGATATATATTCTACAGTGTCTTGATGCCAGGTTCTCTCTGACTACCATGTTATGCAAGAAAAAGCGTGAAGCTATATTATAATTTAAATACATAAAGAAGGTTAGTTTTAAAATAATAATAATACAATATGGTGATAGTTAATGACATACTTATTTTCTATCAGTAATTCCTTTAGAATGTCCTCGTGTTTCTCAAGCATGTCTAGTTTCTCTTTTTGCATATTTATGTCCAGCCTCATGTCTTCTAGAGAATCTTCATCTCCAGGTAGGCAGAGGCCTTTAAATTCATCTTGTATGGATGATATTTGCTTCTCTAAATTGCCTGAAGATAATAGGTTTCCTTTTTTTTCTATTTCAGCATACCTGGAAATCAATATAGAAAATAAATAATGTATATAAAACTAAAGTAGAATGATGTTACAAATCATCATCTGTTGTCTGTTAGTAGAATAATTTTACAAATAAAGTATTAAAGAAAATCTTACCTGCACTCCTCCCAGTCATAAAGTGCATTATTGTGATCCAAATTATTATAAATCCATCGCAAGACCTCGGAAAAATTTGGATCGTTAAGCATCCATTCAAAAGATTTCTTATAAGTTTCTACTCCTAGCCCGTGTAAAAATGGTATAAAATCTTCATCGATTATATCATTTGTATCGCTCATTTTACAGTATAAGTAAGTTAAGTTATTATTTACTAGAATATTCTTTGTTATTTTAATAATAATGTTTAAATTTTAATTTGTCGTTAGAATTACCAGTTTACAATTTTCAAATTGTGAATGACATTTCTATATTCCAGTAATTGTTAGTTATAGAAAGTTGTAATAGATAATAAATATCAAATTATATACACAATTGAGTAAAAATAAATATTAACAAATATATATTTATTACACGTAAAAACTTATATTTCTTTTCTTTTTTGTTTTATTTTAATGTAATTATTGTACCATAGAATAAAAAGATATTACACCGACTACCACAGACAAAAAATATAATTGAAATATGAAACCAGAAAACACACTATACAATTAAAAAATGCTCAACAGATGTCGTTAGTCGTTACTTCCAAATAATTGTTATACTTTTCTATATATTATTGAAAATCAAATTTAACTACATATACATTATTAAGATTTTTAAAATTAAGTAAACTATTAATAAAGTAATATTTATAAAAAAAATATCGTAATATTTCAAAAAGCTTTGCATGTCTTAATGAATCATTTAAGTGAAAAAATATGTATCAAAAATTGTATACTCAAAGAATTCATTATAAAAGACCTTTTAAAGTTAGTTATATGTAAACAAATATATTATTTAAAGCAATAACAATATTACATCCATCTATCTGTTTGGTAATGAGGGTAGTAAATCATTCCATTCGTGTGACATAAAAATGGAGGAAGATGGCGATTGGGCCATTAGCCAATCATGGCCCCTTCGTTTTGGGTACCTCGCACTTGAACTGACTGAAGTTCAAGGTGAGATATTATTTTGGAGCTAGAAACTAATTTAAATCTAACCTATAGGTATAAATAATAAGAATAAAGGCTTTTTTGAAAGGCCGAATAACGAAAGGCTTTTTTGGAACCTTTCCAAAAAACAAGTGTGTCGTCTAACATTCCTATTATAAATTAAATAATGAGACTAGAACTTACTATATCATTGTTATACTTTAATTTTATATGTGAAGATAAAATAAAACCATAAACTTATTTTGAGGCCATCGTGATGTTGTGGGACATCGTCTTACTGTAATCGTGATTGGTTATGGGTTCGATCCCCACTTGGGGGAATGATTATTCAAATCATTCTAGAGCTCTGACTCGAATTCGAGTGGGAAGTGAAGAATGGAGTGGCTTGACACTAGGTTCTATCTGACTACCGTACTATGCGGGTAAAAGCACGAAGCTTAAAGATTTTCTAATGTTTTCAAGTCAATCAATTTCCTAAGTGTGCGATTAAATTAATATGCGAATAAAGTAATTGATACTTTAAAAATGTTAAAAAACTACTGGTTTTCTTTATATATTCGTGACAAGCACAACTTATATTTTTATTCGAGTTATATACGATAAAAAATATATATATATATAATTTTTTAGTACCTTTTTTTACTACTACTAAATAAGATTTGATGACTATTCAAGTTACATTATTATTCCCATTTCTTGCCTAAACAGAAATTTCATTAGGAATTTTATTATTAATTCTAATTTGCTACTACAATACATCTTTAATTTTAAACATGATTATTTTACTATAACAAATTCCTAATCCAAATGATAAATACTAAATGTAAAAATTATTTCTGCATCTCCTGGACTACAACGTAACGAAAGTGGCGTACGTGACTCAAGGCTCCATCGAGTACATACTACATATATATACTGGCTTCATATTTCAAAGGCTTGTAGTTCATATATCATTATGAAACGTCTACAAACAGAGTGTTAAAGAACATGTAAAAAAAATTTTAAATCAAAAATCACAACATGATGACGCCTGAAGTTTTCAATGGTCCTTAGTGCACCGGCTGTACATTCTTGAAGATATATATATTTTTAAAATACTTTGTTAATTTTACAAATTATATGTTAGTTACATTTAGAGTTACGTACAAATATAAAGTTCAATTTTAAATACTATAGGTATATTATTCCAATGTGAATCTGATATTGTATGTATAATGAAATGTATGTATTATCCTAAAGAATTATTTTTATTTCATTATGGACTAATTGTTTGGTTTGTTTTGCTGAAACTCGCCTTAGGAGCTCATTATGTTTTTTTTCTTTCTGGCATGCTACATCTGCCTGTAAGTGTTTGTTACACTTAGATTAAGTTCCGTTTTCTATTATTCTTTTTTTATGTATGTACCGTGTAAATAAATGTTGGTGGATCAAATAAATAAATAAATATTTGCCAATTTCAATTGCTCTCAAACTATACAATATCAGACAAGCTTGTAATATTTATGTGTAAAATTCTAAAAGTGTAATATTAATTGCAAATAATCCCTGGAGAAGTATTTAACTGCCACATCCACATGCCAACTTCTCTGGTTAGATTATTAAGTAAAATATTTATTAATACAAAGTGCAATGTTGGGTTCCGCCATCTAACACGCTATGTTGCCAAAAAAAGCCTACCTTGCAAAATGGCTTTCCAAAAAGGCTGGAAAGGCAAAGGCTAAATCTTACGAGATAGATCAAAAAGGAAAAGCAAATAAAGTTTCTTAATATTTTTAACCACACTTACACACATAGGAAATAAAAAACATTTTTAGAAAACTTGAACGTGATTCGAACCAGCGATTTTTGAAAACCGTCCAAGCGCTATCACCGCTAAGCCGTTAAGCTGAAACGTTTTATATGCCAATAACATACCACTTTTATACATTATCTAAAAATGAAATTTCTTAACAATTCCTGGACCCCGTTCACCTCGCTCATGTCCACGTGTTTAGCGGCATAGTAGAGAGGAAAAGTACCTAGGACCTAGCGATATAAGTGTAGGTTTAATTTTGCATATGCAAGTATATATACAAGTGTCTATACTTTAACTAATTTTGATATATTACATCATTTCCTACTCAATATTTAAGTGGTTAGGTCAAAAGTTAAATACTCATAATAAATATGTAGGTATAATATTTGACCTCTCTTTTGAATAATCTCTGTGCCACTCCTTTCTATTGTGGGTTATAAAGACATAGCTGATGCTGTAGATTTTTTGCAATCACTCATATATGAGTACATGATCGTGATATCATAGAGTAGGTAAACTTATTGTAGAAATGGTATCGAGTTAGTAATACCATTTCTACAATTCAAACTACAGGACACATTTTAAATTCATATTATATATATACTTTTTGACATTTCACTCACCAATCTCCACAAATTGGGAGTTTTACCTGTTTTATAACTAACATATGTTACATACTGGACAGGTTTAATAAAGCCTTTAGTTTTGGGATTCAACGTAAATTAATAAAGCCTTTAGTTTTGGGATTCAACGTAAATTAATAAAGCCTTTAGTTTTGGAATTCAACCTTACACTGTGGGCTAAAGTCTTTTCGTTGTGTCAATAAATCGAATGCTTAAACGTTTTGCCAGTACTTGGCCACGTCGACCGCCTCAACCGTTCCCTCAATCAGGTTGTCAATTGAACATATGGATGGACAGTTGGGACAGGCAAGCATGTGACTATATTTGTGCATTTCTTTGCTTTACCACTCTCGTTAGGCAGTGTGGCGTTAATTTCCACCACTTGACACGCAGTATCTTGAGTTCGGACAGAAAGCGGAGAACGGAGCGTCTTGAACTGGTTTCCTCTACTTGCTCTGCTAAGAAGGATAAAGCGTGAAACTGAAATAAAAATTCACAATCATTTACCATTTCTAAGCTATTTTTTTTTCACATGTACTCAACTCTACTCAATACATAATAATAATGAATAGACGACGCCACTCACTGTAGCAGTGGAGTGTTGTGGGCGTTGGCTGTTAACTTTGCTTCTGTCGACTGCTGACCGAGCTTTCTAATCGCGTTTCCATTAACACTATTGATATATATTTTTTTCCCTGCGAAATTTTAGCACTACATGGCTGCTTTAGAGGAGTTAGAGGAGGTCGACGACCGCAAGGGCGCCCTCTACAGGGCTCGGGCCTCGGTTTCTCTCTGACGAACATATTCTGCGGATAAAAAGCGTGAAGCTGAAAAAAAATTAAAATATAACTGTCATCAGTTTATATCTAGCAAGTTTTGAAGATGGTTATTATAGTATTAGAATCGTAACGCAATAGGCGTGGCTAAGGCGTTCGCTGTTTAAGATTCTGGGATCACAAAACGAAATTGGACTGTCATATATCATTTTATCGTTCGTCACCGATATCGTAATAAACAGCGATAACTCGTAATGGTTTATCACTTATTTCTACAAGAACTACGTTTTTAGTAGAGATGCGATACCAAACTTTGTTTGATAACAATGAGAAACTACCATTAAATAAATAAGGAATGCTTGAGTGGTATTTGAACCCGAAAATAACTAATGAATGTTCATAATAGATATTCTATTTGGTATAAAAAAATTAAATATTTCACCGAAATTTACTTATATTTAAATATACATACGAACCCTAATAAATAAAACCGAAGCCACCGAACCGACACAAGTGACAACTGACTAATGTATTCTGAATTTTAAACTGATTGTAATATTCAAAATTATAGAAATATTTTTTCACATCTAAGCTCTACAGCTATGACTTATGGGGCATATCAACCACGTTGTTTTTTTTTTATTCAATAGACAAGGGAACGAGCGTTTTAATTTTAATAACGATAGTGGAAACAGTTTCGAACAACGAACTTATAGGAAGTGGGCGACGCAAAGCATCCTTGACAGTCAATAGTCGCTAGAAAAACAATACAGCACGTATTTAAGTTTAACTTTGAGTAGCCTTTTAGGCTTAGTGGTTAATGTAATAGACTGTTAAGATGAAGGTCCTGGATTCCAAATTGTCATATAGATTCAGAAAATATTTACAAGTACATAGATATGGGTACAAGAAAATGAAAGTCAAATTTCTATAACTTTTTTTAGATTACGATCCTCAGGAGAATCTATCGGAAACATTTCAAATAATTTTAATTTTATATCAATTTTTAGCAAACTGTGACCGGAGACAGATATACAGACAGAATAATTATCTCTATATAAGTATACACTTTACTTATCGCAACGCATTTTTTAAGCGTCAATGGGATTAGAAATATAATTTAAAAAATAACTAGAATAAAGTTCAGTGTATGTTTTAAATATTTTAGTAAAAGAAATTGATTTTGGGATGTTGGTGTATGTCAAGATGTCAGTTTGTTTATAAACGTCTAGTTCAAGAGCAGTCTTCAGATGAATGGAGTCGGTAAGTTATGTTATTTTTAATAAAAAGTCAGAATTAAAAAAAAATAATAATAATTTATTTCATAGTTTTTCTCGTACAGGAAAGTAGGCAGAAATAATCTCCAGATCTCTTTACTAAACTGCAGAATTCAATGCTGCACCTTGTCTATCAATGACGAAAATAATTTAAATATAATTATTTCATCACGCGGACCCTGAACCCATTGAATGACCAACCGTCATTATGCTTAGTTTACGCATAGTCACTCGCTGTGCCACAGCGTCAGCGCCCATATAAATTCTATTCACATAAAAATATAAATATCATTATAAAACAAATTCTATGGACTAAACTGAAACTACAGAATGCCGCTCCATACATTTTTCGAATTTCACCTTACATTGTTAGGTAAATCAGCTTTGGCTTCTTCATATACTGATTTATAACGAGAGGTATTTTCAAAGAAGTCTAACAAGTACTAGACTAAACATAAATATATGTTAATAGCACAGCTTCACGCATAAATACTTTTTAGCAACTTCACACTTTTTCTCGCACAGCATGGTAGTGAGAAAGAAAATAGTGTCAAGGCACTCCATTTTCCACCCGAACTCAATACATTGCTTGTGAAGCGGTGGCCCTCAACCCCGCGCTTTGTCCTGTTCCTTGCAGAAAAATTAAAATAATTAAATTATAATCAGTCCCATGAGTGGGGATCGAACCAACCTGCTGCATTTTATAAACATCAAACAATTTACCACTGGTTGACTAAAGTTAATACCTCAGACCTGAGAAGAACCGGCGCAAGACAATCAGCAGGACTACATTTATTTTTTCAAATTGTTTATTTACAGATGTATTAGTGACAATGCTACCTTTGAAATAGGCTGGTGGGAACATTTCATTCCCAATGTAATGTAATGTATCATTTATAAAATCACTAATTACGTAACCTTTAACACAAAAACGTCTTTCACAAAATCATATTTTTAGAAAACGTATAAAAATTTGAACGCAGCGGGATTCGAGCCCGCGCTTCTTGGAAACCTTCCAAGAGCTTTGACCGCTAAGCCATACGATGTCAACTTGGATGGTTTGTAGAAATGTTTTAAAACGTGTCATTTAGAAGGAGCATGTTAATATTTCAGGACGTGAAAAATTAAAAAAACAACTTATTTCAACACAATCTTTATCTCAAAGTAAACTGTGCAAGAACTATTACATAAGTAATGCATAGACTCAAAAAGCTGAGTACTAAAGATATACCCATGGGCAGCAAACGCCATATTTTATGCTCAAACGGCCGTAACTTTAAATAATCTAGGGCATATTGTATTTCTTGTTCTAGGTCTTCATCTGAAAAAATATGAAATTTTATTAAATACGAGTTGTTGTACGCAACTGCCTTTGCGTGGACTCAAATGAGTAAAATCTTGTTCTTTCATGTATCATTTTAAAAAAATCCTTTACTAATAATCCCCTAAACTCCCTCAGGAACATAAGTATATTCTAAATTTATATATATACACGCAATCGATCTGTCTATTGGGCAAAGCCAAATTACAGAGCTGAAAATGTTCTATTTTTCAAAAAGGGTGATAAAACGCTCTTGAAGAATTATATACCAATCTCACTTCTAAGCCATGTCTATAAGTTGTTTTCGAGAGTCATTACGAAACGTCTCACCGGCAGGTTTGACGACTTCCAACCTCCTGAACAAGCTGGATTCCGAAAAGGCTACAGTACCATAGACCACATTCATACGCTTCGGCAAATTATACAGAAATCTGAAGAGTATAATATACCACTTAGCTTGGCGTTCGTGGACTATGAGAAAGCCTTTGATTCGATCGAGACCTGGGCAGTGCTGCAGTCTCTCCCAAGGTGCCAAGTAGACTACAGGCTAATCGAAGTATTAAAGTATTTTTACGCACACGCCGCTATATCGGTCCGAGTACAAAACCAGAGCTCTAATCCTATTCAATTACAACGAGGTGCGAGACAGGGAGATATAATTTCTCCGAAACTGTTCACTGCGGCATTAGAGGATATTTTCAAGCTTCTGGAATGGAAAAGATCGTTTGGAATTGAAAATGGAGCTTTTGGAATGGAAAAGATCGTTTGGAATTGAAAATGGAGCTTTTGGAATGGAAAATACGGCATCAACGTGAATGGCGAGTACCTTACCCATCTTCGCTTTGATGATGTAATTTTACTGGTTAAGACCTAAGAAGACCTGAACACAATGCTCGAAGATCTTTAGTAGTGCTTCTCAAAGAGTAGGTCTTAAGATGAATATGGACAAGACGAAAATCATGTTGAATGTCCATGTTGTACCTGCTCCGGTTAGTATTGGGAACTCTGCTCTCGTAGTTGTAGACTATTTCGTATACCTGGGACACTCAGTCCAGTTAGGTAAGTCCAACTTCGAGAAAGAGATCTCTTGTCGCATTCAGCTCGGATGGGCAGCGTTCGGGAAGCTACGTAATATCTTCCCGTCCAAATTACCTGTGTCTCAAGACTAAAGTCTTTGACCAGTGTATGTTGCAAGTATTGACTCACGGGAGCGAGACATGGTCGCTAACTATATGTTTTATTAGAAGGCTCAAGGTCACCCAGCGGGCAATGGAGAGAGCAATGCTTGGTATTTCCCTACGTGATAAAGTCAGAAATGATACCTTCCGTGGGCTAACAATACTAACGGACATTCCTCGAAAGTATGCCCAGCTGAAGTGGCAGTGGGCGGGACACATAGCCAGGAGAACCGATGGCCGTTGTGGCAGTAAGGTTCTCGAGTGGCGACCACGAACCGGATGACGCTCAGTGGACAGGCCCCCTATCAGGTGGACCGACGATCTGGGCAAGGTCGCCGGATGCCGCTGGATGTGGGAAGCGCAGACCGATCGTCGTGGAGATCCTTGGTGGAGATCCTTCACTTCAAAGGAGTTTTACGCTATTCCCCGCATAATAAGATAATCAGAGAGAAACTAATATGAAGACACTCCGTTCTCCACTTCCCTGGAATCGAAACATTGGATTGAGTATCGGAACTCACCCCGCTTTGTCTTAGGTACAAGATCGGAGAAATTAAAATATTTTGTATATAATCATTCCCCCGAGTGGGAATCGAACCCACAACCAAGTGTGTTTACGCTTTTGTATTTTCACTCTATGTAATAAACTTTTATAAATATTACCTGTACAATTAAGCAACTGCTTGAATAAATTTCGCTCTATAATGTCCACTTCATTTTTTATAAATTCGAATATAATCATTGGTATTGTTACAAAAGAGAGTGTTATGATTAATAATAATATAAACCTGAAGTTCAATTCTAATATGCCCTGAAAAAAAAATAAAAAAATTATACAACTTGTATGATGAGTTAGGCAAAGATTACTTAATGTTAAGCCTATATTCCCTTTCCGACCATTTTAGAGACGTACAATATCTCAAACTAAACGATATCCAACACAGAGTCTTGTTCGATGAAATCGAGAATATCAACAGTATCAATGTTGTATTTTTTACAGCTTCACACTTTTTCCCGCATAGCTGATCTGACATCCCTCAGAGAGAAACTCGTACCAAGAGAATGGTGTGTTTCTTGGCACGAGTTTATCTCTGAGGGAAGTTAATTTTGATCCGAATTCGAGACATTGCGTGTTGAGTGTAGTAAGTCAATGCCGGGCTTTGACTTGTCACCAGAGCGGAGAAATGAAAATATACATTCTGCCAAGTGGGATACGAACCCACAATGATGATTTCACAAATATAATATAACTATAAAAAATATTGTTTCATTAATACTCACCTTTTGCATAACTTGTACAGTTCCCATATACATAAATATAACGCATTTCGGGAATTGCGACAACATCAATGTCATAAGCTGTAAAATATGTAAAAAAAAAAAACAATTTTATATATTATTTGTAATTTTTATTTTTATACAACATGTAGAACTTTAGGGTAGACTGGGTCGGGTTGGGCCAGGTTACGTTTGTGACCTTGGTATAAGCAACAATAGGGATGTAAAGTTGATTCTAGCCGAGAATCGATTCTGTAGTCAAAAAACGATTATTTAGACTCGATCCCGCGTTATTATCCCCGAGTGTTCAATTCCCCTTTTGAGGGAATGATTATATATTTAAAATAGTTTTTATTTCTCCGCTCTGATATTATTTTAGATATTTTTCAAACAAAGCGTAACGTTGAGTTCTACCACTTAGCAAGCAATGTCTCGTTTTCGGGTGAAAAACGGAGATCGTAGTGTCGTGACACTAAGATATCTCGGACTGCTACGCGAGAAAAAGTGTCGAACTGAAAACAACACAAAACGTGACGAAAATCCGAAGTCCACATATCCTGCATGTTTGGATTATTTTATATAAATATATTCTCCAGGCTTCTTAAATTCCTTATCGACCGGCGTCTCTAAGTGCGCAAAAGCGCAGTACACTCAAAAATAAAGAAGACAAAAAATTATAGTAAATTAAACTATTCATATAATAAAAATGTACCTGAGCGCTATCTGTACATGGAAGATATATGAAAAATAATATTATTAGGGGCATTTGTCAATGTACGCTAATCTCAGAAACGGCTTAGCCGATTCAAATGCAACTTTATTACCTATTTTATTGTAATAAACTTCTTTTAACATTAAGTGTTTATTTCATTACTAATCGATGCATAAACAAAGAAGTTAGCATAAACAACCATTTAAGTTACAAATTTAAAGTGTTATTCCCACACTAAGGAAATTGAAGAGACATATTTAGAAAACGTATAAAAAATTGAACGTTAATGAAACGAACGAAAACGTTTCAAAAGTATAAGAATTTCAACGTAGCTGGATGTAGAACGCATGACTTAGCGGTCAGAGCGCTTGAACGGTTTTCAAGAAGCGCGGGTTCAAATCCCGCTGCGTTCCAAATTTTTACACGTTTTTTAAAAAAAAAATTTATACATTTTCTAAATATGTCTTTTTCACTTACCCAAATTTCAATTTCATAATCAATATTTTCAACGCTCGCGATTAACATATCGTAAATGGCTAAACACTCTTTCATATTATTTATTTTGTAACTTCGTCTATTTTCGACTATAATATTGATAGTAATATATTTACAGTTAAATTTCTGCCGTAAACCCTTAATTTGATTGTGCAGTACAATGAGGACAAATAGTTTAGAATTATAATTCACGTAAGACGAAATAATGAGAGCTAAAGCTACAAAATAGGGTATACTTAGAAAGGCCACCTCAGTATGAGCAAAGAAACTGAACAGGCGGAAACATAACGGTACGGTTAAAATCAAATAAACAAATATTTTCCATGGTATTGAGATTAATTTTATTTGGAGCAATCCCCCACTTAAAGATCGTAGAGAGTTATTTTTCTCAACATATTTACTTCTCATCACCAAATCTACTGTGCAATTTACAAGAATATCTAATAAGTTATACGAATCGGTGTTACTCAATTTTGTATTCTGTGCGAATACTGGAAATAAAACAATAAAAGTGTAAAACAGTAGCATTTAGATAGAAAAAGAATATATTTGGAACCATCAAAATCGATACAGTAACCGAAAATTAATCTTAAAAACATATATTTTTTAACAAAATCTATAAAGGTCGATATTAGCATATTGTTACAGGCGTCTATATTGCGCAAAGTAAACTGTATTGGAACAATTATTAAACTAGAAAAGTAATTGTAGCTAACTAAGGTTTTACTATGATTGTTGATCTTATCGCTAAGTCAACATTGTACAATATTTAATGTCTTGTTATTTTTACAATAATGCTTAATCATTTGTTACTCTTTGAATATTTTATAAAAGCTGTTATGAAATGAAACTAGGACTAACTACAACTAAATTTATAGGAAATTATAAATTCGTCTGTAACGTATGAAATGTATTATAATAAATAATTATTGTGTTGAGTTCATCAAAAATGCCTTTCAATTATCAATTACGTACACTTTTCGTATTGTAAAAAGACCGTATGTTAAGTCAACTCTTGCCAGATTTTGAATCAATTTAGAAAAAAAGTCATGCGCTATACATACTTTTTTTTTAATTTGTCACTAACATTGATTGATAGATAGGATGTCAAAAAAAAGGTTAGCTATAAGTTAGGATTCACCAGCTAAACCAGTTTGTAATTTTTATAAACGAACACAATTTAATTTCAATATATAGTTTTTAAAACAGTGGGTTTCAAGTTCTAAACACTTTGAATTCTCAAGCCCACCATACCAGAGGGACAAGATATACTCTCAGCTCATTTTGCAAAAATCCAGGGCCGTACAGGAGGCAACCAAGAAATTGATGGTGGTACTTTGATTTATTTTTTTTATTGAATCAAACGACAGACGAATGCACTTCAGTCTTCTATAAAGTGTTCGAAACGTCCGATTTACAAAAATATATTGTCGAATACTTAATTATAGATAATTAACAAGTTATAATAAGCGTATAAGAATCTCGACGCAATTGAACATAGAACGCATGGCTTAGCGGTCAGAGCGCTTGGACGGTTTCCAAGAGACGCTTGGTTTGAATCTTGGTTAAATTTTTTTAGTACTTACATTTTGAAATTAAGTATCTTATATTTTCCTTAACCTGACGATAAATATTTTCGTTATATTCATACGAGTCTTTAATGAAAGGCAATGATCATTTACGGAAATAATAAAATACCGCTCATCCATGCAACTGATATATGTAGAATACTAGACGAAATCAAAATAGTCACAATTTTATCTAGTCTTCTTAACTATTTCAATTTATCCTCTTGATAGTAATTCTTTATAGATTATATATGTATATATATATATATATATGTTAATAATCTTTAAAGAAGTGTGAAAATATTGTTGGCTTAAACACTCAATGCAAAGGAAATGCAATGAAAGGAAAAAAATCATCTACATATAAACTCGTGCGTTACTGAGTGACTGACTAACAGACAACGCTCAGCTGCAACAACTCCGAACAAGAAGTTGAAATTTGGCATGTAGGGAGCACATAGTGTCAAAACACTCCATTCTCCAGATGATCCTGGTCATCATGTTGCAGTGGAACAGCGTACGACTGTAACGAAATTGGTTATGGATTCGATTACCACTTGGGGTAATGATTATATTTTAAATGTTTTAATTTCTCCTCTCTGGTCAAAGCCTCAAGTCAAAACGCGGCGTTGAGTTCTGCAATTCAACACTTAATGGCTCTAATTCGGACGGAAAGTGGAGTACGGAGCTCTATTAAGCTGGATTTCGCAAAATTGCCAAACGAATAGTAACGGAAATATGAATCCATGTAATGTAAACAGTAGGTACTTACCCAAATTTCAATTTGGTAATCCATATTTTCAACGCTCTTGATTAACTCATTGTAAATGGCTAAACAATTTTTTACGTTGTTTATTTTGTAATTGCGCCTTTCTTGGCCTATAATATTGACGGTTATATATTTAACGTCGAATTTTTGTCGCAAACGTTTGATTTGGTTTCGCAGTACAATTAGGACAGCTATTTTAGAACTATAATTCACATACGACGATATAATGACAGTTAAAGCTACAAAATAGGGTAAGCCCATGTAAATCTCTTTCGTGTAATTGAAGAAGTTGAAGACACGGTAGCATAATGTTGAAATTAAATATATAATAATTTTCCAAGGTATTGGAATTGTATTTGTCTGGAGCATTTCACCAGTCGTAGAAAGTAAAGTGATATTTTTTTTAACATATTTACTTTTAAACACTAAAGCAGCTGTGATATTTATGAAAAATTCTATTATATTATACGAATCGGTATTATTTAATGGGGTGTTCTGGTGAATTATTTGAATAAAGGCAATGATATCAAGTAATGAGAATATAAAACAGTAGCATTTGGTTAGACCGAGGGTACGTATGGAATCACCGAAATCGATATAAATACCGAATATTAATCGAATAATCATACATTTATTAATAAAATCTATAAAATTTGACGTTAACATATTGTCACGCGTGTTGATTATGATTCACTCTGTTGGGGTAATTTATTAAACTAGGAAAGTGCTTCAGGTTTCACTATGATTGTTGATCTTATCGGTACTTCAATTTTGTTATTGTAACAAAAATACTCAAGCATTCGCTGCTATTTTGATATTTTATGTAAATTATAATGAAATGAAACTGATATCATTTTATTGGAAATCAATGGGATTAAAAGGAAATTCTGTTTTGACAATTATAAAAACACTAGATGAAAAATCTATAATGTATAACCTGGTACCTAAGACAATGCCCGGAATTGACTCAACACACAATGAGTCAATTTCGGACTGAAACTGGAGGACTGGGTGTATTGACATTAGATTATCTATGTCTAACCTGCTGTGTGAGAAAAAGCTTTAAGCTGTTTTTTTTTTAAAAATAGGTGACACTCCATTCTTTCTTGTGCCAACCATTTTCAGCTACATACGTCTTTCGCATTATAAGAGAACCGTACGTTAAATAAATTCTATTCTGATTTTAGTAAAAATATTTTCTACCAATCGTGGCAAGGATATCGGGTTCATGCTGAAAATATTAAAAATCTATCGGCTCCAGAAACAGGAGAATCGTAAAAATATGGCCAGGATCTACATGGATCATTTACCCCCCTATTTAGTTGCAATCTCAAAACCACAAGCAGGCGAGAGGCATGAGAAGCGGGAGACGGGTGTCACGGGTATTGCGGGGGGAAGGAAGGGAATTTGGTCAACGGCCTCTCAAGCAGACGTTGAATGTATACATGCGCTTGCGCATATTGTAAGCGTTGCAAGTTAAATAAATCATTACCACAGTCCAAGATTTTTATTCCATGAGCGATCGAAGCCAACACCCCCTCTTCCATTCAACATTGCCCATAGAGAGCTGTTTATTCATTACATTTAGCCAGAACTTCATCAAATTTCGTAATTTATTTATACAGGAAGCGGAGAACGGGCAGGCGGAAAGTGGAGAACGGAGTGGCATGCCACATGCTTATCTCTAAATAAGATCTTTGATTTTCGCGATCACTACACATTTAAAAATTAAACTATATGTAACCGGATTAATCGCGTATATTATTGGTATGCTAAAATAAATTTTAGAAACCCGACGTTTCGAATATTTTACAGTAGTGCGAGGTCACAGGTAGACCGATCGGTCTACCGATCAATCCAGTTAAAAATAGTTTCTTTTCAAAAAGGGTTCTCTCCGAATTCTCTGCAATGCGAGATAAAGCGAAGCTGTTAAAAAATCTGTAGTAGAAAATTAACATAATAAATAGTTTTATCTATTTTAATTTCATGCGTAAATAGTATGTTACATCCCGTCCAATGCATTAGTTGCAATACGATACGGGGGCATATTTATAAATAACAAAGATGCAAAATTAATTAATTACAGCTGTGTGAATTGAATTTGGTTTGATTTGATTGATCTTTTTACCATAATTGTGGCTTGAAATTTCTAATGTGACGTAAAATTATTAAAAGACTCGCCCGCAGGGACTATAGGTGTTAACTAAAAAAAATTGGAGAAAACTGGCGTATGTTCATCACAAGACCTTGAAGGTTTCACGAATCTATATACACAATTTCTTCATAAGCGATTCAGCGGTTTCAGTCAGAGTTACTTTTGCATGTTTATATTATTAGTATGGATTAGTTCTGTAAGTGCACTGTGGCGTAGTGATATAACTGCTAGCTGTGATATGTTGATAATTGTGGGTTCGACCCTCACTCGGTGTAATGATATATCTATATCTCTGACTATAAAAAAACAGTAAAAAAGTTAGTTTGTACATTGCATACGAGTATGCGGTTTGTCCGTGACGACGTTACAGACAGACAGAGTTACTTTTGCATGTTTATATTATTAGTATGGATTAGTTTTGTCTGTGCACTATGGCGTAGTCATACAACTGCTGGCTGTGAACTTGATAATTGTGGGTTCGACCCTCACTCGGTATAATAAAATATCTATATCTCTATACTATAAAAAAAAACATTAAAAAAGTTACTTTGTACATTGCATATTTATTAAAAAATAATGATGTTATAGGTATGTATGAGGTCCTGGCAGTGATCACTCACAATTAGCCTGAATATTCGTTTGCGTCGTTTTTTACATAAAAAATAACCTATCAACTTTCCGCGTGGACTTAAGCAGTATTATATTCCATACATTAGTCATCACAATATCCTGGCACTAAATAATTTGGTTTAAAAAGCTCTAAACATAATTTCGTATACAATTTTATATATATAAATTTTGTATATACCATATGCCAAAGGAAAACACTTAAAACATGTATAGTTGAAAATGATAATTCACCCTCCCTTCCTTCTACTAAAACGAAGTCCTTCTACTAAAACCATAACAAATTTAAAAATAAACGAAAAGCATTTTCTCATTATCCTAATGCCAAAAACATCAGCTACAGGAGTGTACATTTACAAGCAAATAGGAAGGCGATGTATAGGTTTAAATGGAGTTGGGGGGTTTTCAGACATAGACTAGACTACTACTAGACTAGACGCTAGAGACGAGTGGAAATAAAAACGCATCTGTAGTTCCTTTAGTTTTACATGGGCGGCAGTGTTCACTTATAAAAGTAAATAAATCTTTTAAAATTAAACTATCCAATGCTCTAAACTAATATATATAAATATATATATATATATTGTTATATCTTCTTTTACTTATATATATCTAAATATGAGAGAAAAAAAATGATTATATTCCAAACTTATGAAATGCATATTTTTGGTAACGGCCCCAAAAAGTTATACAAGCTGTTGCATCCAAATTGCTTTTTTTACTATAAATAGACAAAGCGAAGTGTCAAGATTTCAAGAAGCCGGCGACAGGTCGTCTTGAAAGGTGAAAGATAAACATGCTCGTGCGCAGAGTGATTTGTGCTTACGTTTTATAAATAAACTTGTTTAGTCAGGTTATTAGTTACCGGGGAATAACAAGTCTGGAGGAATTTTGTTTAGAAATACTGAAGCGACAGTAATTTTCTGTTTTAATACATTGTATAAAATTCATTGTCTTTGTAAATTATTAGAATATTTTCTAGTCTAACGATGTCATATACGTATTTTGATAACATTTTTTAAAGTGTAAAAATTTTCTTAGTGTGGGAATAATCCCACACTAAGGAAATTGAAAAAGACATATTTAGAAAACGTATAAATATTTTTACGCAGCGGGATTTGAACCCGCGCCTCTTGAAAACCGTTCAAGCGCTCTGACCGCTAAGCCATGCGTTCTACATCCGGCTATTTATATAGTTGAAATTCTTATACGCTTATTACAACTTATGTTTGTTGTTAGCATCTCTGTAGAGAGATTTTTACAAATTTCTGCTACCCAAACATTATTCTACGAACAATCGTCTGGCAATAGAGAATGCTATTTATTAAATATATATTTTGTTAACATTTTTTAAAGTGTTATTCCCACACTAAGAAAATATGTCTTTTTCAATTTCCTTAGTGTGGGAATATTGATCATATACGCATAATTCAATCATCCTTCGTGCGTCTTATATATTATGAAGTAGGCTAAGAGTAACTAGTGACGCATTATTCCGTTCTCCGTGAAATCTGAACCAAATCAAACTTATTTTTCGGCTTCATGTTTTTTCCCGCATAACATAAAGAGCCTAGTGGCAAGACACTCCATTCTCCACTTTTCATGTTGAGTGTGCATGTTGAGTAGCAGAACTCAAAACCGCGCTATGTCTTGTTACCAGAGCAGATAACTGAAAATAATTTATATATAATCATTCCTCCAAGTGAGAATCGAACTCCCAACCATGGCATATACAGTCACCCGCTGTCACACTGCACCAAGATGGCCTCATACCTAAAACCTTTTATTTTGCGCTATGAGATATAAATTTCCTCTTTCTATCCATTTAGAGATGGTGGCAGAATGAATTCTCACTTAGTTTAAATAAACCCAAAAAAAAAAATTCAGCACCTCTCTGGTGGGACAATAATTTTTATACAACCGTGAAATGATAGCATCGATATAACTTGCGCTTGATTTTTACGAGATGGTACGAACACATAAAATTCGAGTCCTAATTTCAAAGATAATGAAAAATGGCAAATAGCAAAAAGAAAAAAGCTAAAATAGCAAAAGGTACGCCACACAATAAGTCCACAGTAAATGATATGATAATAAAAAAACCACATATATATATAGATAAAGTAAGTCAAGAATTATTCAAGATTACATTCAGGCGTTTTAATTTTTAAAATATTAACTTCAAATGGATTTCCTTATCAAATTAATAAACTAATAGACTTTTGGTTCATTTAATTTATCTAAAACCCAATTCCGCATTGGTCTCGGTGGTATTGAACGAAAATGTTATCAGAAATTTATAAAAATGTTGTCGGAAATATTTATTTCTACGTCTCACACACGGTCACTTTTTCCATTATGGAAAAAAAAAATTACAGACCCTATCACAACTCGTGTGTTTTATATTGGTATTGCTATGCTTTGCCAATTTTCTAGACAGAACTATACATTTCTACAGTTTTTGTAAATTCTTAATGTAATTCGTTTATATAAATAAAATAAATTGCATGTGGTTATTGAAAAAATTGGCCATATTTTGGGTGTTAAATCAATTACGATAGCTTGGATATTATATATTTTATTAACAATTACATTTTCATATCGATTGCAAGCATTTATTCTTAAAAGGTTCTAACAAGGTTCTAAAAAACGTAAAGCTGTATCTTTACAGCTTTACGTTTTTTAGAACCTTGTTAATTTTTGTTTCTCTTGAATTCGGGACTAGTGCTATGTAGCAAGAAAGAAAGAAACATTTCCATAATCATTATAAATATATATAAATGATATACTTGTTGTCAATTACATATACAGGAGGTTCAGAAATTTTCAAAGAAAGATAAAATATATTAATTTTTATATTAATCTAAAAATTAAATGATCGGCCAAACTATTGAATATATAAATTATATATATTTAAATTCATCTCGCCGAATTTTACTTACGCTAGTTTAAGCTATTTTCCTTGCTTAATATTTAATTTACAAAACTAAATTAAGTTCAAGCTTACTTTTCAAGAGCGTCATTATTTCTCAACAAAGGATCAAAATCTAAACATTTGTGTAGACATCTAGAGAGAGCTAGAGAGCACCGTTATAATATAGTGTAGTAGTATTAAAAATAGTACTAAAACTCTACCTAATCTAATCCACCTACATACTTGGTTGTACGTAATATTACTAATTAATGTTAGATATTAATCAAATATTCAATACACTGCTTTATATATATTTAATTTATCGTATTTAAAAATGAAAATGAAGTACTGGTTAAGTCAATGTTGCCAATAATAAATGCTAATGAGTAACACCTCTTAAATGAAAATCATATACTAATGCCTGTATGTACCTGTATGCCGCCATATACCGCCATTACATGTGGGATGGCAGAACTTAACGCCGCAGTCTATTTAAGTAGACAATAAAACTACCTATAAACTAATGATTAAACTACCTATAAAATAATGATTAAACTACCTATAAAATAATAATAATAACTAACTATATCTTTAATACATTATACGATCTATCTGGAGAAAAAGTTCGTCAAAGTAAAACACAGCTTGGCAATTTATTGTGTCATTCAATACGCAATATACTTAAGACAAGAGAAAACGATTTTTTTTATATGTATGTAACTTACTAAAGTTATTTTTTTCATTTAACATTTAATATTATATAATTAAATAATCATTTAATATTTGTTCTCTGATTTGTCTTTTGAAATTGTCCTTAATCGTCGTCCTTTGACACTTGTCCTTTGTCTTGCAATTTGACCTTTGTCTCAGTATATTTGACCTTGATCCCTGGACCTTTTTCAAGTGATCGATGTCCCAGAATTTTTGTCCGTTGTCGTTTGACCTTTCCCTCCTGACCCTTGTCCTCTGTCCCTATACTTTTAACCTTTGTCCCCTTGCCGCACATCGTCTTTTGCCTCATCCCGTTAAAGCTTAATTTTTACAACTAAAACGCTTCTAAAGGGAGCTATTATATAAATATTGTATTAAGAGATCGCCTTCTAACTTCGTTATTTAATGAACAGTTAATGTGTCTCTTATGTTATTACATGAAGTAAGTTCACTTTTGGATTTTTGTTAATTTGGAATTATTCTATATATTTATTCCATATTTAGAATTAAGTGGGAGAAACTAGTGTCAACATATGTGTATTCTCCACATACTCTAATCATCAAATTGAGTTTGGAAAAAATACCTAGCAATAGACTCTACTCTCTATACTTTGTATACTAAGAGCAGGAGTAATATTCATAAATATAAATAAAATAATAAAAAGAATGATGTAATCAACTCTATAGACTTTTTATAAATCAATAAAAGTAATATGCTGCATTAGCTTAATTTCAATGGCACTTATGAATATTTCATAATTTGAAATAAACAATTTTATAAGAGTCGAATAGAGGGGCCTGTATTTTAGTCTGTAATATTTGTCTTAATAGAAGTTATTTATTATAATTGTCGCAATGTATGGGTTCAAATTTTATAAGAGTCTGGAGAAATAGAGATGGGTCTACCGATCCGTGTATAACATTAAATAACCGTTTTTGCACAGAATCAAGTCCTTGTTAGAAAAGCTGGGTCGTCATTACAAAGAACAGTTCTGGTTTAAGCACAAAAAGTATTTATTTCACAGCACACGCTAAAGAAAAAGAAGTAGAACATAAAATAAAGAGAGTACAGTAATAAGGAGAGAAATGCAAAAGCGCGTAAGTACACAATGAGTGAATAAAAAGTACGTCGAATGCGGTTAGGTGCTGACTGTACTCTTTGGACGGATTTTGTAATGACTAGATTTAACTAATGAACCAAGTCTTCTGGTCTGGTTAGTCAAAATGCACCGTTAAATTCTGCTGTCCTCCAATAGTTGGTATGTAAAATTCATACACGTTGCTATGGCAACGCGTATTTTATATGTCAACGAGGATGAATTTAGTATATGGTTTTCATTTGCGATAGGGCAATGTGTTACTTGAAAACACGAATGTTCATCCGTGCTCCCGCACCTCCAGGACATCGCACCAGACCTACCCCCCTCCCCTCCCGGTCCCTGAGCTGCTGCTGTGGTCGCTAGTCGCCGAAGCTGGGCCTCCTCTGAGAAATCAGGCATCTCACCTGACTGGGTGGACCGCACGGTAGCGAATAGCTCTTCCTTCACAGGCAACCGTTCCCTCCCCCGGACCTCACAAGTCCCTATTCCACAATAAGCCATTGACCTCACCCAGTGACCTGCCCATTTTTGTTGGTGGCTGGACGACCCCATGGTCAGAGGGCCTAGCCCTGGAACCATCTCTCTCTCCCCTGTGGGGTGAGAGAGATGAATACATCATCATAATCATCCGGTTGAATAGCTGATGCTTGACGCCTGATCCCTGCGACACTTCAAATGTAACGTTATTAGATCTTAGTTCGGTAGAGAGAGGAGCTCGAGTAGTAAAGGTTAAACCTACACTTGGGTCACAAGTCAAAGGCACTGCCTCAGAGTTCCTCTCCCTGCAATCGCTCTCTATGTACTCGTATTCTAGTTAGCTTGTCTGGGACATTATATAAAAAAATATTTTGATGAAAAGACAAATTGGAGTTAAAATTACTTAGGTATACTTAAATTTCTCAAACACGGTACCCTAAATATATATAAAGCAATTTATTCGATTAATATCTAACATTTATCAGTATGGTTACTTTCTTTCGGCCGCTTATAATATAGATTTGGATAGCTTCAAATATGTTCACATCAAGTTATATACAATATGTGGAAAAGCTTATGATTTTACGTACAGTTTTAGGATATTATTGTGTTTTTGGCAAATCGAAATGCTCACGAGTTTTTGCGTTTATTTTTTGTTTTACGAATGTCGTTTTTACCTTTATCTGTTTATTAAAACAGTGGAGTTTAGTAAATTCGTTGAGTAGCTTGTACATATATAATACGACTGAATATGCCATTAATATTATGGCAGCGTTAGTATTTCAAGGGAACTATATGAAAAAAACATTTAAAATTCTTACAACTAGCGGAAAAGCCTTAAATACTGTATTTATTAACGTACCTTGGAAGATAAATTTATATTTCGTGGTCTTGTACTGTAGTAGAATCTGGTCTTTTGTTAGTTCAACTCATTTGGCCCCTTTTAGTCTATTTTTTTGTACTAATATAGTTGTTATAACGGCGCTATACCTAGATATATATACAAAAGTTCTAGTTTTTGACGTCTTATACCAAAGGATGACGCTCCTAAAAAGTAAACTTGAATGTAAATTTTGTACTGTCAACCTGATCGGCACGGACAGGATCAATTATAAAATAAAAAATATCAAAAAATGTTTGACGGTGTACAATATTCTGTTGGACTATGTCGAGAAATTGGACTACGAAATTGTGATATGGGTAAATAATTGTTGATAAAGATTGTACGTTCAAAAATAGAGAGAGATAGAGCTACAATTAGTTTAGCTTTTGAAAAACAAACTGACAAAATTTTAAAAAAGAATATTTCAAGTGTTTTCAAAATAAAAAGTGTGAAATACTAAAGATATTAATGGTAACTTAATTTATTTCATTTAAATTTTATAAAAATGTTTCAGTTTCTTTGGACAATATTTGTATACTTTCTGAAAACAATTGTATACATTTTCAGTATAATTTTTATAGTTACTTGTGAGGTAAGTAATATATACTACGTTTTCTAATATGTTTGATAATTTTCCGCTTCCAACTTGGTTACCAGCCTTATTTCGAATGTCGTTTAATCGATGTCGATTTAATCTACGTCAAGTGAACTACACCTAAAATAACTTATATTTGGAAATTTGTCAAAGACTAAAACTGTAAATATTGCCTAATTGTTAGATCTAAGCATGCAATTTATTTTTTACAACATGTATATCGCGACATTCGGATCCGAAACTCACCACATCATGTCGTCTCTGAACAAGACCTTCTTCTCATAGAAATAGATTTTTTCTTATCTTAGAAATAGATTTTCTCCATTTATTGTAGGGCCGTATTCGGGACATGTTAGATAATTAATTAAAAAATAAATATTTAAAGTGGAGAACGAAGTGTCACTCTAGATTATCTCTGACCACCGTGCTATGCAGGAAAAAGTGTGAAGCTTAATAATGAATCTATTTCATATTCAAATTCCTCATTTTTTTAAGAAATTGCTTGAAGCAATTAAGTCGCCTTTACATACATTACATATTAGTTGGGAGGATACTCTATTAAAGAAATAAATTCCGAAATTGTGTACCTGAATAATTAATAAACAATTTTTCGATACACGAGTTACATTTTATTTAATCGATCCACCAAATATAAACTTTCTTTCGAGACACCTTGTATATGTATTTTGTATGTAATGTTATTTGTTCCATTCGTATGGAACAAAGCATATTTTATTATTTTCCCGAATGCCTATTTGTTTCAGTATTCCAGGGCACTAAAAGCTATACCAAATACAATTTCATTAGTATTTGTAATAATAGTAATATCGATACCGATGATTCTATTTGAACTCACCAAAAACCAAGTAGATGGTATAAAGAAAGCGTTGTTAAATCATCTATTAGTGCAAAAAGGTATATTTGAAGTTTAAAAAGACTTTTTTATAATGATTGCATTTTAAAGACTTTACAAAATGTATATCTATATAATGAAAAACATTTTATTTATCATAATGAGGCCGTCTTGTAGCAGTGGGACAGCGTCTGACTATGATTGTGGTTTATCGTGGGTTTGAATCCCACTCGGTGGAATGATTATAATTAAATTTTTTCCATTTCTCCGCTCTGGTCAAAATGGCAAACCACGGCTGTCAGGTGTACCATGCAAAACTGAATGTCCCGAATTCAAGTGGATAGTGAAAAACGAAGTGTCTTGGCACAAGGTTTTCTCTGCCAACCCTGCTATGTGGTTAAAAAGAGTAAAGCTTTTTGTATATATATACATAGCGTTGTATTTAATCTGTTCTACACTTTCCACTCGAATTCATAATATTGTATGTTGAATAGCGTAACTCAACGACATGCTTTGTCTTATCAGAGAAACAATAATAATTTAAATATAATCATTCTCCCCAAGTCAGAATCAAACCCACAGCCAATCACGTTGACTGACGCTGTTCCACTGCGCGCTAGCTTTAGCATTATTATTATTTTTCCCAGAATAAAAATCACAAGCCTAAGTGAAATTTATACATAAATTTAATCTCATTTCAGATATTAACCTGTTAAATGAAACTGGCAATGCTTTAGAATACTTGAAGTTGAGGCCTTTCCAATACGACTTTTGCCGCGTCATTCCTATGGGTATATCTTTGCCGATTAACTTTTTGAGGGTATGCGTTACTTATGTTATAGTACTAACTCAGTTTAGATTTGCATAGATAAGAATTTACATTAATAATAAAATAATATTAAATATAATACATATACATATATATATATATATATATATATATATATTTTATTTTTAATTCCTTTAATTCCTAAGACGTTTCTTCTCAAAATTCGTATAAAAGTCTATGAAAGCAAGTTTTAACCAAAGCCAATTAAGCTATACATTCTTGTCGAACTACGTTGCCTTTCTCATATAATTTACATTATATAAAAATTTTGGTACTTTTATAAAAGTTAGTGAGCCTAGCCTTTGTTCGAAAAAGTCTTCGGGTGCTGATAGCGTATCTTAAATGAACCTGAAAATTATTCGTAAATGGAATCCATCCATCCATCCGCCTATCAGTACAACAAATGCAGTAGTATTAGGTATCCCTCAAAATTTGCAATTCTGCAGTCAGCATCAGTCGTAAGCAATTTGGTCGAATTTACGAAAGGATAGTACTATATCCGTCGAAATTATTATACGTTTATTACAACTTATATTTATTGATAGCATCTCTAAAGAGATTTTTTTACAAATTTCAAGCTATCCAAAGATTATTCTACGAACAATCGTTTGGCAAGAGAGATTGCTATTTATTAAATATATATATTTTTAACATTTTTTAAAGTGTTATTCGCAGACTTAGTAAATTTAAAAAGACATATTGGAAAACGTATAAAAAAACTGTTAATTGTGAACTAACAGTTAGAAGTAACTTCAATATCGATTAGTCCGACCTCTATTAATTATTTTGTACCGTAATAGATTTTAATAACACTTAATCAATATATGTGTATAGATAGGCACAAAAAACCTAGTGTTAAAACATCCACTTTCCGCCTGAAATGGAGACATTGAGTTTTGGCGGAACACAGCGCCGCATTTTGTCGTTTATTGTAACTAACTCTATCAATTGTAATGTAATATCTATTAAAAATTAAGATATTTATTAGGAAAAAATCCTATTAATTTAGGCTCATATAAGCTATGTCTGTCTGTCCTGTGTGAGAAGCAAAAAGCAAATGCCGGAAACAGTGTGAAATTCTTATAACAACAGCTAGTGTACTTTAAGTGTTTAGGTAAATTAATTTCATAAAAAATACCCCACTGGGGAAACGTCTGCCTGTAATCGCGATTTCTTGTGGATTCGATACCCACTCGGAGGAATGATTAAATTAATTATAAGATGAAATTCGAGACAACGCGCAATGTCTCGAATTTGGGCGGAAAATGGAGAATGGAGTATCTTGACACTAAGTTCTCTCTGATTCCCTCTAAAAGCATGTAGTATACGCTATACTGCTAAGTAGCAACAAGCGAGAAGTTGAAACAAAAAACATTTTCGAAATAAACAGTAATAATTACATCCAAAGAAAGAAACTCTTTATTTGTTTACTTATTAGAACATATGTATTTATTAGTAAATTTAGTTAACGATTATAACCTTATTATAATTTTAATACATCATTAACTACTTAGCATGGGTGACCTATAAAATAAAATAATTGAGCCCATCGTGGCGCAGTGACAGCGTCTGACTGGAAACGCGATTGTCTGTGGGTTCAATCGCCACTCGGAGGAATATATAAATTATTTTCATTTCTTCGCTCTGGTACTAGACGAAGCGTGGCGTTGACGACTGCCTCTCAACACGCAATGTCCCGAATTCCGACCGAGACCGCAGTGTCTTTACATTAGGTGCACTCTGACGACTATTGAAAAAAAAAAACTTTAATGAGACGATCACAATTAGTAAAAGACAATTGAATGCGGGCCAAAATTTTAAAAACCCTAATAATATCTTTGATTTTCGCGATTACTGCACATTTTGAAATGAAACTATTTTTAACCGGATTTATCGCGTGTAGTATTGGTATTCGCCAAATTGCAATAGAGAACACGGTTGGAAACTTTCTACCTCCTGGTAAACTTTCTACCCAATACTGAAAATTTTGAAGTCTCAATCCTACCACACCAGAAAGCAAGATAGAGTCAGCTCATTCTGCAAGAACCCAGGGCAGTACGAGAGGCAACTAAAAAAATCGATGGCGGTAGTTTGATATAATAATTGTATCAAATGACAGACAAATGCCTCCACATTCTACCTGTGCACACGGACTACTGTAAAGTGTTCGAAACGTCGGGTTTCTAAAATGTATTTTCAGCGATTTTCATGCGATTAATCCGTTTAAAAATAGTTTCATTTTAAAAACCCTGTCACAAACAATAATCTTAAAAGTATGCCATTTGCAATTAAAACAATTTCGCATACATTTTAGTACAACATGACTTATGACGTAAGCTGTCAGGTCAATGATCTTGCGATTAACATCTGGCGTTTCATTTAGTTTTACTCAACCGGAGATAATAGAAAAGTTATGTGTTTTACATATTACATATTAGTATTTAGTACACATAAAGAAAACAAACACTTAGTATAACTATTCGCATCTTCGTTGGTACTCGTGGCCTCATCAACCTGTATGTTGAACCTTATACGAAAGTGTACCTCAAACACACGGTAGTGTGTGTCGCAGTTATTATATTAATTTAATATTGTTTCATAAAAAATATTGGTTTTCTGCTGCCTTTTCCAAATAAACTAAAAATTTTCCAAATTTTATACTACTTCATCAGCATAATTGTCGTTTAGAGGTCGATGCACTTATAAATATAATGAGTCAAACTGCAAGCATTTTAATTTAAAAGGTACACAAAACAATCTTTTATTTAGAGATAATTGTTTAATGTAATTTTTTTTCTATACAAATTATATTTCTTTTATTTTTAATAAAATAAGTATACAGATCATCAAAGATCAATTCTGTGTCTAAAATATTAATTATGTTTTTATATGAACTATGAACTTATAACACATGTTGGTGTAAATGCAATGCCATGCCATGTCTCAAATTCTGGTAGAAATAAGAGAACTGAGTGTTGTGGCACTAGGTTGAAGGTGTCCTTTGCCTAACCTACTTACTATGCGGGATAAAGTGTGAATCTGAAGAACAAAACAAAACATATTTAAAAAAATGAAACACTTTAACACTTGAGCTTGTGACATTTTCGACGACGCTCTAATGCTCTATAACCATTATTCTTACAGTTGACACATAAATGTACCAGAAAGATAATTAGTAAAAACAACTTTTTGATCGATTTATACATAAAATTGCGGTGTTGAGTCCGCCTGTGGGATGCAGGAATTAGAGCGAGTCTGTTTTTTTTAATTTTTTTGATGAAACTTTTAAGCTTTATAAATGTAATTAATCTTTTTTTTTGTACTATAGATAAATGGTATTCCTTAACACTATGCTTCCTGGAAATTGAAAAAAGACATATTTAGAAAACGTATAAAAATTTTAACGCAACGGGATTTGAACCCGCGCTTCTTGAAAACCATTCAAGCGCTTTGACCGCTAAACCATGCGTTCTGCATCCAGCTACGTCGAAATTCTTATACGCTTATTACAACTATATTTGTTGTTAGCATCTCTGTAGAGAGATTTTTACAAATTTCTGCGACCTGTTTCTGTACCTGCTGCGGTTTTCAAGAGGCGCTGGTTCAAATCCCACTGCGAACAACTTTTTATACGTTTTCTAAATATGTATTTTTCAATTTCCCTAAGTGTGCGATTAAAACTTAAAAAAAGTGTTAAAAATATTTAATAAATAGCATTCTCTCTTGCCAAACTATTGTTCGTAGAATAATCTTTGGGTAGCTTTGGGAGGTATGCGATTAACACTTTAAAAAAAATGTTAAAAAACTATGCTCTCTATTTCTTAAATTTTGCATATACGAATATAATATGATATATAAATCAAATATTCTAATATCAAATGAAAGCACTCATATATTTTATGGACATCTGCCAACATAATTAGATATATCACTAGTATGGCTACTAACCTATTAAGTACTGTCCTAGATTTATAAGAGTAAACATATTAAATAGTTTTACGGTCTACGCTATTATAAGTCCTTGCGGGAATCCTAGTCCAGTTTTATTGCTTTCTTTTCTTTCGTAAAGCAGTAAAGGCAGAGAGAACCTAGCTTTAAAACACTAAGTTCTCCATCTTCTGCCTGAATCCGAGACATTGCATATTGAGTGACGGAACTCAATGCCGCGGTTTACCTTGTCACCAAAGCGGAATTATTTAAATATAATCCTTCCGCCACGTTGGAATCGAACTCACAACCATTGCGTATACAGTTAGAAACTGGCACTGCGCTGCGATGGCCTCATATTGAATATCTTGTGGGCGTAATGTTGGGTAATCGAGTCGAAAGAAGCTCCAACGAATGTATCAACTAGAAATTTATAAGAAAAGGCAAAAATTTAGCAGTTCCTTTAGATGTTAACTTCAATATGGCTAGCTTCGATAACGAAGTTCTAAAACATGAACTTCTTGAGTGTTGACTTACTCCTGACAGTCGCCTAGTTAACTGGCCCGAGTAGGTACTCGCTGGTTGCTTCCGCGTGCTACTCTTAGCAGGCTGTCGAAAGTACCCACCACCCTTGACCTCCCGTGGTCTCGGCTAGTGGCGGTCGAGGAGGAGCCCCGTGAGGTTTTAGTGGGTATACGGACAGCCTATCTGCCAATCTAGAATCCGACATAACCACGTCCGAGTCCCCAATCGGGCTGGCATCCGTAAAAGATTTCCTCACGTAAAATAAAAATAAATCCGGACAGTGCGACCATCACTCTGGAGCGTGCTGCCGTTCGTTTAGCGGTCGGTCGTTTAGCGGTCGGTCGTTTAGCGGCGGTACATTGGTGACCATCTACGATATATTATATGTACATATGTTACTGGAAACGTATGCCAATTTTCAATTTCAATTTTCTACCAAGAAATCTATTAATAGCCGCGCACTGCAGTTAATATCATAAATACAAAAGAACGCGCAGTCAAGAAAAGAAAATATAATATAATAGATACATTTTTAATTTCACACATTGCGTAAGTTAGTTGCGGTATTATATAAAAAATCGATTTTTCACACATTACCGGTATCGTATACCTATTCTACCCTTATACCAACTTACCACAGAAATTATAATATTTCTTTATAATTTAACTATTTTGTATCATTTTTGGCAGACTTGGATTCAGTAATAAAACGTGTATAGGAAAAATAGCTTTTCCTGCATATCAATTTATGCAGCGAGATTCTAACGTCACGTACGTATCCGTACGGAAGTCATCGCCTTAATAAAATTGCCACCAAATTATATATTTAAATTTTCCGCACCAAATTATTCAAAACAAAAGTTATTCAAAAGAAACATATAAATCAATGAATGTCTCTAAAGGTAAAAACATAAATATTAAATACTTCTATATATGTTAAGTTAATTGTTCGTAAATTGCACATAAACGAGGCGCCCTATCCAAACCTATGGAAAGTCATCATTAAAACATACAGTCAGCATGTAAAGACGTATGATATACGATATTTTTTATAATTGTATATGAAACAAATCGAAATTCTAATTACTGAAGTTCTATATTAAAATACAGTTATATACTAAAATACGAACTGGTCATGCAGTTTGATGGTTGTCAGTATTTATGTCACTCAACACGCAATGTCTCGTTTGCGGACGGAAAGTTGAGAACGGTGTGTCTTGACACTAGGTTCTCTCTGAAGTGTGTGAAAGTGTAAAACTTTAAAAAGTATAGATTTTTTTAATATGTAAATTCCGTAAATATTCATACAATTTGTACCATGGTCTGGCAACGAAACTATATAAAGAAGGCATCTTCACCTATTTTTCCGCATAGCAGGTAGTCAGAGAGAACCTACTTTTAAGATAGGTTGTTCTCCACACTCCATCCGATATCGAGACTAAGCGTATTAAACGGCGGAGCTCAACCCCGCTCTCTGCCTTACGAGATCGAAAAAAAGAAAATATAATCTCGTTAGTGGGAATCAAACCCACAACCACTCGCGTTTATAGTCAGACGATGTCCCAATGCCGCTATGTACGATACCCTAAACCATATTGCTGCTCAAAGCCATATTATATGGGTTATTTATAACCCATATAATATTTCAATTTCAAATAATTTTGCTAACGCTACCTGACTCACGAATTTAATATTCACTTGGCAACAGTACATACTCTGTAACGTTTAATGCAACGGCTTTAGTCATAGGGTTTTCCTCAATCGGTGGAAAATGCAGCAATAAAAATGTGTGTAATGTGTCATAATGCCTATTTCATCTAGTCTTTCCAAGTTTATATTGGTTCAAATTTACTCTTTATTGTTTTGAAGCAGGTGAATTAACTATACTTAGTCGTACTATTACAGTGTATTAGTTTAATACATTAATATAAAACCATTAAGATATATAAAGCTTATTTAATGTCTTGTGTGGTCTTCAGTGGTCTTCATTGGCTGCAATACAGTCCTTTAAACGTGGAGGCGCTCTTTCTACAGGAATTTTATTCACTGCCAATCGTATGGTTTGTTTTACGGACTCCAAATTATTATGGCGTTTAGAGCGGGCCTATTTTTCTAAAAGTAATAATAAATCTTAATCCAGTGGATTTTGATCAAGACTAGATGATGGCCAGCTTTCAGCTCTAATGAAGTCCGAGATAATCTTTTCCAACCAAGATTGGGTGGATCGAGTTTTATAACTCGGCGTCGAGTTCTGCTAAAAGGACCATTCTTGATTATTGAACATAGTGTTGTTAAGGGGCTTCACTACCTTCTCAAGAAAAATGCCGATGTTTTGATACCTTTTTCCCAAAAATATGGCTCAGTCCTTCGTAGTTAACACCCCACCAAACCATCACTGAAGTCGGATAATGTCCACGTTGTACTCTGTTAACTAATTGGGAAGCTTCTTTAGAGCTTTCTCCATAAGTAGTGGCAATTACATTATTTCCGTAACCGTAACCGAAATAATACAAAACCAAAGCAACCCGTAACCAAATACAAAAACATCGTTTTTAACTTCGAATATGACAGTAGCCTAAATACGAGCTATCAGTAACAGATTCCTTTAAAAATAAAAGCACCCGGGATGAAAGTAATATCAAACGATAAGAAATTAATAAAATAGTGACTTAAATTTACTTAAAATAAAAAAGACATATTTAGAAAACAGCATATTTTTCAAGAGGCGCGCGTTCAAATCCCGCTGCGTTCAAAATTTTTATACTTTTTCTAAATGTCTTTTTCTATTTTCTTTGTGTGAAAACACTTTAAAAAAATGTTAAAAAATATTTACTTAAATTACTCAATAATCAAATATCCGTAACCGAAATTATCCGAAATTCCTTTTATATCCTTGTCCGTATGTAGATATGTATAGACATTCGTATGCCATTTTGTTGAAATCTATTTTTGTTTGGAGTTTGATTTACTGAAGAACATTTAGATATTAAGTGAAGGCATATCACAGATAACCTAATAATAAATACTAATTATTTGCGTCATTATGCATATGAAATGTAACACTTTCAATTATATCACTAATGGCTTACCGCAACTATGTTTGCGTTAACTTAATGACCCTTTCAACATTTTTTAAAATCATAGATTTATATTCTATTAGTTTATTGCACCTCCCAAAATTATTTTTTCGTAAAAATATTCTTTTTTATTCTTAAAGACAATTTTTTTACCTTATATCTTATAGTAGCGACCCGCTCGCGGCTTCGCCTGCGTAAAATAACGACTATAAATATTGAATTTTTTCATCTCACTTAAATAACAAACTTTACTTAAATTTATAATTAAAATGATTGTTTCATTTTTATTTAAGAACATTGAATTAAAATAAACACTAAATGTTAACGAAAATTTACCAAGTCACAATAGTCGAAACAGCATTTAAATCGGCTTAGCCTTTTCTGAGTCACGTGCACGAACGCACCGACAAAGAGACAAACAGAAAACAAAACAAAAAACACAATTTTAGGTTCTATTACATTGATAAATGCCCCCCAATAAAAATGTTCTTATATATCTTCCAGCAATCAGCTTATTACATTTTTATTAAATGTATAGATGATATTGAAACTTCGAAACTGCAGGACGGTTGTGGGTTCAATTACCATCCAGGCAATGATAACCAATAAGTTTTCTGTCATATATTCCTTCATCACTTATCATCTCAAAGCAGATTAGAAATAATAATATTAAAAATACTTTAAATAACCCATTCTGCCATATACTTGATGTACACTTTTGTGTAAAGTGTCATACTTGTTGCTAAGCAACGCGTATTTACGTGATGCCATCACGGCGCAGTTACTAAATATTTATCCCACACGAGGTGGTTGTGTGTTCCATTCACACTCGGAATATTTATATATGACTCCATATTTCATTTCCGGTTTTGTATATTCTAACAAAACGCTGTCTTAAATTTCGCTTATTAGCACAAAGTGTCGTTAAAACTTGACTTTTTAATATGATATTAATTTTGACTAGCCTATTTGACTAAAACGCTGGAGGTCTGTACGAAAGATAACCATAAATCCCTTAAGTCAAACAACAAAGAATCATAACTCAATTACGTTTTCACATCAATATATAATACATCCTTTTGAACCCATTATCCAAATTGACAGTAAATCATTTTATTGCATCACGGGATTCGAACCTACGAGTACATCCTCATTAGAATAATAACATAAATGGTATGAAGCAATACTATAAGTTTGATCCTTTAAGGGGCGATAACGTGCCTATATTTGTATCTGGTACTGGCCCGGTGATTCATCGATCGTAAGTACTCTAGAGGTCACTAGTACACATCTGACATATATTCTTTTGTAAGGGCTTAACTATATTAATGACTAGAGACTCGCTCGCGGTTTCGCCTGCGTAAACTACACGACTGAACTATTTAGTTTTTTCGGCCACCCGCGTTTTCACTTGAATCTTTGGTTAAATTGATAATTTAAATGGTTGTAGCTTTTTTTGTTTATGAACCGATTGAAATTAAATAAGCAATAGTCAAAATTGTAAAAACAAACAGATAGATAGGAAAGAAAGTTAAAACTAATTGTTTTGGATTCTATTCTATTGGATTCTACACTAAATGGACGTACATGGAAGATATATGACAAAAATCATATATTTTTGTCATATATCTTCCATGTACGTCTGTACATTACATTTGTTACATTTTTATTAAATGTATAGCTAATAATAATTATTAAACAGTATATTGTTCTAGTACTTCGAGAAATTAAACAATCAATGCCTTATTAACGTAATATGCTAGTAAGATGTTAAAATTTTCTTATAAGAGACAGAAAGTTATTATTTTTGTGCATTTCAGTATATGTTATATACATCTGTATCTAAATATATATATATATATATATATTATATCAAAATATTTTATTTTGCTATACGTTGATTTTACTCACTTGTACAGGTTGGCTAGAAACATCTTTTTTTTGAGATAAATCAACTTTTCGTTAATTTTATTGGTACTTTTGCATTTACCTTATTTGTTTTTAAGTGCAATAAAGAACACATTGTGATCTCTTTTTTAGGGGGAGTACAGGCGGAATGATTATATTGAAATTATTTTTATTTCCCAGCTCTGGTAGGCGGCGTTGAGTTCCATCACTCGACATGCAGTATCTCCAATTCCGTAGTACGGAGAATATAAGAGTGTCCTGACACTAGGTTCTCTCTGCTATTTAAGATAAGGTGTGAAGCTACAAAAAAAGAAAAAAAAAACAGACTAGAGGCTGTACAAAAAAAAGATAGTTTAAAAATTATTTATAACGTTTAATTCGTCCTTAATTTCGATCAAATAAAATCAAGACATCAAATAATACTGTTTTTACCTTGTTCCCCTCACATTCATTCAAAAATATTCAACAATAACTTATGACACAGATAATAAGAAACTCGTTAGCAGTCCATGGATTCACTGTTCTTTTGAAGAAAGAGAAGCTTGGAGCAGTGCGTGGAACTTGGGACCCAAGTGTAGCTTGGGACCCAAGTGTAGCAGCTTAATTGGCCCCTTTTAGCATTTAAAAGAGGCTTTCATTCGCTTGCGAAAACAAAATTTTTACGTTACAAGATTTGAACCTCTTATTAATTTAAAGTAATAAACCTCCAGATGGAATACTAACTTCAGGGCCTCCTAAGTTTAATTTTTTTGCCAACATTTTTAATATATATAAAAATATTTACATATAAATATATGTTTTTACAATAAGACATACAAAAACAGAAAACAAACTTATGTATAAAATGATTATTACAATTTTATGATTAGTTAAAGTCCTCTTACATATTAAGTTTTTAGATTATTTATAAGTTATATGCGAATTTCAAAATATTGTAAAAAAGAGCGCTTCTAGTTTTTCTCGCAAAGTTGGGTAGAGAAAACTTACTGTCAAGAAACTGCGTTCTCCACTTTCCGCCAGAAATGAAGACATTGGGTAATGAGTGGCGGAACTTAAGTATAATAAGTTGTAATAAGTGTGTTTCGACGCAGCCTGATGTAGAACGCATGGCTTAGCGAGCAGAGCGCTTGGTCGGCTTCCAGGAGCCCCGGCTTCAAATCCCGCTGCGTTCAATTTTTATAAGTTTTGTAAAAAAAGCTTCTGTGCATGTCATTCTATACAAATTTAATGTATTTCTAACACATTATTATCCAAAATATAATATAATCTAAACGTTAATTATGCCAAGTTACTAATATATATATATATATATATATATATATATATTTAACATTTTTTAAAGACGTATTTAGAAAACGTATAAAAATATGAACACAGCGGGATTTGTACCCTTGAACGGTATTCAAGAGGCGCGGGTTCAAATCCCGCTGCAAATATTCTTACACCAGGCATTTTACAAGTCAAATAAAAAAAATATAAAATCATTACCAACTAAAATATAAATAGAAAAAAAAATACGTCATGATATGTATAAATTAATTTAAAAATATATCACATACTTAAATTACGTTTGTCTATCATAATTATACTAACAATATCCCCCGATTGTTCACGAATAAAACGAAAGCCCATATTATTTTATACAGTTAAGGAGAAGTTCATTTGATTTTATATTTTCAGTGTTTTCCAGTATTCAGGGCACAGGCACTTGTGGTCCGTCAAAGACTAGGGTTCGAACTGTATGCTGACTTTCTGTCATAATTTTATCTTCTATGCTCTTGGATTTTCCGTTGAAGTTCTTACTTATCACCAATATCTGTAAAAGAAAAACGTATATTATTAAGTTATTCAGAAAAATATTTGCGAAGTTGCTATGTACACTTCAATTTGTGTGTGTGTGTTAATGTGTAAAAATATGAGCGTGTAAAAAGTGTGTGCGTGTTAAGTGCAATATAATTAATTAAATTAATATAATTAATTTATATAGTCATAATTATTATACTTAGCAAGCAGTATATAGAGGATTATCAATGGAGTGTATCTGTCAGTATGTATTGTTATATAGTTGTATTTCGGTGTATTACTTTCAGGGTAGGTTAGACTTACACTAGTCACTCCGTTCAAAAAAAACTTACTTACTTAAATATTAAAATTAACCCTATATATATATTACTAGCGACCTGCTCGCGGCCTCTCCTGCGTACACTACACAATTATAAGATTAAATATTATACATAATACCATGTGTTTTTAAGAAAATTTTAACGCAGCGGGATTCGAACCAGCGCCTCTTGGAAACCGTCTAAGCGTTTACACCGCTATGCCACGCATTCTACATCCAGCTACGTTGAAATTCTTATACGCTTATAACAACTTATTTTTATTGTGAGCATTTATCCTGTATGTTACTTTAGACTCTAAACGATTTATATGCAATAAATCATTAGTTTCTATTCAGTCGTAGTTTATATAGTAATTTCATATTTTATATCGAATGTCAGGATAAAAACAATTCTGTATGTACTTCTGGATAATAAGCTGTTACCTTGTTAAAATTCATTTATTATTATCCAGTACTTTTTACATGATTGACGAACATAGTATCCAACAGACAAACAGACATACAAAAATTCTACTGAGTGGCTTTTTAGCTTCTGTTATCGATATATTTACGCACCCAATCTACTCTTTTATTAAATATAATTATATATATATATATATAGATTATGTTATATTTTTCTTCAATGTAAAGTTGAATAACCTAGTAGTACAACATTAAATATTTGCCCAGTAAATAACCAAATTCGGGCTAACACGGGATCTAATTAGTCCCCTTGTTTGCAGAAACTAACAAGCTGTGTTACGTTCAAATACACAAAGGGGATGTAATAAGTATGTATATATAATTTAGAAAAAGGTCTGCCTTTTGGCAGAATTACTTTTGGGCAGAGGCGATTCAGTGCAGTTTGTTTTCAATTATCTGCAGAAAATTGAATAGTCTATGGCATATTAAGTTACTTCATTAGAAGTCACTACTATTTTGAAGAAGAATTGTAAGATAATCTATGAAATTGATTTAAAAATTGGCAGACATGTCCGGATCGGATTATAGTATAGGTTTATGTGAGAACAAACCTGATGGTAATTGCCAGGCAGGCCTAGAAAATATGTAGGATTTTGCTCTGTGGTATTAAGATTCAAATATCACGTTTACAGACTATGAGAACACTAAAAGTAAATAGTAAAACGCCATAAAAAAATATAAACTTACCGCATATAAACCAGTGGCAACACCAATAAATGCACCCACTAGGACATCCCACCAGTGATGTCGATGATCAGTTATTCGCGTAAGTGAGCATATAGCTGCGTAGGCGAGACAAAGTAGCTGCAATATTGGTACTAAGAGTACAGTACGGCTGTGCCAGCTGAAAGCCCGTTTCTGGAGGTACCACTGTTAAATAATAGAAAGGTTAAATTGGTAGATTTATAAAGTTAAGTGTAGTTCCTGACTTAATTTTTGAGAAGGTCGTGACTTCGACCCCTATCCCAGGTGGTAGCTTTAGCGGTAGCGGGTGGTAGCTTCAGTATAACTGGTAAACTTATTTTTTTCAGCTTCACGTTATACCCTGGTAGAAGAGTAGTCTGAGTAAATTTAGTCAATCTGTTCTCCAATTTCCGCCCAATATCAAGTATATCCTTCATATGCACTAAGTTAGACAACGTGCCACCATAATGTTTGCACTATATATATTTATATGGAAATAGTGAAATCTTCTATCAGTACTCCTTTACACTCCCCCAGGTAAATTTATATAACTACTTTGTACGAGTGGAATATATGAAGACCGAAGGCAGATAGGACCTAGTTTTAATATAGTCCCTTCTCGATTTTTATATTATAATCGTACCTATTGAAAAAGTAGCTTAAAGTGACTACTTACAGCAATAAACATCCCACAGTAAACAGAAAGCGATGTATGTCCAGACGGGAAGCTGTGGTACGAATCTGTTTGGTACCACTTTGGGAATCTGGTTGACGTACACTGGAACGTACTAACGTATTCTGATCTGCGGAGAAAAGATTAAGATAAATGCAATTCTTAAAAGAGAAACCAGGCCAAAAGAAGAAAGAATAATGCAAGAAAAACACTTGTATGAGCCAGGATTTGGAAACTAAGATTTGTAGCTCTTAATGGAGCTATACGTTTATAGCCCTCCACATCAAATTTCAACGCTGTTATATTCTTTTTTTTTAGCTTCAGGCGTATCAGGATAGACGATCTGTTATCCAATTTTCGCCCATAATTGAGACATGGCGTATTCAATGGCGGACCTTAGCCTACTTTTTTATTATAACACTTTTAAACATTATGATTTTTTTTGTATTTACCGAAGACGTCACTAGCCTATCGTTTATTCTATATAATAAGCAGCTAGATGGCAAAGGATGAAAACTCTAAGCACATAAAACTTTGGCAAAACAAGACGGCAGAACAATTTTAGACTAAGTAATGAAAGCTGCCGTATCGGAACTGTCTTCCAAAACTGCTCTTTGCTCAATATCAGTCATAATTTATTGAATATTTTTATTGGTTTTTATAAGGAATTAACAAGAATATCTTAATAAGTTCTTTGAGTTCACGATTATTACACATTTTGAAATGAAACTATTTTAACCGGATTAATCGTGTATAATTTTGGTATTCGAAAATTATACAATAATTATACAATTATTATATTAATAATTGTATCAAATGACAAACAAATGCCACCTCAGTCTACCTGTGACCACGGACTACTGTAAAGTGTTCGAAACGTCGGGTTCCAAAATGTATTTAAGAATATCTTACCCATTGCAAGTTTTCGCTGCATCCGGTTCACAGATATCAAAGAATGTAGGCCTTGGACTTCCGGTAATGCCCTTCATTACCTCAACAAGGCCGAGGTTAAAGAACATTCCGTAAAAGTAATTTCTATATAGTATCGCTGTCCTCCTTGCAGAGTAGTCAAGCTTTGTTCTTATTGAATAAGAGGATTCCAAATGTAAAAGCTCCGTGAGGAAAATCTAAAAAAAAAATTATAAGCTAAATACGAGAACATTTTTAATATCAACTTAATTTAAGCTAACGTTACACATAACGTGTAAATTAAAAGAAACTGAAATTGGGGTCTTGTGGCGCAGTGTGGCAGCGTCTCACTACGCAATGTCGTCTAAATACGCAATGATAGAGGATTCAATTCCCACTCGGGAGAATGAAAATGTAAAATATTTTCAAGACAAGCTAAATACAAAGCGCGGTGTTGACCTCTGCCACTCACGCAATTTGTCCCATTCGGGTGGAAAGTAGAGAACGGAGTGCTTAAACACTAGGTTCTCTCTGACGAGTTTAAAAAATAAACTTAAAGGAGCAAGTCTATAATTATATCCTAGTCGTACGTCGACAATGGCAATACGTCATCGTATAGAATTTTTTTTTTAAATGTGTAAAACGCATAAGACAATAAAGTTGTGGGTTCGATTCCTGCCCGAGGGAATTTCAATCAGTGTAACCTGTGATAACATAAAAAGCCGCGTGGAGTTCACACATGACATCGCGTTGGAATTTATTTCGGTTGGGTAAAATGAACTGACATACAAAATTAAGTCTATTATTGTTGGTTGCCTAACAAAGATAAGTTCTAGTGATAAGGACGCCGTTGCACAAGTATTTTAAGTATACTATCTAAATAATTAGAGTTTATTTTATATATTAATAAATATTATTATTATTATAAAAACAAATGCTTAACTTACAATAAAACAGGGTAATAAGATTATCGTTGACAATATAACTCCCATAGACACAGTGTCTCCCTTGAACGGGAACGAGAGTGCGGGATCGTTGCAGTAAAATCCATTTTTGTAGTGAGGAACCACTCCCAGCTCGAACAAAACCACGAGAATGGAAACTGTAAAAAACGAGGGGAGAAATTAAATTATAAGTATTAATTAAAATTGAGGCCGTCGTGGCGCAATGGGACAACGTCTGGCATATAATCTGACATATAATATATACATATAATAAAAAGGTTACTGATCGCCTCTCATCTGTACATGGAAGATATACGAAAAGGAATATTATTGAGGGCATTTATAAATTTAACTGTTTGTCTATGCGTTTGTGCACGTGCAGCAGCTATTGTATTATGGTAACCTTTCCTTAACATTTAGTGTTTATGTCATTTAAATCGGTTCATAAATAAAAAGTTTACAACCATTTAAATTGGATATTTAAGCAAAGCTTGTGATTTAAGTGACAACGCGAGCTACTAGAAAAACTTAATAATTTAATCGTGTAGTTTACACAGGCGAAGCCGCGAGCGTATCGCTAGCTCATAAATAATTCATATGATTGAAACTATAACCTATATGTATAAAAATAAGGTTTTAATGGTAACTTAGAAGAATTGCTACTCTCTGTCAGCTCCCGCAAATTCCGCCGGAGCAGGTTTTAAGGTGTAACTAAAAACCAGCGATGATTGAGACGTTAACCTCAAGCATCATTAGCTGAGTTAGCTTGAGTTTTTGTCATGGGTACTGTTGTGGGTTCGATTTCCAGTCGGAGTAATAATTAAATCTAAATTATTAGGTATCAAGACAAAGTATTTTGCTTGCCACCGCTCAACATACAATGTCTTAGATTCGGGCGGAAACTGGAGAAAGGAACCTTGACATTTATTTCTCTCTGCCTGCCCTGCTGAAGAAAAATGGATGCGGGAGAAAAATGGATGCGGGAGAAAAATGAAGGTGAAATTGAAAATGTTCCTTTAGATTTTATTGAAGTGCAGTTCTATTGTAATGTCTAGATGAATGCAACGGTAGAAGTGTTGAATCCAGCCGGAATAATATTAATAATGAAGTTACATCTGTATTTAGAGTAGATGTTTTTTACAGTCAATATAAGTGGAGAATGGATTGACTTATTCAGTTTAGTTTGGTTTAGTAAAAGAAAATACGAGGGAATTACTTATACTCTTAAACCTATTGCGTTTTCCATTTTCGATATATTTTAGAAACATCATGCTAGGTGGCGGAGCTAAACGGCGTTTTTTTATTGAACCAAATCGGGGTAATATATTGCAAATATAAAGACTTTCCCAATCGTATAAAATGTTGAGATACCACCTAAAGCCTATGCCATTTGAAACGTGTCCAAGAGACGCAGGTTCGAATCCTGCCTGCTACGTGAAAATGTTTATAGGTTTTAAAAAAAAATAATTATGTAATTCTTATTTCAAAACTAAATACGTCACTGTCAGTCGTCAGTCTGAGCGTAAATTTTGTGAGCAATTACGCAATTGTCTCATCCGGTGTTCTCGACATTGACTTTGAACTGGCTTGAAAGAAGGAAGCGAGGGCTTCCGTGCAAATTGGCTAACGACCGATGTCAAAATCCCAAAGATCATCTATCTCTTGATTATTATTTTGAGGTCTTTATCCATGTTGTTTCGTCTATTTTCATGTTTCAGTAGGTTTGAATGTCGTTTTAAATTACTTCCTTGTAGTCCAGTAAGAAACGAAGCAAATATTTTTTAAAACATACGTATGGTTTATAGTATAGTCTCATTCTCACTCTCATGGAACGCATGGTTTAGCTGTCAGAGCGCTTGGATGGGTTCCGAGAGGCGCGGGTTCGATCTTGCTGAGGTAAAAGAATATACGTTTTGTTAATATGTTTAGAGTTTCTTAAGTGTGTGAATAACACTTTGAGAATGTTAACAATATTCCACAGTGTTAAGCTGCTAAGTTTATATTAGGATCATAAAATGTATTTTAAAATTAAATATATTATATTATTTAATAAATGTTATTTTAAATTTTAAATTTATATATTTTTTACAATTTGATAGTTCTTCTTAGATAACAGAATTACGTATCAAGACTACGCTTCATATAGGGCGGAGCTCAACGCCGTATTTTATATAACAAAAGTGGGATGTAATAATTTAAATAAAATCAACTCGTAAAACCAGGATCGAACCCAAAACTAATCGATTTTAAATTCAAACGCTGTCCCACTACGCCGCAATGGATTTCCATAAGTACTATTAAGTAAAGTATATATTTAGATACTGTAGTAGGATATTGCATAATAAATATAGGTGGGCTAAATTGTCGTTCCCATCTGAGTAGCTCCTGCATTTAGTCCCCATTTAATAGTCCAATTATATAATTGATTTAATCTATTGTTTTATTACAAGTATTATCCCGGATAAAACGATTATTTAATGGAAATGCTTAATGCGACTCGATATAATTCTTTCAATTTCTGTATATTCATAATATGTTAATTTATAGGTACCTACTACAAGTCATTGCCCGCAATTTGCCCGTATTTTCTGCATAGCAGTACTCTACATCCGCTTGTATCGGCAATATTGCGTGTTAAGTGGCGGAACTCGCCGTGCTCTGTGTTGTCACCAGAGCGGAGAAATTAAAACAATTTAGATATAATCGTTTCGAAATATCATATATTTGATTATGTGCATATTACATAGTTGAATATTAACCTAAGTAACTATTTAAAACACAGGAAAGAATTTTGAAGAAAAGAACGACAGTGGGATTTGAACCCGCGCCTCTTGGAAACCGTTCAAGAGAGGCGCGAGTTCAAATCCTGCTGCGTTCAAGTTTTTTATACGTTTTCTAAATATGTGTTTTTCAATTTCCCTAGTGTGCGAATAACACTTAAAATTGTTAAAAATATTAAAAAAAAATGAGATTTTTTTATCATTTGGTTTTTATGTAAATATGTGTTCAAATATGTATGTATGATATGTATCATATATGAGTCATTTCCATGGCGTAATTAAAAGATTTTTAATATAGCACTATAGCGAGAAAGAAAAATATATATTAGTAGTTTCACACATAGCTGGGTATTCAGAGAGAACCTAGTGTCAAGACACTCCGTTCTCCACTTTCCTAACTTACTTTTTAGTTTAAATCGATCAAATTGTACTGTTTATTGAACAGTTATATTGTATTTAAAAAGATTATTAACAAATACTGTATAAAAATGTTCCAAAATTTAAATTTTCACACGATATATTTAAAAAAGTCAATCTTACATACTATTATACAACTTTTGGTCTAACAATTGAATAAACAACAATATCCTACCGCCAATTTAGATTATGCAATGTGTGTAGAACGCAGATACAGCCCTATTTCTATGTAATTTAGAAGAGCTAGTGACAACTTACGTCGCTCTCCGTACACACGTGGACATCAACGTGGCAAAGTAAAATTGCAAATTGCATTCTAGACGTTGCGTCATATAAAACATCCTGTATATTGGATAGCTGTAACGAGTATATTTGTAAACAACAAAAGTTTTGACTATTGTATATATCTTTTAATTTACGGATAGAGACGTTAGTGAAGGGTCACTCTGTATAATATTTTACAGATATTTAAAGTATGTATTACGAGAAATATATTATAACTGGGCACCAAATAAATACTAAACTAACTGTAGTAAAAAGAATATGCTTTAAATAATTTTCTTATAAACTTCAACTTGGTACTGGCAAGGACATTAGGTTTGTGTGTGCCATGTCCTAGATACAATATAATACAAATACAATACGATACAATACGACAAAATAGAAATACATACGATACAATAGAAATACAATACGATACAATAAAATAAACTGATATCCTTGTCAGGGAAACTAAGATAATGAGGAAATAAACTTGAGCGTGTTTTTTTTTTTTTTAGATTTTTAATAAACGAGACGCAGTTTTATTTATTGACAAACATTACATATTGAAATAAATTATATTAATGACAGGATTTGGATTGCCAAATTACGAAAAAAAATTCCGAATTGAAGTTTAAGTCGTAATCAACGTTTGTAAGGTAAGGCACTTGCTAATTATGCAACGATGTGTTTTTACTTTACACGTATATATATAATAAATTAAATTATTTATTATTAACATTTTAAAGTATTAATTACACACTTAGGAATTTGAAAAACATATGTAGAAAACGCATAAAAATATGAGCGCAACGGGATTCGAACCCGCGCCTCTTGGAAACCGACGTTGGACTGAATTGCTTATGACTGAATTACTTATTAATATTTCAATAAGTTTTTATTTGTTTCTATATAAGCAACAAAAGTATTTTCCCTCTTTCGACTTACCTTATTTTATCAATATTATCTATAAATACACTTACTTACGTTATCAAATATATTCTTTGACGCCTAAATATTTGTTTTTATTTGTTTATTCTTTTGTTTTGTTCATTTATTTGAAGATATGTTTTTTGTTTTGTAATTATGAGATATTAATTTAGAGGCTATAGTGGTGTAGTGGCAGAGCGTCGGACTGTAAGCACAATGGTTATGGTCTCGAACCCCACTAGAAACGATTGTATTGAAATTATTTTAATTTCCCCGCTCTGGTAGAACCAAGCGCTGCGTTGAGTGCCCTTAACACGCAATGCCTTTTGGCAGAAAGTGGAGAACGTAGTGTCTTGACACTAAGTTCTGTCTGCGTAGAAATATATTATTTATATTGGAAGCCTTTAGTATTGATTTGTATTAAATAATAAGATGTACATTAAGTCTTAATTATTGTAAATTGTAATTTTTTCGAATTACATTTTTTAATAATTTCCTTTATAAACTTTTTAGTACAAACATATTTTGAAGTCATCTACTTTGAAACAATATCAATGTATGTTAATATATATACCTACCTATGTAAATACGCAAACGTAGTGGCGGGCTATAACTAGTAGTAATATAAAGAAATAAATTTATTAGAAAGCAATAGAAATGGAGGACGGAGTGTCTTGATATTTCATCTGAAAGAATACGGAAATTCGGATAGCAAAACGTAAATCAGTGTGCAGCTACTCTTTTAGAGTTAAAATAAGTTCGCGCTATTCCACAACAGATGGCGTTACATGCCCTGTTATTTTTATGCAATATTTGATAGTAATATATTAAACAGTAAGTCATTAGCTAATTATTATGCCTAATAGATTAATATACATAAACTCAATAATAAATAAATTATGGAGTATTCTATAAATTTTCAAAGTCTGATATACTGTTTATATATGATTTAGTTAAAGTTGTATTTGGTCGAAATTAGAATCAAGTACATCATACTACATACATACGCCCATAAAACACATTAAATATCAATTAAACTAAATAACCACCATTAAATAATTAAATTAAAGGGCAATCATTTAAAAATATTGCGAAGAAAGCGAACGATAAATGATTAAAGACCGTAATAGTTCAATGTAATGTACCTATAATAATAGTTAATTTATACCTTTTACCAGTTATCAATAAGTTATCGCCGCCTTCTATTACAGTTATAAGGTAATAGGTGTTGTAAGGTATATTTTTAAGAACACGCTGTATAATTTTTAAGATCACGCTGTATAAAGCATAACGTGGTAAACAAAGATAACCTAGCGTAGACACTCCGTTCTCCGCTTTCTTGCCGAAATCGAGATATTGTGATAATAATTTTAAATTGCGTGTTGAATGGGCAATGTTGACATATCTAATATGTTATGGGGTACGGCTAGAGAACCCAGTGACGAAACACTCCTATCTCCACTTTCTGACAATGCGTGTTGGAAGAAAAAATCTATTTCCCCACTCTCTCTTACTTATAAATCCAAAAAAATATAAAAAAAATCGAGAAACGTCTGTTCCCTGATAACCCCGATCTTTTCAGTGATCATTTGAAGACAACAATTGCACCTTTATTACGATCTTAAATATTCATTTGTATACTATTAAGTTTCCGTTCACACTGTATTTTTTTATAGTTTTTGTTTTAATGTGACTGCGATTGCGTGCATTCTGCCATACTTGCTTGCTTATGCGTCACGGTGGGGTCGACACATGTGCAGCACAATAACTGTTTTAAAAATGTTTTATTACACAGTTATAGCACAATGGAGCGTAAACAGCGTAGTCAGCTTGGGGTTCAAATTTAGAATTTTTTTAATAAAATGCTTGGTTAGATAAATGGCGATCTTGAGTTCCGTAACTCACACAATAACATTCTTTGTTTCAAAAATGTACCTAAATTAGCCTCGTGGCACAGCTAGGATATCACTGAGTCGTAATGGTCGCAGCTTCAATATATAAAGCAAGTTATATACTATACTATAACGTGTGTGTCGCTTAATACAAATTTGTATGTCAGAAATATGATACATGTAATATTAATTTTAATTAATGTAATATAATTCAAATAAACTTTTATATACATGAATTTAAGCTTTGCCAAATTTCATACTTCTCCGTCTGCATGATTTTCGTAAAAATTATTTTTCTTTTGCAAATTAAATATTGAAAAATATTATATATTATGTGTATTATTATTATTATAGTATACTTATTTAATACTTCAGTTTAATATTTCTTTGAAAATCTATTGTTTTTCCAGCGTCAAGCCGTTATTCACCCGCATAGAAGAAAAAACCTAGTGTCAAGACTCTCTGTTTTCTAATTTCCGCCGTAATCCAAGACATAGCGTTCAAACCCCTCAAATCCGCCCTTTTTCTTGTGACCACAGCGGAGAAATAAAAATTATTTCAATATAATCGCTACCTCGAGTGGGAATCGAACCCACAACACGCGTATACAGTCAGCCACAGCTTTTCTATCTGTTTTAATTCATATATGATTTATAATTTTAAACTGCAGTTAATTTTTATAATAAATTGTAAGTAATTTATTGGTCACTAAAAAAGTAAATTACATTCTTAAGTTATTTATTTCAAAAACTAATTTAGTTCTTCATGACTTAATGAGTAATTTGAAAGATTGTGCATTAACATTTCAAATATTAACATATTGATGGGTTGATTTCTTACGTTAGTTAGTTATATTTTACGTTTTATGACTATTTACGACTAAATTCTAAAATTAATGAAGCTTTTAGAATTTGAAAATATATCTATTTAAAAAAAGAAGAAAATTGTGCAAGATTACAAATTTTGTATTTTTACGTTCGTATTCTGTGAAAACCGCAGAGTGCCGTATCACTGCCCTTTTTCATAGTGAATTTACTTTTAAATTGATATTTTTTTTTTATTATTAATATTTAAATTTAAAAATTTATTTTTAATAAAGCTTTTATATAGCCATGAATGCCATCATAGTTCTGGTATATTAAAAAAAAACTATATATATGTGTATGTATACATAAAAATGAAAATGTAAGCGAGAAATATTCATTTGGTTAATGAGTCGAAATCCCGAAAACTGAGAGAACCTAGTGTCAAGACACTCCGTTATCCACTTACCGCCCGAATTTGGGACATTGTGTGCTTTGTGGCCGCGTTTCATCTTGCCACTAGAGCGGAGAAATAAGAATAATTAAAATATTGTAATTCCCACTGAGAATCGAACTCACAACCATAAAATCAGACGTACATACAGATAGAGTAACTCTCATTGTATTTATACCTAATATTAGTATGAATTTTGAAAATGGTTCAATGTTTGTTATCCTATCGATAGTTTGCATTAAAGATTTTTAATCTTATTATTATTAAATAATTGATAATAGTTCTTAAATAATTTTAAATATATAAAAGTACTCGTTCTATATATACTTACATATAAAGCTCTATATATTAGTTTATACTAGTAATATAAAAATATATATATAAAGTATAGCTTACCAATTAAAAACAACGGCAGATCAACGCCTAGGGCCCAACATAACTTGTGCCTCCTCCCATTCTTGCCTTTCACACTCTGCAGTTCCAAGTCTCTCCTCTGTAACAAATTATATTTGATTAATTAAATAGAAACAAAACTATCCCGTTCGAAATCGAACTCAATGGAATGGTATGGGTTCGAATTGAGTCAAAATAAAATCCAAATGAAAAAAAAAATGTAGAGACTCTCTGTAAATATTCTCTTTCTTATACAAAGAGAAAATGAAAGCCATAACTATTATACAACTTTATACCAACAAATTATATATTACTTTACTAGTATCCATTAAGTAATATAACCTTGAAACTCCATGACTTTGACAAACACCTCAAGCTTAAAAGCTTACAAGGTCACTCACTCAACCTTGGGTCCACGTCCTTCTACTGAATCCTTATAAACGCTATATTCGTATGTTTTAATTTGCACTTGTTGTTATTATATAATCCATACTTATAATATTATAAATGCGATAGTAACTCTGTCAGTCCGTCTGTCTGTCGGCTTCACAGCCAAACTGCTGGCCTGATTGTGCTGAAACTTTATATATAGATACTTGACGGGCTTAGAATAAACATAGGCTATTTTTTCTTCCATTTTCCAAAAGCGTTTTACGACAAATTCGCTGAAAATCCGCGCGAGTGAAGCCGCAAGCGGGTCGCTAGTATGAAATATGGGGAAAATGTGAAATCAATAGAGATAATATTATTATAAATATGTTTCCTTTATTATTTTAGCTAGAGTTAAGACCTGCCGTTTTTCGTTTTTGAGTATTTCAGACATTGTGTGTTAAATAACGGAACTCAACTCCGCGTTATATCTTTCAAGGGCAGAGTTATAAAAATAATTTAGTGCCTCTAACAATCTAGTTACACACCACTTGCAAATTAGTTACGAAGCGTGACCAAGTCGCTGTGAAATATATAAATAATTCCAAGAAACTCTATTCTCTCCGTGTTTCTCAAATGTATACACAAACACACACACAACTCTATATATATACCAACGCCTAGTTTTGTCTTGAGAAAATGGAAATTACTTCAATATTAATATTTTCTCGAGTACGTATCGAATCCACTACCATCGCTTTTACAGCCAGACCGACGCTGCATAACGATAGAAAATTTTTTTGTATTGTATTACTATTTCGACAACTAGAGCTTTTCACAGTCGTTCTAACAAAAAGTATACTCGTACATATAAGAAATTTACTTTATAATTTCTAACATCTTATATAAGTTATCAGAAGGGTCGTGTTGACCTTGGCTCGTTCGTTTCGCCCTTAGATCAACGACCTTAGGGCCTAATGACAACCGTTTACCGTCGAATAGTAAAGAAAATGCTTAAACGAGCTTTTAGAACTTAAGCGCTTTTGTCGAAATGCCTTCCTATTTCCTAAATTATGTGATTAAAACTTTTAAAGTAATAAATTATTTGGTTATTTAAGTTTGAAAATAAGTTTTTGATATAATGCACTTTTCTTCTAGCGACATTTTGTACTAGCGACCCGCTCGCGGCTTCGCTTGCATAAAATACATGATTAAGCTATTTAGTGTTTTCGCTCGCCCGCGTTCTTTAACTTTTTTGTTTACCAACCGATTTAAATTAAATAAACAGCAAATGTTACGGGAAGTTTATAACAATACAATAGTTAAAATAGCATTTAAATTGGTTTAGCTATTTTTGAGATTAGCGTGCACAAATATATAGACAAACAGAAAAGATATTTAAAATCATTGTTCTGGGTTCTCTATGACATTGATAAGTCCCCTAATATATATATATATATATATATATATATATATCAATCAATAAGCGATCAATTATATTTTTATTATATGTATAAATTATTAATTCACATTCAGATTTGTCGGACAATACAGAGAGATATAGAGTCCTGCTACTTCCATGCGCAATTCAAGTGGCGGTACTCAACGCCGCACTTTGTATTACCAGAGTGGAGAAATGAAGATGTTTTAAAAAGTCGTTCTCCGAGTGGGAATTGCACCCACCATTGATCGCTTATTTTTAACAATTTGAAGTGTTATGCGTTGACTTAAGAAACTGAAAAAGTATTTGTTGAAAACGTATAAAAATTTTAACGCAGCAGGATTCAGACCCGCGTCTCTTAAAAACAAAATTTTTTAACTTATACTTAAATCTTGTACTAAATGAAACCAAATCATAATAATCAATAATATTAACCTTGAAACAAACTGTTACAGCTAATTTATTTGTTTCATTAAAGTCGTATGTTTCTATATGTTTTGACAAGGCAACGCGTATTTTACGGGTATTTTAGTCTGCCTTAACCTACCTTCTAGTTATTAGAGGTACTTAAAACTACTGTATACAACAATATATGGTACAATAGCAGCAAATTAGATTAACAATGTTAAGTGCCTATGTAAGAACACCTGTATAAAGATAGCGATATCTAGTCCATTTCATGACTAAGCGATCAATAATATAAAAAAAACATGTTGTCATTTGGCATTTCTTAAAAAAACCTCTGATTCAATATAAATTCACTGAAATTTTCAGTTTCATTGAGTGTGAAGGTCAAGGGTTTAAATTCTAGCTGGGGGAGTAGTTTGTTTCATAGTTTTTTCGCTAATATAATTCATATTTTATAATATTCCACAATAAAGCAATATGTTAAAGAAATAAAGAGATTATTTTAAATACAAAGACAAAGTGAACTTTTCTTTCTTCTCTTTTCTAAAACCTTGAACCCGCGCACCTCTTGGAATCCGCCCAAGCGCTCTGACGCTAAGCCAATTAAACATTCAATTCGCCCATTCATCCTCCACGGAAAGTGTACATTCATTTACTACATCACTTCAAGGAAATACAGTTATAGTTCTACGAAGTTACTACAACGTGTACTTCAACGAATGAAAAGCTCACGCGTAAGTTAAGCCCCATTTACATTAATTTAGGTCAATAATTGACGTACTGTGATTAATACTAATTAGAATTGAAACAGTTTAGTGGAATAGGGACTGACTGTAAACGTTTCGTTTCGAATTGGTCGCTGGTTCGATTGCTGATCTACTAGTTAGATAGTTATATTAGAAAGGTCTTTCATTTTCGCGATTACAACATTTGCATTTAGAAATTAAATTATGTTTAACCGGAATAATCGTATATAAGTATATTAAGCGTATATTATTTGTATTCGAAAATACATTTTAGACACCCGACGTTTCGAATAGTTTACAGTAGTACGCGGTTACTGAGCAAGAATCAAAAACTGTAAAATCGTTGGCGGCAGTTTTTTATAATAACTGTATAAACTGACAGACGAATACCCCCTCAGTCTACCTGTGACCACGGACTACTGTTCTACTAAGTGTTCGAAACGTCGGGTTTCTAAAATGTATTTTCGAATACCAATAATATACGCTATTAATCCAGTTAAAAATAGTTTCAATTTAAAAATATTAATAAATGGTTTAAATTAAATATTTCTCTATATTTCCTTTTACATCATTGTTTAGGTTAGAATATTTTGCAAGTATTTCACTTTTGCTAGAGATTCGTATATATAATTATACACAGTTACAGTCTGATTATAAAGTACTGGGTTTCCTCGAAAAAAATTTAAATCTTGATGTCCTAATTTATATATACATATTTTTCTATAACGTCTGTCTGTATGTATATAAAGTCATTGTATATATTCAAGAAGTTTATTACCTATTTTAAAATTATTTCATATCACGTCCTATCAAGACAAAGCGCGGTGATGAAAGTCGCCACACGCAATGTCTCGATTTCTCAATAGAGATTTTAATCCAGAACCATCGCCTTGACATTGTCAAACTTTAACCACAAAAGTATGGCGCTTATAACAGTTGGTTACAAGAGCTAAACAAAAAGCATCTTCATCCTTTTTTTTATTTTTCAAAGAAATGAAAATAATTTTGATATAATCATTTCTCCGAATGATTGATGTTGGCATCGAACCCACTACCAATTCTTGGCTTTTACAATTTAATTGACTTAATAATAACCTGCATAGATCCGTACGTAGCGCAACACTGCATTTTAGCTTTTTAAATTGTTTCAAAACTTACACAAAACAAATTTTATTCTCACTAATATTTTACAAAGACAGCAATGTTGTAGGGTTTTTACGAATCGACTGCAATAAAGTGATTTAGAATGTATGACTAATATAGTAATCATTTAATATTTTATCTTATCGCAAATAATATTGAATGTTGGTAAAAAGCCAAGTTCAACAGATATAGCCAAGTTCAAGAGACACAATTTATTAATTTCACGCATTTCCTTTCTTTAAAAGAAAGTATAGAGTCAGCCTAGTTTTAAGATATTCCGTTCTCAAAGTCTAGTAAAGTCATGGCGTAGTGAGTTACGCAACTCAACGTCGCATTTTTTTTCCAAACCGGCGGTATAAAGATTTATTAAAGTTTTTAATTATAAAATCGACAGTCAAAGTTTTCTATGTCAGAAATATGTATTTGTTTTGAATTGTTTGTTGATAAACAAAAAACAGCCAGTGTTTATAACATTTCAAACAGTAAAATTGCTAAAACTATTTAAATATAATATACAATATTTTCATAATAACAAATAGCTTACTTGAGGGATTACTTGTATTAATTTAAATATATTTATGTCTATGTTTTTTTTTAGTTTCACGCTTTTCCCTCATTCGGTTGTTCACGCACCACCTGAAATCGAGGTTTTGCGTGTTGAGTGGCGGAACTCAACGCCACGCTTTGTCTTAGGTACCAGAGCAGAGAAATGAAAATAAATTAAATATAAACATTCATCCGAGTGGGAATAGAACCCACAACCAATCGCATTTCCAGTCAGACATTGTTTCACAGCACCACGATGGCCTCAATTTTAATACTTTAATATTTGTACATTTTATTTTTATATGTATTTACAAAAAAAAATGTTTTGTATGAACTTGGCGTTTTACCACTTTGCCTAACATTTATTGATAAAATAATTTATATCACGATTCAATAAAAGCAATTACGAATTACATACAAGATTTGCATTTATCGGTCATTTCTATATAAATATACGTTTATTCTTCAAATAAGAAAATGAGAGTCAAGAAAACTAATGTAATAGAGAGAAACTAGTGTCAATACACTCTCGTCTCTACTTTCTGCCCGAACCTGAAAAATTGAGTGTTGAACTCCTTACTATGTCTTGTCACCAGAGCGGAGAAATAAAAACAAGTGAGAATCGAACCCCCAATCATCACGTATACAGTCAGTCAGTCGCTGTCACAGCGCCACAATGGCCTATATAATGATGTTTCGCGACTAATGCATCAGCTCCGCTACAGCTGTAGGCGTTCGTTTGCCTTTTGTAGCCACTCTTGTTGGTAAAGACCCCCAAAGGAATATTGTAACTGACTAATAGTAATATTAAGAACTGTATTTGCAAATATATTGCACTTAAATAAATATATAAGAAAAATAATATAATTTTTTATACTGTTGAGGTGAATGGGTAATCAATAGAGGAATATACTATAAAATCTTGTAGATTCTTTTGTTATTTTTGTCGTTATATCAATTTATGAAGGATTAAATTTTGATACAGGAGTATGAATTTTGACATTGTTAATGTTTTTCTGGAGCAATCTATATTTTTTCATAAAAATACATTAGAAATACATATTATTATATGAATTGATAAATTAAATATTACACACACTACCATATGCTAAGGCAACGCGTGTTTATGCGACAACGGGGCTACTAGTCTATACATATAATAAAAATGTAACTGATCCGTCTGTACATGGAATATATTAGAAAAAATATGTTATTACGGGCATTTATCAATGTAATAGAACCGAAAACAATGGTTTTTAATTTTCTGTTTGTCTGTTTCTTTGTACACGCTAATCTCAGAAATAGCTTAGCTGATTTAAATGCAATTTTCTATTGTATCGTGGTAAAGTTTCCTTAACATTTATCACTTATTTAATTTCAATCAGTTTATATACAAAAAAGTTACAACCATTTAAATTACAAATCTAAACACAGTTTGTAATTCAAATGAACACGCGGGCGGGCGGAAAATGGAATAGTTTAATGATGTAGATTACGCGGGGGAAGCCGCGAGTGGATTGCTAGTATAATATAAGTTATACAGATTTTTTAGCACATATATACATATATAGAATTCCATGGTATTCCATTACATTATATTACAAAATCTCGGCTTTAGTCCAATATAACTTTTATATAAATTATTATATACAACACTATTTTATATATACAGACGTCATTTATGTATACGTCACGAATTTGTATATACGTCAATAGTTTTCGCACTGCAAACAAACGAATGAATTATATGCAACATTTTGATACCTTGGGCAATAACCTTCTATTTTAAGTACGGCTCTCTAATAACTATAAAGATATAATAAAGCCTATGTTACTCAGAGAAAATGTAGCTTTCTAGTAGTGAAAGATTTTTAAAAAAATTTTTTACATTTTTTAAAGTGTTATTTCCACACTAAGGAAATTGAAAAAAAAACATATTTAGAAAACGTATAAAGTTTTGAACGCAGCGGGATTTGAACCCGTGCCTCTTGAAACCCGTTCTTAAACGGTTTTTTAAAATCGGATAAGATTTTTTAAAATCGGATTAGATTTTTTAAAATCAGTTAATTCCTTTTTAAGCCAAATCGTAACAAACAAAACTTAAATCTTTATTAAATATTAGTTTTAAATATTTAGAAAAAAATTATACCGGAAGTAGCATTTGAAATTAGAACTATCGTATAATCAGGCGCGCCTCAAATGCGTCACGTTGGCGTCAAAACACGTAACTCGTGTAGAGATAAAAAAATATTATTCATATATATTTTGTTTTGTCTCATGTCGTAACCAGCATGGCAGAGAGAACCTAGTGTCAAGACACTTCCGGCCGTTTGCCCAGTGAGTGTTGACTGTGTCTGTAGCTCGTCTAGTGTTGAATGAGGTCGTGGGCGGCGGTGATCACTTACCATCAGGTGCCCCGAACGCTTGCCTTGTCTATAGAATAAAAAAAAAACTAGCCGAACCGAACACATTCGGAACAAAATATCAAATTATAAAGTTTAGAATGGAGAATTGCGTGTTGATAGCAGAATTCAACGTCACGTTATATTTTACCGTAGCGGACAAATTAAAATTGGTTTCATCGAATGGTAATGGATTAGAACTACAAGCTACATACATACTGCTTAAAACCAGCCACTGTTCTACTGTGCCACGATGACGGAAAATAATGAATTGAAAATACGTAATGAAATTTGCATACGTGATTTGGTAAAGTGTTTTCCTCAAAATGTAACAAACATAAACAATTCGTAATGTATTCATTCATATTGTAACTGTAAGTTCGTTTTCTTGTATTGCGTTTTGGGAGATGGAACTCAACGCCGATTAGTCTTAGCTATTTTTACTATAGGTATTCCCTCGATTGAATTGAGCACTGACGCTGAGCCACGACGGGCTCTACAATATATATATATATATACTAGCGATTCGCTCGCGGCTTCGCCTGCGTAAACTACATAACTAAACTACATTTTCGCCCGCCCGCGCTCTCACTTAAATCATAAACTTTGCTTAAATTTATAAATTAAATAGTTGTAATTGTTTTATTTATGATCCGATTCAAATGAAATACATATAAAATTAAATGTTAAGGGACGCTTATCCAAATACAATAGTGAAAGTAACATTCAAATCGGTTAAGTCGTTTCCGAGATTAGCCTGCACAAACAAACAGACAAACAGAAAAGGGAATTCAAAAGGGAAAATCTTTGTTTTGGGTTCTTTTATATTGATAAATGGCCCTAACAATATTTTTTCAATACATCTTCCATGTACAGACAGTGATTTGTTACATTTTATTATATATATATAGTTTTTTAATAAAAAAGTTTCACTAAAATAGCTTAGTCCTTTAAAATCACTTACTTGCACTCGTGGCATGGTCATTTTTTTAATTCCCTCGATACTCGCACGAAACAGTGTTTCTTGAACCATTATATTAATACTTAATTTATATTTAGGTTAAATTTGAACCACAAGTTAAACGGTGTAATTTCAATGAATAAAATAGTTTAACTGGTACATTTAACTAAATAATAGCCATATAACTGCCAAGATGACTAATTATTTAGAGGGAAAACCGCGCTTTTGTTTGAAGTGCATTAGAATACAACGGTTTATTTTATATTAATACGTAAATTTATAGTAAAATAAATGTTCAATCATTATTTCAAAAAAAACGGATGTAACCATAAATAGTCAAAGGCTATTTGAAGCCGTTAATTAGCACAGTTGCGACGTATATATATATATATATATATATATATATATTGGTACTGTATTGTAAAATATTTTCAAACAAAACTTCAAATATATACTTATAAATGTTAATATAATAAGTAAAATTTCGCTTGAGGCTATCGCGGCGCAGTGGGACATTGTCTGAAAGTAATCGCGATTGATTGTAGGTTCGGTTCCCACTCGGTACAAAGTACATAGTTTAATTAATATTTCTCCGCTCTGGTGAAGTTAAGCTAGTTAACGCGCGGAGTTAAGCTCAGTCGCTCAACAACCAATGTCCCGAATTTGGGCGGAAAGTGGAGAGTTGAGTGGGAAAAAGCGTGAAGTTGAAGCGTTGTTACAAACGAAACTTGTAATAAACTACGATACTACGATATATATTAATAAGAACTTAAATATAATTTTAAACTTTGATGAAGCCCAATTTTTCTCGTATTATTTTGTTATATTTTTTGTCAGCCTTGTTCTTTGTCCCGCATATAGGCAGGAAATCTAATGTAAAGTAAAATTATTTAGTCCTCTTCACTTTCCGCTCGAAACCGAGACATTGCGTATTGAGTGGCGGAACTCAATACCTCGCTTTATCTTCTCACCAGAATGGAGAAATCAATAAAAATATAATCATTCCCCTGAGCGGGAAGCGAACCTACAGAACGCCTACAGTTACACGTCTACAGTTTGAACCTGTCACACTGCGCCACCATGACCTCAATTTTTTATTATATAATTAAAGTATTTTATTCTACATTCCTTGTAAGGCCACAGATGCTTACACAGACTTATATTAAAATCCAAAAGCCCAAACTTCTAGCGTGGTATTTTCTGTTTTCTACAGTTTCTAAAAATTCTTAGTGCCTTCTTACACTCCCAAACGAACCCAAATTTCAGCTTCGACTCTACGTCCAGTAATTTCGGCTGCTTTATCTGTCTGTAAAGATAGTAATTTTAGAAATTCTATAATAAGAATAATCTTAAAACTCGATCTTATTTGGTAACTACATAACATCGATGGCTCTTATTGTAAAATATATGTAATAAACGAATAGAGAAACATAAATTACGTTAGTAAGGCGATAGGTTATCAATAATCTACATCGAATAGCGTTATTCAAAAGAGAATTAATACGAGATATTGAGTAAATTATATAAATAAAAATTGAATTAATAATAGAACCAACGGGTCCAAACGTAACGGATAATCAGAAATTATTATCCGTATATCCGTTACCAGAACCGAAATGAATATATTATTTTCTTGTATCCTTATCCGTATCCAGATTCAAAATGCTTCATCCGCACTATCCTTGACAACTGTCAGAGTGTTGTCAGTTACCATCACTATCTCTAAGTCTAACTAGTTGTTAAGGGGACGGACTTCACACACATGTTGAGGGGAAACAATATAAATATGGATGGGTATCTAAGTAAGGACTTATTGGCCTGCTGGTGGAGTGGCCGGGTGATCCCGAGGAAGAAATAGTTGTTATAGAAAGGAGGAGCTATGTGCCTCCTAGGCGGTCCCAGCTAGGTGACACCCCTGATTACTCAATGGAGGCCCAACTTAGGCGACCAGCGTCCAAGGCAGGTTAGGGATCTGGAGAGCTGGGAGGTAGGAGGTTTCGAGGGAGACGTTGTCTGTCCAGTGGTTCATCACCACAGTTACTACCATCATCACACCACAATGCGTTTTACGCAGGAGACGTAGAAAGTACTAAATCAATGAACGGTTTTCAAGAGGCGCGGGTTCAAATCCCGCTGCGTTCAATTTTTTATACGTTTTCCATATATATTTTAAATATAAGCACAAGTGCATATTTTATTTATTTATTTATTACAATACCAACTGAAAAAAAAACAAAATACATATGCATAGGTTTTGAATAAAGCTATCCTAACTGCAGTTAAACCGTAACTCAAAGTACATTGGATAACATCGCACAATTGATCTCTCGTAATATTGTGATTTAAGAACTTACGTTTGTTTTTAATATTAAAATATGGTTTTAAATGTTTGTTATTATAGATTGTTAATTGAAAAGAAATTATTTTTATTTCTCGGCTCTGGAGATGAGACAAAGCGTGGCCTTGAGTTTCGCAACTGAAGACTATTTTGTTAACAAGCGTAAAGCCTAAAAATATTACTTTCCAAATAATTTTGTATCAGCGCCATCTATTGGTGAATAGAACAGCTTCCACGGGGTGTCGGTTATCACTGTACAGAATTTAATTATAAAACAGTAAATCATTGTCCGTCCATTATTTGTAATTAATTAAAGAGATAAGTCAATTATTTATATATGTAGATCAGAATTTATCAATATTGTTGCAAGTATTAGACCTAATTTATGTTTAGGTACCTATCTTACCTAATTTTGGATCGAAATCCCAATAAAAAATATCGTAATTAAAAAAAATTGTTGAAAAAAAGACTATTCACTCACTTTCTGGCGGAATTCAAAACATTGGGTGTTAACGGAACTCAACACTGCCTCTTGGACAACCAGAGCGAAAAATATAAAGAATAAAATATAACCTTTCTAAAATCAATTCCCCGACTGGAAATCAAACCCACAACTGCTTTTAAAGTCAGACACTGTCCCAATGCGCTAAGACGACCTCATATTTTGACAACTATAAAATTTCAATAAAAACCTAAACACACCTTACTAATAATTACAAAGTATTTAAATCATAAATTTTCATAATATTTACTACTTAAAACGTAAATTGCGGTCAGAATTCATGGATTTATTAGAAAAAAAAATGTCAGTCATGACAGGTAAATAATAAAAGCCCCATTTTATTGGGTCAAGTTGGGTTTTAGTGACGTCAGTTTATATGCGATTACCAGTGGTGAAGTGCCATATAACACGACTCCCACCGGCTTACCTTTTATAAGTTATAAAAAAAGTTATAAAAAAGTAAGTTATAAAAAAAGAATTATTAATTAATATAATTATATATTATATTTATTAAATATAAATAAATAAATTATTAAAAAATATTATGGTATATTTAGAAAACGTACAAAAATTTGAATTGCGAGATTTGAACCCGCGCCTCTTGAAAACCGTTCATGCGCTCTGACCGCTAAGCTATGCGTTCTACATCCAGCTACGTTGTAATTCTTATACGCTTATATTTGTTGATAATTTCCTTAGTGTGCGAATAACACTTTAAAAAATATTAAAAAAAAAAAATTATTATTTATAAATTAATTTTATAAGATTTTAGCATTTTATCACTAGATGTCACTATATCAATTATAAATTGCTATACTAATAAACTTGGTAAGCTAAACGGAATTTTAATAAAAAAACATTCAACGCCAGTTTGTCAATTGTCACTAGGTTACTAGTTACCGCCCCCAACTTCGTCTATCTTCATTACTAACTTCGTTTCAATCTTTTTAGTGTAGAACGTCTGCTGTTTTTTGTAGTATTGTTTATTCTTTAGTGCGCTCGAACAGTTTTAAAGTGAAGTATGTCACTTGACAAATTTCAGCTTTCTACGGCTTATGCTTTCAATTGTGTGTGTGTTTGTGTGTGAGTGTCTCTGTGTGTTGTCTTTCAGTCACCAGTAACTCAGTGTAACAGTTAGTTAGTCTCAGTTATATTTGTATAAGTTACTAGTAGTTAAGTTATACAAATAATATAGATGTAAGTAAGCTAATATTTTACATACTAATGCAATAAAAAAAATTGTTGGTGCAAACGCGATTTTGGGTTCTATCCCCACTCGGAGGAAAGATTAAATTTTCATTATTTTCATTTCTTCGCTCTGATACAAAGCAGTGCCAAGGCAGCGTAATGTCCCGATTTCGGGGAGAAAGTGGAGAACGGAGTGTTTTAACACTAGGTTATCGCTGATTACCCTGATAAGCGGGTAAATACGTGAAACAGGAAAAAATGTTTTTAAACATTTTTTAAAGTGTTATTCGCACACTTGGGAAATTGAAAAATACATATTTACTAAACGTATAAAAATTTGAACGCAGCGGGTTTTAACCAGCGCCTCTTGAAAACCGTACAAGCGCTCTGACCGCTAAGCCATGCGTTCTACAAGAGGCGCTGGTTAAGAAAAAATGTAATTAAGTAATAAATAATATATTCCACACTTATTATTTATTTAGTATATAATTACCACTTTAAACTAAAGTGTCCTACGTAGAGGAAATACAACAAAATACCTACTCTCAGATTGTCCATGTATCATTTATAACAAATGCCAAGGTCGTGAGTTCGACATTTAATTATTACATCTATGTCGTCGACGACATTATAGTGTATACAAAGAGTGGACTATTAGAGGTGTATACGCAATGGTCATAGGTTCAAATTCTGTCCACTTGAAAATCGATAAATTATTATTTTGATTATAATGTAAACATTTTCCCGGCTTTTATCTGGGCTTATATGAATTTATACACAACACATAATGTTTTTCAAGTAGACCCGAAGTGAAATATACCACTAACTTATTTTAAAAATAAATATACATATGTTTATGGAATTCTTTCTTTACAATATGGGCACACGGTACCTATGCCCAGGGCCCAGGGACCCTTGAGGGCAAGTCTCAATGGGCCCTCAATAAACAACTAGTTCCGTTCCGTGTCCCCAACAGCCCCAACACCCAAGCTCCATACTAGCTACCCGCGGCTTTGCTCGCGTGAACTACAGCTGTTTCGTATTTCGACTTTATCGTAAACCAATGAAATTCCTGAAAAACAGTAGCCATTGTTCATCCCAAGACTCTCAAGTATCTCTTTATAAAATTTTATCACAATTACTTTAGCGGTTCAGCTGCGATGACGTCACAGACAGAAAAATAGAGCTACTCTCACATTTATAATATTACTAGCGACCCACTCGCGGCTTCGCCTGCGTAAACTATAGCTGTTTCGTATTTTCGGCAACCTTTTCGTAGAACAATGAAATTCCTGGATAATCTAAGTGAGAGAATAAACTAGCCACTGTTTATCCCAAGGCCTTTAAGTATCTCCATAGAAGGTTTAATCACAATCGATTCAGCGTTTTGGCCATGATAATGTCACAGATAGACAGACAGTTTCACTTTAGTATACAGGTATAGGTAATATACGGATATATTAATCTCTATATAACTATGGAGATGACACATAGGCAGGCGCCAAGTGATTCATGGGAATGGCTTTTTGATACACGTCTAAACGCACTTAGTATGCACTAAGTTAGTACCCAATACCAGCTCCTTACTAACAAAAATGAATCATTGGTAAAATAATTGTGGAAATATACATATAACAAACGTAGAATCTTGTTAGTGGGCGCATGGCACATTGGTATTTTGTCGGACTTTATACGCGACTGTTGTGAGTTCAAAGAGTACAAAGTGGGTTTAGTTTTCGCCAGCCAAGGCACTAGTGCCTCCAAATTGGGCGAAAAATGGATGATAGTGTCAATAATCTTATTAAGTGTATTGCATAGAAGGTGTATCACTGGCAATGTATGTTTGTCTAACAATATTTTTTAACATTCTTAAAAGTTTTTTTACATGTTATTCACACTTAGGAAATTGAAAAATATATTTTTAGTAAAAGTATAAACATTTGAACGCAGCAGGATTTGTACCCGCACTTCTTGAAAACCGTTCAAGCGATCTGACCGCTAAACCATGATAACATGTTTTCTGAATATGTATTTTTAATTTCCTAAGTGTGCAATAAACACTTTAAATAAATAGCATTCTCTCTTGCCAAACGATTGTTCGTAGAATAATCTTTGGGTAGCAGAAATTTGTTAAAATCTCTCAACAGAGATGCTAACAGCAAATATAAGTTGTAATAAGCGTATAATAATTTCGACGTAGCCCGATGTAGAATGCATGGCTTAGCGGTCAGAGCGCTCGAACGGTTTCCAAGAGGCGCCGATTCAAATCCCGCTGCGTTCAATTTTTATACGTTTTGTAAATATGACTTTTTCACTTTTAGTTATTTATATAATGTACTTGAAGTTACTAAGAATATTATAAATAGCAATCTCTTTTACATATTTGACGTAAGTCTGTTAGACTCAGTGGTTTGAGCGTCACTTAATAGATATTTGTAATTTTTTTTTATATATATATTAACAGATGTCGTCCGCAAATTTAACATACACTATAATAAAGGAACTTTTGTTAAACTCAAAGAATTTTATTCAAAGTAAGAAGTTTGAGCTTCATTTATTTATTGAACGTCTAACAATTTACCACCGGTTCAATAAACTTAATGTCTTAGACCAGAGAAGAACCCGCGCAAGAAACTCAGCGGGACTTCTATTTCTTTTTTATTTTTTTCAAAATAATAATTTACCGATTTATTTGTGACAACGATACCTTTTGAAATAGACTGGATAAATAAACATAGTATGCTTAAATTCCTAATATTTTTAAAAGATAGTAGAACATTTTTATTCATAATCTATTTATAATAATCTATATTAGAGGCCGTCGTGCAATAGGTCTCTCGAGGAAATGTTTACATTTAAAACAAGCGACCCGCTCATACACTACACGACTAAACTTTTAAGGCTTTTCCGCCCGCCCTCGTTCTTACTTAAATCAAACAAACTTTTGCTTAAGTTTGTAATTTAATTGGTTGTAACCTTTTTATTTATTAGCTGATTGAAATTAAATATAAACCAGTGTTTATCATTCAGTAATGTTAAGGGAAGTTTATTACAATACAATAGTTAAAATTGCATTAAAATCGGTTTAGCCGTTTAGCACAGACAAAAAGATAAGCTAAAGGAAATTTAAAAATCATTGTTTTAAAGGTTGTTTATACGAGGCCTCGTAAAGCTCGTAAAGACCTCCAATATCAGTTTTGTTACTTATATATTTCATGCGATAGATAGCGATCAGTTACATTTTTATTATATGCATAGATATTTTCATTTCTCCGCTCTGATATCATAGACAAAGCGCATCTTGAATTTCGCCAATTTACACGGAATGTCTCGATTTCGGAATGCGGAAAGTGGAGTACGGAGCGTCTTGACACTAGGTTCTCTGACGACCCTGAAGCTGTACTTCATGCTTTTTTCCACAAAGCAGGTTCGTTTATTAATAAAATATTATATTATATTATATAAACCACAAGCAACGCTTCTATTTATAACATAAAATGAACAAAACTGCCACAAAATAGATAAGAGAGTGTTATGTTTCCTCTGACACTTTATTAGACATTATTGATACAACGAACTGTCGTGAAATTGGATTATTTAATTATTATTTGAGAAGTACAGCTTCGAACTTGTTGAAGTACAAAAAAAGAACTGGTATCAGACATATTTAGAAAGCTTATAAAAATTTGAACGCAGCGGGATTTTAACCCGCGCCTCTTGAAAACCGTTCAAGCGCTCTGTCCGCTAAGCCATGCGTGCCTGAGTGTGCGTATAACACTTTAAAAAATTTTAGAAAAATACACTTATTACTTATACACATATTTAAAAAAAAAAAAACTGGTAATAAACAATCTGTATATTGATTGATTATGATCGATTGATTCTAACTACGAGTATATAGTTAAAAACTGTGTATTGGTTTATATCAATTTTAGACTGTATGTGAAGCCATATAGATGAATGGAAATCGGAATGTTCTTTATTCAAATTGGGTTTCGTTTTAATTAAAATAAAATGTCAGTATTGTCAGTCTTACAGGAAGCTACCACAGACTCGGAAAGCAGTTCTGCAGAGAAGAACTGGCGAGAAACTAATCAGAAAGTCTTTAAAATAACGATATTGTACTTTTCCTATATTTTGTAATTATGTGATATTATCTTTATTTTAATACGTGAAAGCTATATGTAAAGCTTTCACGTATTAAAATGCCCTTAAAGCCCTTTTTACGAAAATTATGCTGACGGAGGAGTACAGTGTATTTTTTAAATTTATATATTTAACTATATGACTTTTATAATGGTAATGGTGTGCGTTTCCGGCTTTTGAGCTGGAAGTAGACGCGCCTTATGAAGGTACCTATGTCGTTTGGACCTGGAAACACTGCCGTTGTAGGTCATTACACAAATGTGTACTGCCCTGCTATGCGGGAAATAGCGTGAAAGTGTTGATAACCGAGAACCCAGTGTTAAGTGTTATTACACGCTTAGGAATTTGAAAAACATGGAATTTGAAAGACAAATTTAGAAATCGTATAAAAATTTCAACGCAGCGGTATTTGAACCCACACCTCTCGAAAACAACAACAACTCGCTAACAACAAATATAACTTGTAACAAGCGTATAAGAATTTCGACGTTGCCGGATGTAGAACGCATGGCTTAGCGGTCAGAGCTTGAACGGTTTTCAAGAGGCGCGGGTTCAAATCCCGCTGGGTTCAAATATTTATACGTTTTCTAAATATATGTTACCCAGTGCTATGCACTTTGCTCCATCATTTGCCATATTTCACACAGCGAGTGAATCTCCAGCGAGTGGTAATCGAACCCGCTACTATAATTTGTTACCTAACTTTGATAAACTTGCTAACCAACGAGTATATACACTATGAATATATTACATTTAAAACTATTTTATTATTGAAAACAATTGCAATAGGAAATCCCTTATTTTTAACAATGCAAGTAAAATATTATTATTTATTTATATATGACTAAGTTTATACTGGTATAGTAAACGTATATTTTCCCTTAGTTTCATCACGTTCGCTTGCGGTATTGTTGATCGATTGATATAACATGTAGATTTGAAGTTTTAGTCTTATTCTCAGTTGGCTGGTCACCTTTTTTTCCAGCTTCACGCTTTTTCTTGTATAGCAGGCTAGTCAGAGAGAAATTAGTGCCAAAACACTACGTTCTCCACTTTCCGTCCGACAAAGAGAGCATGTGGAAAGGCGGAACTCATAATCGCGCTTCATCTTACCAGAGTGGAGAATCTATATATATATATATATATATATATATATATATATATATATATATTTTTTTTTTTTATATATATATATATATATATATATATATATATATATATATATATTTTATACAAAGTCCCCAAAAACCTGTATCTGATAAATTTTCTCAAAACTTACTAAACGGATTTTTAATTACTAATGTTATATTCAAATTTTAAAACGGTTAATTAATGTTATGTTCAAAATTTCAATTAAAAATATCACTTTACATTCGGGGCTGTTACGTTCTGTCGGAATTTACGGCTAGTTAAAAATAATTTTAATATAATAATTCCTTCGAGTGGGGATTGAACCCACAACCAGTCGCGTTAACAGTCAGACGCTTTCCCACTGCACCACTGTGGCCACGTTATTATTATTCGTAATATTATTGAAAAAATATTGATTGTTTTTACTCATTATTAGTATTATTAGCGGGGGTTTTGGACAAATTAATAGATAAAATTAAATTGCATTAAAAAGTTTATTTATTTGTTGATAAATAATTATAGTATGAAAATAACTTACATAGGTATGCTCTTAAATGCTTAATATCAAGGTCATCGTGGCGCAATGACAACGTCCAACTGTAAGCGCAATTGGTAGTGGATGTGATTCCCACTTGGGGAAATGAATATATTTTAATTATTTCCCTTTCTCCGCTCTGGTATGAGAAAGCGCGAAATGTGTCAGATTTGGGGGGAAAGTGGGGAACAAAGTGCCTTGACACTAGGTTCTCTCTGACAGAAAAAAAAGAAAACCAAACAAGTTATTTATAGTCGTCGTTATTTCTATACGAATCACTCAAAATGAGACTTTGGATAAAATAGTATATTCGATAAATATTCTCGTTGAAACGTTTAAAGAGCCTGATGATCGCATAAATCGTGACTTTAAACGATTATTTAAAAAAAACCCCCGTATTCGTGATGTTAACCGACAGTAGGCAAGTTAGGTAAGTATTTAAATGTGAATCCGTAATTCTTTTTAAATATATACAGTGTTTTCCGAATTATTGTTTCACTTAGGTATGGTATAGAATAGGCTAGAACTCAGATTCCCGCTTTTAACCGCATAGCCGGATAGCTAAAGAAAACCTAGTGTCAAGATACTCCGGCCTCCACTCTCCGACCAGAGAGAAAAATGAAAATAATTTAAATATATAATCCTTCTTCCGAGTGGGGAGCGTACCACCAATCGCATTTGCAGTCAGACGCTATGACACGATAGCCTACAAAATTTAGTTTTTAATTTGGATAGGGTGAGATTATTAAAAACATAATATATTTAAAAAACGTATAAAAAATTGAACGCAATGGGATTTTTATATTAAGTTTTTATAAATTTTTATACGTTTTCTAAATATGTCTTTTTCAATTTCCGAAGTGTGTGATTAACACTTTAAAAAATGTTAAAAAAAAAACAATGAAATTTGTTTTTCCGTTTTTATAAACGTCGCGTTGAATTCCGCCATTCAACACGTAAATCAACTATGCTACCATAAAGGAATAAGCATGTAAATTTATCGCTCAAATAAAAAAAAGATATGGAACACCTGTTGACACGTTTAGAGACCTCTCCTTCGGACTTGCAATAAACAGAGACAAAAGACCAAAACCAAGACCAAGATGATGATCGTGGATCGAGCTGAATTAAACCGATTCGACGTCTCGTTCATTGGCAACTGTGTGGTCACATCACAAATACTGGAGGATGTGAGGATGAGATTCGCAGGAGGTGCGCTATTACAAGGTCTGCCTTTGGTAAGCTCACCAAATACAATATCACCATATATATATACCGAAAGTACGCCTAATGGGAAGTTTGGTATTTACAATATTTCTCTATGACACTGAGAGATGGACGGTTCGTCTCAAAGACAGAAGCAAAATCGACGCACTGGAAATGTGGTGTTGGTCCACTTGGCCAGCGCTCCGAACCAAAATCTTGATCTTGGAAGAACTTATAATTAAAGAGAGATTATCGTCGACTGTGCGTGCCTACACGAATCCTCAAATATTTTGGACATATTGCTAGAAAAGAAGACTCGACGGACGGACGGAGCGACTTGTTGTTCCGGAATAAGTAGAAGGCAAGCGGTCACACTGTTGATGCCTTATGCGTTGGACGTACCTTATAAAATCTGCAACACAAACCTCAATAGTCCAAAACACCCGAGACGCTAAAAACCACAGCAAGTGCAGGCGCATCGCAAGAAGCTATTGTATCTAGTGATAATGCATCATCAACCACGACCAAGACTGAAGACTCAAGACTGAACGACTAAGACAAAGTGTTTGAACAACACTTTAAAATATTCAATATATATATATATATTTACAATTCAATTATTTACCACTTAATGCAGCGCCGACTTCTATAATTTGCGCGATAACAATCTATATCCTTATTTTGTCTAGGTTATATTAATTTACTAAAGTGCAACAAGCATGTATGTGAGAAACGTAGAATTATTATAATGCATTTAAAACTGTGATTTTATTCTTTCACAGCTACACGCTTTTTCCTGCATAACAGGGTATACATAACAAAACACTCCGATATCCACTTTTTGCCCGAATTGAAGACATTGCGTGTTGAGTGCCCACCAGGTATTAGTGCGGAGAACTGAAAATATTTGAAATTTAAATTTCCTCCAAGTGGGAATCGAATCCACAACCAATATACTGGGCCTCTGTTTTTTCACAGGCCTTTTTTCATTATTATATATTAGTTGGCGTTAAGTTACACCGCTCAAACGCAACGTCTTGAATTCGGAAAACGGAGTGGTGGAACTGAACGCCACACTTTGTTTAACGAGCCCTGATATATGAAAACTATTTTAACGTAATTTCCTCGAGTATAAATCGAGTCTACAACCATCGCATATCCAATGACCCACTGCGCCAATGGGATTTATATAAGAATACTAGCTGTCCTGCGACTTTATTACATCAGCTATCTACAGTGAAAGTCCCGTCAAAATCGGTCCAAACGTTCAAAGATTAGCATAAACTATATGGAATAAACAAACAGACCTACGAAAATTGAAAAAAAGTTATTTTGGTATATGCATATGCATTGAGTAAAAAGCTGTTTTTTATAGTTTTACAAACAGACACATATTTTTTTTATTTATTTGTAGATAATATTTTATTTTTTTATTACAGCTTATGAATGTTTTTAAAAATAATTCTCATATAGCTTCCTACTTCCTACTGTTAGTCACCGTGAAGCCATTGAAAGGCGTACGTCTCACTCTGGGGAATCACATTTATTTAAAATGAAGGTCTGGGTTTGATCTTGGTTGGTTGTATATGCAATTTACCCAAAGTGTGGAATATATCATTATATGTATTAGTTAATATGTTAAGAAAAGCTTTAAGCTTCCTACAGGAGAAGCTTACATGGGACAGAAGGGCCCAAAGAAAATATTTTTGATAAAAGTGCTTTAGAAATACATGAAATACATAAAATCTATACATATAAAAAAATGTTACTGATCGCTGCCTGTACATGGAAGATATATGAGAAAAAATGTTATTAGGGGCATGTTTGTTTGTGTGTTTGTCTGTTGGTGCGTTTGTGCACGATAATTTTAGAAATGGCTTAACCGATGCATTAATATTGTGGTAAACTTCCCTAAGCATATAGTGTTTATTTAATTTCAATCGGTTCATAAATAAAAAAGTTACAACCATTGACACATCCATGAGAACGCGGGCGGGTGGCACAACGAAATATTTTGGTCGTGTAGTTTACTCAGGCGAAGTCGCGAGAAAGTCGCTAGTAAATTTATTTATATTATACCATGTGGCGACATATGCGTCGCTAAGGCAACGCTAGATTTTTGTCAAATAGTCTAGCAGTGTAGCAGCTTTATTTATTACCTTAAAAAATTCCGCCGTTTCACACTCAAGTCCGCGTTGTCAGATAATGACTGGAAAACAGAGTGTATCTTTAATAACGAAATATAGAAGATAAATGACTTTAAAATAAGTTGAAATTCATTCCTGGATATATCGTAAGATTGTGCCAGAGAATCATATTTAATCAAATTGTAGTCCATTAACCTATCCTGTCCCACCTAGAGACGTGCATTAGCATTAAAGTGGCATTAATATAACTTAATGTTATTTAAAGAATAATTAGTATATTTGACTTCGATTCGATTCGGCTGTAAAAGAATTTATGACTCATTCAAATGTAGGTAGTTCATTTAGACTACTTGACCTTTAAGAAATTTGAAAGTAGATTGTAAAAATATAATATAACATGCGTTTATTTTCGATATGGATATAATAGTTTTTTGAAATACACATCTTTATTTCTTATATATTATGTACATACGCTATACATAGTGTCCGGTTGGAAGGAAAGCGGAGAACGGAGTGTCCACCTATTATGCTAAAAAAGCGTGATGCTGATGTGGAAATCCAAGAGACAAGAAAAAAGCACCTACAATTCATGTGAGAATGGTCAGTCAGTCATGCGACAAACGACACTATATTTATAAATTTGACAAAACCCTTACTTTATTAGGAATATAAATATTTGGAAATATAATTAGAAACAGTATGAATAATTTGCTATAACATTCTACTGCACTAAAACTAAAATAGTACAATTTCACTTCGTCTTGTCACTACGTCGACTTCTCTCTCTGCTTTTTAAAAATATTTAATTACATATGATCAGAATAATAATAGTACAATTTCAATGCTATTTAATTCAACATATCATAACATAAAATTTCATTTCAACACTAATAAACCTAGTTTGTAAAAATCAATTTCACAGATATACAAACTAATGAACTTACCGGTTCATTTAACGAGGGCACTGAACCTGCGAACACCTCCCTACTTGACGTTATATTGACACTGACACAATCTAGACCCATTTTTAATATTAAAAAATTCACATTAGGCTCCTTTTGTCACGTTTAAAATTGATATAAACTGTAAATAACTGCTATGCCATGTTATAACTTTCCCACTCGTCCAAGAAACGACAATTTTTCAAGGAGATTATGTTTTGTATAATTATAATATGGCAAAATACGCAAAAACACAAAATTTTATATGAATTTTACTGCGGCAAGGTACGTCGACTTGCGATATTGTAATACGACTGACACGTTCTGCGTGTGCGCAGGTTGAACTAGAAATGTATAGACATGACGTAATAATTTCTTTTATAATTGAGTTTTTTGGTGGCATGTTTGATGACTTAAGCCTATGTATTTTGTTAAATCATGAGGCTTTACTGTCGAATAATAAATGTTTTGAATGTCACTTTGAAATAATAAAAATAACATTGTTGATTTAATAAATGGTTTTTTTTTTTGCTATAGCTTATAGTGATGCAAATTTATTTACCGAGTCATAAGAGGTCCATTAAGATACTGTCCACACGACTCCTTAGTATTTAGGAAGAATATTAGACAGTAACTATTTAAATTTGTAGTAACTAAAACATAAAAGTAATGTTAAGCTACTTAGATACGTTTTAATGTATACATTATTAATATTTACCATCATGGCACATATATCGTCTGACTGTAATCGTGATTGGTCGTGGTTCGACTCCCGCTTGGGAAAATTATATTTAAAATAATTTCATTTCTCCGCTTGGATTCCTAAGGCAAAGCGCCGCGTTCAGTTCCGCCTCTTAACATGCAATGTCTTGACTGCGCCACTATGGAAGCTCGTTCATGTTATTAAATTAAATTTGAACCTACAATCGTCGTGTAAGGTAATAATAACAATACGAAAACATCATTACGGTTAAAATGTAACGTTGAAGATAAATCTATGTGGTGATAACATTATTAAATATATATTTAAAAAAAAAAACAATTTGAAAATAGCGGGCCTCGAATCTGCACCGCTTGGAAACTGTCCAAGCGCTCTCACCGCTAAGCCATGCGTTTCACATTTGGTTCCAGAATGCCTAACATTAAATACGATTTTCAAATCATAAGTATCTGAATAACATTTTGAAAATACAAAAAATAATATAATTACATATATTTTTAATAATGCCATTCGAATTTAATACAAATGTCACTATTTAATACATTTGTAGTAGTATAAATAATAAATATTACTATAAGAAATACGCTCAACACAATATATTTCAAAATCAGGTAGGATAATGGAGAACTCTCTTCCAAGCAAAGTATATGTATAGCAATACAGGTGTTTCTCTCCCATTTCTATACTTTGTAGGTCTATGCACTGCTATCTCTAAGTACAATGATTCACGTACGTGATCACGAACATTAATATTATTCGTTGATTTCGTTACGTCCGTGTGTTTGTTAGTCTGTAGGCCACGAATTAAGCAATAATAGATTGTGTCAGTGAAGCAAAGTCTTTGAGCGCCTGATAGAAGCCATCGTGGCAGTGGCAGCGTTGGACTATAAACAATGGTTGTGGGTTCGATCCCTATTCAACGTAATGATTACATTTAAGTTTATATTTTGTTAACATTTTTTAAAGTGTTATACCCACACTAAGGAAATTGAAAAATACATATTTACAAAACGTATAAAAATTTGAACGCAGCGGGATTTCAACCCGCGAGATCAACCATCTACAGAGTTGCTAACTATAAGTTAAGCTAAAAATAAGTTGTAATAAGCGTATAAGAATTTCAACGTAGCTGGATGTAGAACGCATGGCTTAGCGGTCAGAGCGCTTGAACGGTTTTCAAGAGGCGCGGGTTCAAATCCCGCTGCGTTCAAATTTTTATACGTTTTCTAAATATGTCTTTTACATTTAAGTTATTATCATTCCCCTAATCTGGCAAGACTAAGCACGGCGTTCAGCTCCAGCACTCAATAAGAAATGTTGCGAACACAAGGTTGTCTATGCAATTAAAAAAAAATTTTACGTATTGTTAAATATAAATATATATATATATATATATATATATATATTTGTAAGTGAATCGAAATAGAAAGAAATATAAATGGATATTAGTTTATTAATAATACTGTATGTGCAATAAGAATCTATGATTTTAATACCATTACCTTTTTGTATTGTAGACCTTTTGACTTTGTCCTTATGAATATACTTTTTCTTGTTAGATGTACTTTTTAAAATTTATATCTCAATGTTCAGTTACAATATTTTTTAAGGGAAGGGGGATATTTTAATTGGTTTTATGCACCAAAGATACACAAAATGTGTAACTAAGTTTTCCCCAAACCTATTACAAATGGACACCAACCAATAATAAACGCTCCTGCTACTTGTCTATAGTCACAGATTTTATTTCCGGTTGTTAAGTTTTCACATTATATTATACTTTTTTCTTTGTACATATTTTATAATTACAAAAATATTCTTTTATGATCCAAAAAATTACAACATTTAATGACTTTTTAAAAATAATTTTACTATAATGACATAGAGTCGTTCAAAACTATAAATAAAAAATATTACATGCTATAATAAGTTCTTATAGAGATTGTTAACGAATACTAAAATCTCTACTATAATCTCCTTCGTATATTCTCCATTTAACGTGACATGGGCCAAGTGTTTGCATCCAACTGACACGCTATTTCTTAAGAACGGAACGAACCGAACCGAACTGAATTGGGTGTCAGCCGAAAAAGAGGACAAAGCCGGTTGTAAGAAACGTAGTTTGATAAGTAAAATGAGCTAAAGATAAACTTATCTTGACATCTCAAATACTATCTACAAATACATAAAATATATTATGTAATAAAGATAAACTAATGGGTTGATTGGTATTGTAAAAGAAATGTCAAAATGTCAATTTGTGTCTGTATCAAGTTTTTGATACTACAATTTTTTTTTTCACCTGTACACTTTTCCCGCATAGGCGGAGACAAACTAGTGTCAACAATCTCCATCCTCCACTTTATACCGAAATCCGAGGCATTGCTTGCTGAGTGGCGGAACTCAACGCTGGGCTTTCTCATGCCATGAGAGCGGAGAAAAAAAGCAATCAAGTGCTGTTACCGACACCGGCAATTACGGCACTCAATACTCAATGGCTATATTTAGTGTGGAAAGTATAGAACGGAGAGTCTTGACACTAGGCTCTTTGTGACTACCCCGCAAAAACTAAAAAACGCGAGAACAAACGGGAAGCTGTTAATTCATTAATTTCCCATATTACTCATAGCTCACAAATTAATTCTACACCATACGGAAAGTATAGAACGGAGTGTCTTGACACTAGGCTCTTTGTGACTACCCTGCTATGCGAGAGCAAACGGGAAGCTGTAAAGTAATTAATTTCCCATATTACTCATAGCTCACAAATTAATTCTACACCATACGGAAAGTATAGAACGGAGTGTCTTGACACTATACTCTTTATGACTACCCTGTATGCTAAAACAAACGGGAAGCTGTAAATTCATTAATTTCCCATATTACTCATAGGTTACAAATTAATTCAACACCATACGGGGGACCGCCGTCAACCATTCAATGCAGATAAAGTGAAAGCCTTTTCTGAGTCATCGTCTATATTTGCTGGTATGACGCATAAATACGTACATATATGTTCTACATGGGTAGGTACTGTATTGAAACTGGTTTTAAAAGAATAAATATTTTGTGACCTCTTTAATATTGAACGGTGTTCAGCTTTTAAGTATGTTCAAAAAAACATATACATTATATTCTGCGAACTGTTTTTTATTTTAGCTTAGATGGAGAAAACAGCTCGAGCATCCACTGTTTTTAAATCTAATCTTGGATCAGTTCAGTTCAGTTTTTTTTAATTAAGGCGCTTCGAGCGTGCAGTGGAGCGTAAATCAGACAAGAACACCCTGTATTGGAGATACAGTTAGATTGCAAGTTCCAGGTACTGCTAATACTCCGAGCTCTTCATAGCACAGGCATGGTAAAACTATAGAATTATAAGGAGTTTATTTTATTTTCTTTGAAAAGGTCGCAAGATGGCGAGATGAATATATCTATCTAGCTAAAATTTATACTACAAACTTATATCATGTATATTAATATGCATAAGAAATATATTAAATTAATAAAATAAATATTACACATACCATAATGTGTTTGACATACCTTTTTGCATAAAATTACACACGCCTAATACCACAAATACATCTCTAATTTATATAAGAATCTACTACCATTCCATACAATAAAGCACGTTCTTGTCTAATGCGCTTGCGCAATAAAATCGTATACAAAATTATTTTTTTATTAATAATATTAAATAATACTACAACAAGTATAAACTATTTTTTCATGAAAATATATATTTTATATTAAAAAATCTTTATAGTAAAACACAACATTTTAGTTCATTTAATGTCAGATGTGACATATGTTACAAAATATACCTTTATTTATCAAATTTTACAATGAATTTGCCAGAAATTAAGTCATATGTAGAACAAGCAGTTGATACTGTAGTGTCAGTACTTAACAAAGCCAAAGAGGCGATTGGAGAGAGGCAGACTTTGAAGCAACTTGCAGGTAAAAATTTACTATATTTTTTTCTATTTATTCTCATTTTTCATAGACAAATTCCTGCAGCAGATGTCCCGATCTTCATAATTAATGTACCATTTGCCCAGACTTAATATATTTATGTTAAGTTTGAAAATACGTTTGTGTGTTAAAGGCTATTACCTAATTAACGGTTTTATAAATGATAACGCGCCTTGGAAATGAAATGCTCGCTGCAGTCTATTTCTAAGGTATCATTGTTACTAATAAATGTGTAAATTATTGTGTTGAAAAAAAAAAGAAATAGAAGTCCCGCTGATTAGTTTGCGCCGGTTCTTCTCAGATCTAAGGCATGCACTTTAGTGAACCGGTGGTAAATTGATAGACGTTCAAAAATTAAGCATTTAACTTCCTATTTTCAATGAAAATATTTGACTTTAACTTTGTTATTTGTAATACGGATCTCTAACGGTGGTTCCAACATTCTTAATTATTTATGGTTATTTGTGGTACATACTTATTTATCTCTAAACTTATATAATATACTAACTGTACTTAAACTAACTATATAAAACACATCACAGGAGAACACACCATTCACATATAGTAATAGTTTCATATTACTATACAATAAAAAAAGAAATATTTAGACACGTCCTGTACTAACAGATTTTTTAAATTCGGTTACATACAGACAAACCGACCAATAAATTATATTTTTTTTATTCAATATTCAATAAAAAACTTTTCACGACTGAAATTCGGAAACTCATTTTAAAATATATTGTCTCCTTTTGTAATAGCATAAATATATTATATAGACTAGTAGCTGCCCGCAAATTCACATAAGATCTTTAATTTTCATATGCAACTTTTTTAAGACACCACTTCCTTATTTCTTATAGTATAGCTGGTTTATTATGGTTCTAGATGTTCCACTCTTCAAAATCAATTATAGCCTAAGTCTTGCCTAAGCTATACAACAAAAAATCCAGTAGTTCGCTGTAGTGCTTACTGTTTTATTATACTATAGAAGATAGAAAATAGATATATTCATTCCTCCAGCCTGACCAGACAAAGCTCGCAATGCCATTGGTAATAGGGTTTTCAACAAATTACGCATGTCATATAATGCTCTAAGGAAAACGAAAGAACAGAATGTTTCGACACTAGGTTCCCTCCGACTACCCTGCTATGCGGGAAAAAGCGTAAGCTGAAAATAAAAAAAAACCTCAAAAAATAAAATCGTGAAAGTATTAGGACCTGCTCCTTCTTGAAATTTATTGAAAGAAAACAAAAAATATATATTAAGTTACAAGTGACATCCTTTGGAATTTTATATGAAAGTGATATAAGAGTGCGGGTAGCTTTATAATACGACATTATCATTGACACAGCTGTTGCCTATATCTATTGTATGATATTATTACAGCAAATGACACTGAATTGATTATTTTCGTCATAATTTTACACTACACTGTTAATTTAGAAGGTACTTGGATATATACGCGATTGTTTCAGGTTCGATTTGTACTCAGAAATATAACCACTCTTGAAAAACATATTTAGAAAACGTATAAACATTTGAACGCAGCGAAGTTTGAACCCGCGCCTTTTAAGCAATAACCGTTCAAGTTTGACGGACGTTTGCCGAAGGGGCGCTGGTCCAAACGCCTATGAATAAAAAATTTGCAAATTTAAATATGATTTTCAATTTACTAAGTGCGTGATTGACACTTTTAAAGTGTTAAAAATATATAAATAGTATTGTTATATTGTTGTACACAGTTGTGAATTATACTTTAATTGGCTATTTAAAACACATTGTAATTTTTTTTACTTGTTAGAACCAAAACGTTTTAATAAGGACCCCAGGTATAACATAAATAAATATATATAAAATAAATAACTTTATATACATTCCGTTCACCATTTTCCACCCGAATATGAAATATTGCGTGTTGATTGGCGGAACTCAACGCTGAAACTTGTCTTGTCACCAGAGCGGAGATATGAAAATAATTTAAATATAATTATTCCCAGAGTGGGAATCGAGTCCACGACTATCGCGTATACACTCTCACTGCGCCACGACGGCCTAGTTCTATTTTAAATCTATAATGCACATTTTTTATTAGAAAAAAAAATTATATATTTATATAAAAAAACTTTTTTATTTAAATTATTCATAACTTATTGCCTAATTGGTAAGGCTACAGGGCGGCAGAGTGAAGCTACGATTTTTCATATAGTTTCATATATGATTTAAGGTATTGTTTTGTTTCGAAACAAACCTTATTTAATAGTATATTAGCCTTATAACATGAAGAGTCGAAGTGCCACTTCTTTTGCGTAGACTATAAAACGCAAAATACCGTTGCCTTTTGTTCCCTTAGAAATTTTCTAGAAGTCCTCGCTAAGTGCTCCCCTACAAACCCCAAAGAACTTACGAGTATATGTTCAAATGCAGTTTTGTAGGATTCACGGAAGATTACGGTAGTCCCTGTGGCCCTGGCCAGTGGCGGTGGAGGAGGAGCACCGTGAGGTTTTAGTGGGTAAACGGACGGCCCATATCTGCCGGTCCAGAGTCCCACATAACCGCGTCCGAGTCCCCAATCGGGCGGGTATCCGTAAAGGATTTCCTCACGTAAAAAAAAAAAGGCTTACTACTAGCTCCGTTCGAATCAACGTATATGAAATATCTTATTTTACACAAAAGTGTATGTCAAACGCATGTAGTGTGTGTATTTATACGTATTTATTAGTTTAACTCATTTCTAATTAATTGCACTTCTGCATAAAAGAAAATATTCTGCCAATTTTTACACTACGTCACTATCATTTTTAAATAAAACACTGTTTATATTTTATTTATTTTTTTATTTTCTTTTTCCTATGTTTCCATTTCCGTACATAGGTGATTCAAGTAAATCAAGTTATGTAAAAATTTCTTGACAAGCTAGATCTGAGTTTTCCTTTTACAACAATTTCCCCACGTCAAAGTGTATAGTATGGACTTCCGTATTAGTTTTCTTCTTAGAAAACGTGTTTCCTCAATTGTATTAGATCAAACGACTATCTATTTCCTTTATATTTTAGAAAATATTTTATAATATGATTATTTATAAGCTAAAATTTATGTCGTCATCTCGGTGCAGGTGGAAGTATGCAAGCGATTGCTATGAAGTCATTTCTCGGTTGTGGGAATGTTTATATTTCTAAACTAGTTGTCGCCCACAACTTTGCCTGGGTGGACTTTAGGATCCTTGCGTCACCTGGTGGCCAGTAACTCGTAATATATCGTTCCTTCTAATCTTGTAGGTTTATATATTCATAACTCTCCCACCCAACCCCTCAATTGACATGTGCCAAATTTCAGTTTTCTATGCACAGTAGTTTCAATTGTGTGTCAATCATTTAGTAATTGCAGATTATAATGATACATTTTTTCTTTTCATAAGTAAGTCGTGATTTATTGACGCCTCAAGTCAAGGTGGTACTAACCGCTCTAGAATGTCCACTCGCCATAACTAGTGAACAACTCATCAAAAATACCATAGAGAAAAAATGGCATCTGACTGACACATTTGTATACGATCTCAAGTATCTGGGCGGTACAAAAAATGAGTGTTCACATTATTATTATTTTGAGGTAAATTTATAATATTATCGAACCTGTTACACAAACATGAGTTCAGAGAATAATCAGGGATGGTGGCCCCGTCCTTCTGCAATCACTGTCACGGTAATGAGTTGCGGAAATCAACGCCGCGTTTTGTAATACCAGAGCGGAAAAATAAAAATAATTTAAATATAATCACTTCTCCGAGTGGAAATGGAACCTACAACCAGTTGTGTTTATGTGTAGTCGGATGCTGTACCACTACGCCACAATGGATGCTATAAATATTAAGTATGCAAATAAGAATGTAATATTAGAACAAGTAGCAGTTTGCTGTATGTAACCATATATCCTTAAAATGAAAGTGACCTAACTCATTATTTTTGTAACTAAATCTTTTCTATGATTCTATGGTGATTTCCTACAAATGCAAATTTTTGTAATAACTTCACTTTTATTGTCAAAATAAAATGCCATCGTGGTACAATTGAAAAGTGGCACGTGGTGGTTGTGGGTTCATGAATGTTCAAAATTGTTTTCAATACCCCAGTCAGGTTAAGCGAGGTGCGGCGTTGAGTTACGTCACCCAGTACGACCAGCACTCTTCCGAAATAGAGAAAAAGTGTACAATGAAGTAAATTATCTCTTGGTTCTCTTGTAACCTGCTTTCTGGCAAGAAGTACTGCACCCTATTAAGCAATAAGTTCTTATCGGAAACAACAAAAGTTTTAACGACCGTATAAGAATTTCTTCAGAGGTCGCCAAGACAGTTAATTAACTTAATTGGCTGGATCGTTTGGACGAATTCCAAGAGGTGTGGGTTTCAAATCCTGCTACTATTAATATTTTTACAAGAAATGTTGTTTATATAATTTGTAGTTTTTATAATTTACTAATATATGAATAAAATCTAGGATTTCGCTGCTGTAACCGACATGATTTTGCTATTTAGTGGCAAGACACAACGTTGGCTATTATAATCAAACCTCAATCCGAATATATTATAAAAAGTTTTATTGTCCTTAAACATCCACAACAGTACTGGCTAGCATCTCTCCCAAAGTGCTCCATGCATAATATGCTCCTGAGTTGCCACCAGTGCTAATGTTTTTATTTTGGCACTCTAACTCGACGAAGACCCACTCGACATCGAAGAAAGGCAATGGTTCCGATCAGATTAACTACAGGACCTCACCTTCCTGCGCCCCAAAGTAACGCAGAGCCCGCAGCACGATTGCATCTAGATTACAAGGATTATGTTTGAAAATTATGAGACACAGATAACCTAAGGACAAGACGTTCCGTCTTATTTCTAAAATTCTCCTTCATCTAAATCCTGTCACTTTTTTCAGGCTGTATTTAGTCAACCTACAGCCGCATATCCAACACCTCAAGCCACAGCTTCTGTGTACTTTCGAGTGGAAGACAAGCTTATAGAGCCACCCGAATTGCGGGGGGTACCTATGGTATGTATAAAGTTTTACAGCTTCACGCTTTATCCCGCATAGCAGGTTAGCAGAGAGGAACTAGTGTCAAGACACTCCGTTCTTCACTTACCGCCTAAATCGAAATATACAGTGGAAATTAAAATAATTTAAATTTTATGAAAATAATTTAAATATCCTCCGACTGGAAATCGAACCTACAACCAACGCGTTTAAGTTTTAATTCAGCAGCTGTTATCTTGATTCCTTGATTATCTTTAAATGAATTTAAATTGACGATTTTGTACTAACCTAATGTAAAAGACATATTTAGAATACGTATAAAAATTTGAACGCAGCGGGATTTGAGGCATGCGTTCTACATCCAGCTACGTCGAAATTCTTATTACGCTTATTACAACTTATATTTGTAGTTAACAACTCTGTAGAGAGATTTTTACGAATTTCTGCTACTCAAAGATTATTCTACGAACAATCGTTTGGCAAAAGAGAATTTTTTTTAACATTTGTTAAAGTGTTATTCACACACTTAGGAAATTGAAAAAGACATATTTCGAAAACGTATAGAAAAAACGGTTAAGGTCCTAGTGCGAGTAACACTTTTACAAATATAAAAAAAATATGACCTAATGTAATTTAAATATTTAATAAATCTCTCTGTGTGCAGCTGTAACTATTAATTCACTATACCTACATTTTCAGATGTCGTTTCGGATAGAAGGCCATAGAAGCGATCACGATGTACGGTACATAACTCTGATACCAGACTGGATTCTTGCCGTTATTCAAATGAAGATAAAACTTTTCATAAGAATTGAGAAACTTGTGCTATTTTAATATACTCGTACTATTCTTTTTTTAAATGATCGATATATTTTTTTACTATATATTTTGTTATTATATTATAGATATTTTGTTTAATTATATTAATTGTTAAAGACATATTTAGAAAACGTATAAAAATGGTTTTCAAGAGGCGCGCGTTCAAATTTTTATGCGTTTTCTAAATATGTCTTTTCCAATTTCCTTAGTAACATTTTAAAAATGTTAAAAAAATATATAAATTAATTGTTATTTTTTTAAAGCCTTTAATTGCAATTAGGTGATATCATAGCACCTTAAAAACGTGATTGACAGAAATATATATATGTATATAGAAAACGTATAAATAGCCATTCGTACTACGTAGGCGCCCTTGAACGGCTTTTAAGAAGCGCGAGTTCGATTCCCGCTGTGTTGAAATTTTTAAACTTTTTCTAAATATATGTTTTTGGATTTCCTAAGTGTGTGAATAACACTTAAGAATGTTAAAGTTGTAGTGATTGTCAGACATCTGAATAAATAACTGTAGTAGATACATCATTCTTTAAAATATAATAAGATTGTTATACGATGCTATTAACTAGTATTTTCCGTTCATATAAGAGACATTTCGCGTTGACTGTCGCAACCCAACGCGCTTTGTCTAGTCACGAGTGGAGAAATAAAAACATTTTCAAATTAATCTTTCCCCCTAGTGGAATTCGAACCCACATCCATTGTGTATACAGGTCAGATGCAGTCACATTGCGCCACAATGATCTGAACTATTTGTACAATTGAGTAATTTTAATATACAGCTGTGTTTATTATATAATAAAAACGCTGCGACGCACCATTATCGCTTCCGTTTATATTATAATGAAGTTTAAATTAAACTTTAAAAATAAATAAACTACAAGAAACGATTTAAAAATGAATCATTATGTGTATTCTCAGAAGAAACATGGATGCCGATTATTTATTTAAATCAACCGAATATCCTTGATTATAATTAAATAACACGAGGCATTAAAGTAGTTAGTTCCCATCTCATATATATATATATATATATAAATATATATACTATACAAATTTAATTACTACTAGGGAATGAAATAAATAAATAAAAAAATATATATTTTAAAGTACCCCTGTTGTCATCCCATCATTAGGAAGCAAGTTCAGAGTTTACTAAATTATTGGGATTGGGACCACGTTAACTAGTGTTGTAAATCAGAAACCGAAGTTGACAGTAAATATTTGAGACAACTCTAATAAATTATCGTATAAAGCTGTTCTTAATTAAATAATAAGTTTTTGATCTTATTTCGATATGTAAATCAGTAAGCAGAACTAAAACAATATTTTTAAATTTTAAATCATTAGTCATTAAAGTATACTGTGGATTTTAAAGTTATTTTTTTTTCAATCAGTTCCTATCTCATATATATATCTTCTTTTTCGTATCACTCTTGACTGAGTGGTCGTGGTCAACACGGTGTTTTAGTTTGGAGGGGCAGGTATTGCTCACCGTACGATGTCTCGCCATCTTTCCCTGCTCGAAACCAATCTAGTACACTTACGAGTATGTATACGTTTGCCCACTAGCGACTTTACTTGGTCTGTCCACTGCATTGTGGGCCTTCCGCGTGGTCGCGTGGGAATTAGTTGCAGTGTTTTCCCCTTGCCTGCTGCACCAGTCTTTAAGAAGTTATTTTTACTCCAAGACCGCTGTAGCCTCTTCCACCAGATTGCCCGGGTGGGTGTATGGTTATACTGCCGTTTCTCGGTCGCCAGAGCCTCGTCTGTTATCTAGCAGGAGGTACCGCGACAGCCCAAAAGCTGTCGCCACTAGCTATTCATACGAACCGCTAGTGCGAGCGGGTAAGGATGACAATTGAGGACGGAAAGATGTTAGATCCGTTGGCGGATGAAGTGGCGGGCTTACGCGCAGATCTTGCTATAATTTAAAACAATTATGTAGACTTAGAAAGGTTCTCATGTATTATTCACTGTTGTCGCCTTTTCACTTGAACGACAATTGTCTGTCTCACCATTTAATATATACAGTCACGATACAAAACTTAATAGATGTCTATATTAATATATATAAATATATAATTTTGGTATAAAATATAGCGTCTCGCATAATATTATATATTCTCGTTCCGATGCGATAAACAAAGCACTCTTACAGTTGTATAGAAATTTCGCTCAAATCTTATTTCGTTCGATGTTTTATTACTCTGGAATCTTTTTTGGGCATCATGTGAGATATAACATGGCACATGAATTGAACATTGACGATGATGATTGTAGATTTAAATCCTTCTTGGGCGTAATTATGTTAACTATAGAGACCCCATTGCCGCGAACATAGGTATTGCCTTAGCATTTCATTATCGTGTATATTATAGTAAAATATTATTTATAAAAAAAAAAACATTTTCTCCATCTGCAGAGTTTTTGTGAAAAGCGATCGATTTCTCTATCACGTAATTAATATTTAGGATAATAAAATGTTTTCTTTCTACCAAATGTCTCATAATAGACAAAAAAAGCCGAAACACTAAGCTCTCCTTAAACAGACCCAAATTGAAATTTGAATACATCAAAAGTTAAAAATATACTATATTTCTACTTAACACACATATATATCTGAGGCCCTCGTCCCACTCGGGGGAATTATCATATTTAAATTATTCCGCTCTAGTACGACAAACCGCGACGTTGAATTCCAATCAACACGGAGTATCTCAATTTCAAGCGTGACGTGGAGCACGGAGTGACTATACATTAACTTCTCTGACTACCCTGGTATGCGGGAAAAAAGAAATTGTCATATATCAATGAGAAAACAATATTTAAAATAACTTTGAATATATTGCATGGACTTAGTGTGTCAATGTACGTTTGCATAACAGCTTTCTCATGCACGCGTTCACAATGCTAATAGAAACTGATCAGATTTGCAAATAATTAAAACAGGCCTTTTTTCATTATTTCTTTATTTAGCTGAATCCTTACTAATATTATGAATGCGATTTCTGTCCGTCTGTTACGTTCTGATGGCTAAACCACGGCCTAGTTTGGATGGAACCCGCTTAACCGATTGTAATGATTTTTGCTATACAGATAACACAGTATTAAACATAGGATACTTTGAAAAATACATATTTAGAAAACGTATAAAAATTTGAACGCAGCGGGATTTGAACCCGCGCCTATTGAACACCGTCCAAGCGCTCTGACCGCTAAGCCATGCGTTCTACATCCAGTTACGTTGAAATTCTTATACGCTTATTACAACTTATATTTGTTGTTAGCGCGGGTTCAAATCCTGCTGCGTACAAATTTTTATACGTTTTCTAAATATGTCTTTTTCAATTTTCTTAGTGTGCGTCCACTTTAAAAAATGTTAAAAAATATATAGGATACTTTTTTAATTATTTAGTTGAAATATTTAAATAATTTTACATATTAAATTTAAATATTAAATTTGCTTATGCAAATAAAACACATCGAATCAATACTAATTCGATCAATCTCGGTGCTTGATTTCCGATATGAAAAAAAAAAAACAATCATCTGATTTGGAAGACTTGGTGACGAAAAATTTACCATTATAAATAAGTTCAGTATAATTTTAGGTCAGTTTCTATGCCAACATGTAATAAATGGAAGGGATTTTTACTTAAAATTATAAATGCGTAAGTAACCCTGTCTGTCTGTCTGTAACGTCATCACAGCCAAACCGCTGAACCGATTGTGATGAAATGTTATATAGAGATACTTGAGGGTATATAGAGGGTTCACGCGGGCGAAGCCGCGAGTGAGTCGCAAGTCGCCGTCTTTATAAATGCCTGATATAAATATGTTGATAATTTAAATAAATAGAATTTCACATTTTGTTCTATTCCAAGCCGGAAAAATAATTATGTATTTTATTTTTAATTTCTTCGCTCTACTCGCTTCTATTTAATATAATTTCGTGTCACCGTTTTGGCACACAAAGCGCGGCGTTGAGCTCCGCCATTCAATACAAAATTAACGCCTAGTTTTATCTAAAGCTAAAGACCAGTGAAACGAAGAAAATACTTAGCTTTAATTGCCAATGTACTTATAACATCATACCAACTGCACTTAGAGGCCACAATCAACGTTAACTAATATTTAAATTAATGTCGGGTAAAATGGAGAACGGAGTGTCTTGATATTATTTCTAAAATTGTTTCTGCATTTCCTGCTTTGCGGGAAAAGGCGTAAAGCTTTAAAATCACTGTAACTTCCTCACAACGTATTATTCTAAGTTAAAAAGTAAAAAAACACATTAATGAAATATCAATGACAAGCTTATCAAGACCCGCATTGTCAAATAATTAATTGATATAGGGGCTAAAAATAAGTCGAAAATATTTGTTTTTCTATTGAAATTAGATTATACTATTGTAGCGCAGTTGAGGTATACATTTCTACACTAATAAAGGTCTTTGTTACACGTCGTTAGGTTTCAATAAAGATAAGAAAGAGTTAAAGCTACTAACAGAAGTACTGATTTCTGTTTGTTATTTAAAATTCCAAGTCTTTTTATTGGTTTTTTTATATACATAAATAAAAATCTTTCGACACCATTTGTTAAGAAAGTCATTTTGTTATAGGATTATATAACTTCTCAATATATTTTATAATAATTCATTAGAAATATATATTATATCAATAAAATTAATATTACAACACACAATTTTGCGTAAAGTGACGTACACGTTGCTAAGGCAACGCGTTTATTACACATCAACGGGACAATATTAAAGTATAATAAATAAATATTGTACATATTATACATGTAAATTTGATGAAAAAAACCAGAGTTAATGATGTTTTTTACTTTAATTAAATATTAATTAGGAGTCCAATTAAACTTTAATTAAGTAATAATAATTATTATAAGCGTAAGAGATGGGTACTTTAAGAAACGGCAATAAATTGACTTTAATGTTCAATATGTAGTTATACAATTAACTCAATATTGAAATTTGGCTAATTTGAAAGCTATAGTTGTAATTGCGCTTTTATAACACAGTTATATGGACAATTTCTGAATATTTTTAATATATTAGGGGTTAACTTCTGAATAAAATTGCCATTTTATACTGTTTTTTTTTTTTAATATTTAATCAAAATATGTACCGCCACATTTCTGTCATGGATCTAGACTCTACAATGTGATTTTGTTTAATTTAAAGTGGTACTAAAATTTCTATTGTAACGCTATAAATCTATAAATAATAAAACTTCTGCCACTCACTGAGCGTATAAAGGTGAAATTTGGCGAGTAGCTCCTGTTGAGAATGTATGAGAGCACATACATACATAGGATTACCGAAAACTCTTACGAATCGTTCGGGATATAATAGGATTTTATGTGGTACGGTTGAGACTATGGAACATTAACATAGAAATAGAGTACAGTTTATTTATTAATTTTTTTATTTTTTTGGTATTTGCATAAAAAAAGAACATAAAAGTGACATAGAAATTAACTCAAGCCAAAGTCAAAATCAAATAATTTTATTCTAAATAAATGAAAAAAAAAATTGAGTGCATACTTCATTTTTTGAACGTCAAATAATTTACCACCGGTTCACTAAAAAGAACCGGCGCAAATAACTCAGGGGGACTTCTATTTCTTTTTTTCTTCCAATATTATAATTTACAGATTTATTAGTGACAATGAGACTAGACCTTCGAAATAGACTAAAGCGAGCAATTCATTCCCAAGTCGTGTTATCATTTATAACATCGTTAATTAGGTAATAAACTTTACCACACAAACCTCTTTTCACAACTCTTTTAAATTGTGATATAGAACCTACTAGCACATTTTCTCGGATCCTCCCGTAAAAGAATAACGGATTCGATGCAATCGAGTTACAGGAGCGGTAACTTTAAGCTTATACCTAGTATTAATATAATATACATCACCGATTTTACACCGATTAAAATCATTAATATATACATTAAATTTTCAAATATGTATTGAGACGCAACTACCAATATATTTAATAATCAACTTTTTTAAACACGAAGGCGGCTGAGTTTAGTCTATTCGCCAATTCATCATTATGAAGTCCCCACTAAAGTCAATTGTGAATGGTATACATGCAAGGAAATCCTATTAATATTACCTCTTCCCATAGTAAAAACAATTAAAATTGTAATAGGACAATGAGTATTACTAAGAATTTTACCCATTACTTGGTAGTAGGTAGCTCCAGGCATACAATAATTTAACACTAAGTGTCTTTACAAATATTATTTAAAATCACACCCATATTTTTCCCCAAGTTATCACTGTATATTGTAATATTATTGTTGTGGGTGTGGGTTGTAACTTATAAATCCCAACAAAACTGTCCTGAGCTCCCCCCCCCCCTCTTGAGATCGGAAAGGTATTTCTGAAATCTGCTTTGGGCGGCTAAGTGTGGGCACTTGACACTTACAGACATAATTTTCAGGGAGCGACTCAAAACGCTAAGAGTTTTCATTACTAAAAAAAGACTTAAAATATATATTTTTAGAATATAGATTATTAGGCAGTTAAGTAATGGCCTTATCAATTACAATACAAGAAGCTGTCGTGGCGCCGTGAAATAGGATCTGACTAGAACCTTGGGGGACTGATTATATTTAAAACATTTTCGCCTTCTGGAAAACATTAAAACGCGGCTCGACACGCAATGTCTTCAATTTGGACGGAAAGAGGAGAACGGAGTGTCTTGACACCATGTTCTTGCTATCGAGTAGATTTTTTAAAATTGTCTCAATAGTTTCCTCTAAATTACATACTAGGGGTTGAATCTGTATTAATTATACTAAAATGCAATCCTAATAATAATAATATTAATGTTTATTATATCAGTATCGGGAATGTTTACATAATGACTTTGTAGGTAGCTGTAGTTCTAGATTGTTCTCAGATCTGCTCTACATTATTAGTCAATGTACAAAAGAAATTTGCAGTTTCATATTTAGTCTTATTTTTGACGTTGAAACGTAGGTAAATTTTGAGATTTTTAAGGCAAACCCTTTTTTAACATACACTTATACAAGCGACCCGCTCGCGGCGTCGCCCGCTTGAATTACAGCTGTTTCGTATTTTCGGCGGTCTATTCGTAAAACAATGAAATGAGTCGTAAAGCTAAAAAAAATGGTAAAAAAGTAGCCTATGTTCATCTCAAGACCATCAAGTATCTCTATATAAAATTTTATTACATTACAATAAGTCCATCGGTCTGGCCGTGATAACATCACAGAAAGACAAACAAAGTTACTTCCGCATTTACATTATTAGTATGGATTAGGGAGAGCGTGGAAAAAAAGACTTCAAAGTCTGAGCGAAGACTTCAAAGCGGTCTGACCACCGCTTATGTCACTTCATACATGACAAACGCTCAATGTATTTCTAATCCATTCATTTATATATACATATATATATTTATATTAATTATATTATAATATATTATATATATACGTATATATATTTATATAATTTATATTATATATAATTATATTAATCTATATAAATAATGTAGTGTCTGTTTGAAATATTAAAATATGCGTGTGTTACTAAATATATATGTATGTATCAGAGATATATGGAACATAATGCAAAGCGTGAAAAATAAAAACAAAACGTGTATTCATTTTCAATAATCAACCAATCATGCATGATCTACTCGTATATATGCATATTTAATACGCATATTTCAAACTGTACTGCATATAGAGGACCGATGATTTCAAATATTTAAAAAACTTGTTAAAGTATAAGATAATACTACCTTCAATTTCATAAAAGGATTTCTCTTTTTATTGCAGTAATTATGCCTTTTCGCTAAAATTCGAACGTAAAGCAAAGAACGGAGTGTCTTGATTAGACTAGATTTTGTCTGCCTTCCCTGTTATATGGGACAAAAATTGACTTTACAAAATTATTTTAAGATAAAATCTGTCTATTTATATTAAAAAACAATATAAAAGCCATCGGGGCGCAGTGGGACAGCGTCTGATTGAAATCTTTATTAATTGTCGGTTCGATTCCCAATCGGTGATAATCATACCACCGAATGAGAAACTAAAAACTATAATCGCATAATTTCAAGGTTCTCTCTGACTAGCAGCTGGCATTCGGCTAAGCTGAAAATAATATAAAAACCGTACAAAATTAATATATAAAATAGCATTTTCCAACCATAATAGATAATTGGCAAAAAAACCAATCTCATTTACAAGTATTTCTAACACCTAAGCTCTACCTGAGTCATTCGCATAGAATGACCCAAACCTGTCATTCTGCCGCTTTATACTGCGCGTACGCACGTGTTGTATCTCCAGTTAACTCGGAGTAAACAGTTAATTGTGCTTTGTGTGCTTTAAATTAACTAAATACAATATTTTATATACATTTTGAAATTACATTTAAGTGTTAATTTAAGTTATTCAAAAGATTTAACTTTATTTTTAAATACAATTAAGTTTAATGTAATAACTAATAGTGTTTTGTGAGTGTAGCTAAGTTATTGTGATAGTTTAATACAAACTCTAGTCAGAAGTGTGGAATAAAAAGTGAAATGGTTCTTCCTGGTGGGATAAGTTGTTTCAAAATGCCCAAAAGGTCTAAAGTAGTTCCCGCCCCTAGTGGGGAAGGGGTGTACACGATCGACCTTTCGACTACTTCGACTTTGGATATAGCTGTAAGTAAATATGTGAAATTTATTATATAAGCCAAAGTCTTCATAAAATATTGGTAACTTTCATTTAGTTGATTTGAGTAGAATATGATTTGGAAAAAAAACAGATGAATACTATTGCTAAGCTACAATTAAAGTATTTAAACTAAAGTGTTTATTTAATATATTTGTTATCACTTAAAGCTATGGCGGAGTTGACGCGTGATTTCGATGGTTTTGGAGTTCAAATTTTATTTAGGGAATTCAATTCCAATCGAAACATTCGAATATTTTATACAGGCTGATTAGTCTATAATATATTGTTATGTTAATTAACACCATCGTACTAAGTTTTTATTCTAGATTGTATATTTATAAAAACAATCCTTTTCTCTTGCAACTATGCAACTATAAATAAAGTTAAATACCAGATAATAAATATCTAGTTTATTATTGATTTAATATAATATTTATTAATTTAAAAATGACTTAAATTGAAGCTTATTTTAGTTATTTATTCTATATATATTGTACAATGTTATAGAATCGTTTGCAACATGACGTTTGAAAATTATAAAAGTTTCATAACACTACACTGATAACAATGATAATGCAATTGTATACAATTGTATTTTTAGAAGATTCTTTTTATAGATTCGCTATAAATAATAACAATCAGTAATTAAGTAATTAGTTAATTAAAATGTGTTTATTATCATTTGTATGAAGTGCTTTAATAAATATGGAGAGAAAACCTATGTATTAAGTGTCTCCAATCTCGAATATTCGACAAATTCATAGCTACCCCCACAAATACACCTTAAAAAGGATAATACACTTACAATAATATCGTAAAGGGCCATTTTTTATAACTTTGCCATTATTAAAATGCTTTCTTGATTTAGACTTTAATATTTATTGCTGAGAAGCTATATTGGCTTAGCATTTTCAAACAGGTTTTACTCCTTTTGTTAAGTGTATGAGTAAATGCCCTTTCAAGGCTAAATACAGTCAGCAACGAACTTTTTCCCTTTAAAAAGTTATAGATAGTATATCAAATAATAAATGGAAAGGATCGTTTTTGTTGTCTGTACTTTTAGAAATTTATGTCATTAGATAACATTTTACTTGTTGCCTTCGTAACAAAATCTTGCTATATATCAACGATACGTTTGTAAATTTGCCCATGTGTCCGGATCTAATATAAATATTGTATTGTACAATATTTTCAACGCATAAACCTAATGACATTGCCGAGTGCTAACGAGGGAGGATTTAAAGCGTGTTTCTTTTATTTATTTTTTTAGAGACGGCGGACGTTCTCAATGTCGATACATATATGGGTTTTATGTTCGAATTAACTGATAATTCCGTTTTTAAACGATAGAGTATACTCCGAAGTTAGCCTCATAAATTTTTTTTAACAAAAGTTCTAACCCAAAGACAATATAATTTATATGATAGTAACTTTCTTGTTAAAAAGTTCTTATTTAAACTAATATATATATATATATTTATTTCATTACTTACTAGATAGCACTCTTTTCTGTTTGTGCATCAATTTACTAAAAGAGGTTGTACATCTTGGATTGCGTAAACAAATTTTGCATCTGTTGCGCTTAATGTGAGCAATGGTTGTTGGATTTGTAATAAACAATGACACTATCGGTACTGTTCTTAGACATATATATATATATATATATATATATATAATATTTTTCTATGGCTTTTTCCGATCAATTTTGACACTTGGTTCGTAATTTTTGTTAGCTATTTGTGAATTAAGAAACTTAATTAGTCTAAGAACTACGATATAATGATTTATAGGTCAGTAGAGTTTTTTACAGCTTCACGCTTTGTCCCGCATTATAGGGTAGTTCGGAGAACCTAGAGTCAAGGCACTTTAGTTTACCTAACTTAATATTACATTAACCATTATACTATAATGAGGCCATTGTGGCGCAGTGTGACCGCGCCTGACTGTATGCACGATGGTCGTAGGCTCGATCCCATTCAGAGGAATGATTATATAGAAATAATTTTCATTTCTAAGCTCCGGTGGCAAGGCAAAGTGCGGCATTGAGTTTCGTCACTCAGCACGCAATGTCTTACATTAGGGCGGAAAGTGGAGATCGGAGAGTCTTGTTACTAGATTCTCTCTCAGGGTAGGCTCTGATTTATGGTGAAAAGAGTGATGCTTAAAATTAGATTTTTCGTATTTGTCAGATAGTTTCAACATGTTATTCAACATATACACTAGAATTTAAATTAGTAAATTATTAAAAATGGCTACAAAACTGGATTTTATAATTTCTAACACATATTTAATCTGATTATAAAGTATCCAAAAAATGTCAAGCGTTATAAAGAATGATATATTCACACACATATTGTGAAATAGATTTTTTTTTATGAAATATTTTTTGTTTTTGTGTTATCTTAAAGTTACATAATATTAGTTCGTTCTTCATTTTCCTTTTAATCACTAAAATTACCTTTTGTTTACAACAAGCAAAAAAAATCTTAGCATAGCACCGCATAGCATGGTATACAGAGAGAACCTAGTGTCTCGTGGCGAAATTCAACGCCGCCCCCTAACGTCACGACCTCTATAGTCTCATATCTTGAAAAAGACATATTTAGAAAACGTATTTTGAATAGGGTTCAAATCCGCTGCGTTCAAATTTTTATACGTTTTCTAAATATGCCTTTTTCAATTTCCTAAGTGTGCGAATAACACTTTAAAAAATGTAAAAAAAAAGTCTCATTAGATAACAAATAGCTACGTTTCAATAAAATTTGAACCTAAAACTATAGTAAGACTCACAACAACTGCGCCAATATGGTGTTTTTTATTTTAATTATTTATGTTAATAGTTCTAGTTTTAATTTCATTGACATCAAGGTGATAGAACCTGTTTGACTTTTAAAGCCAGCTTGTCGGATGTAAAATATTAAAAGAATTGCTGTTCGTTTATCCATAAGATAAAAAAATATTGCGCTGTCGCATGTGCTATATTGTCGTGAGTAGTTTATAATACTCTGAACAGCAATATATTTTTAATAGTATTTACGGAGATTGTTTCCGAAAGGTTCGGCCAGGCCAATCATGGACTATATAGTTACCGAAACAGAAAGTAGCTGAGAAACGTAAACCTAGTATCAAGTTATGGTTGCTGAATGGACCGATGCGGACCGACTTTCTGGCAGAGGTTGAGAGTCAAAATCTATTGACTAACACCGAAACTGCTCAGTAAGCTTGGGATCGAACCCAGTCAGTAATTATTACGGGTAAACGAGTTCTTGGCCTTTCTAGGGGGCGACGGGTCATCGACAGTTAGACACGATGGTGGAATGACAAAGTGCAGGAGGTGATTCGTGAAAAGAAGCCTTTAAGGAGAGGCAGCAATCCAACTCTCCTAAAGACAGATTAGAGTACATATCGGTGAAACGTGCCAGTAAAAGGGCTGTAACCAGAGCCCGCAGTAACAAGTTGTCACCACTATATGATACACTTGAAACTGCGGAGGGCAGAAACTCACTTACAAGTTTGCACGTGCTAGGGATAAAGCGACGCAAGATATTACAAAATGCCTTTGCGGCAAAGATTCTCAGGGCGCGCTGCTATGTATTCATGCCTCTGTGAAGGAGAGATGGCGATGCTACTTCAAGGCTGCTGAATACTCAGCACCGTGCAGGTGCAGTATTCCAACCGAAGCACCTCCTAATCTTGGACTTAACCCCGATAACATAACCCCCCGATAACACCTGACGAAACTCGGTATTGTCTTCGACGCAAGAAGAATCGGAAAGCTGTGGGACCTAACTATATTCCAATCTAAGCGTGGAAATCATTGGGCACTCTTGGGGTACTTATGCTTACGGACCTTTTTAACCAAATCTTGAACACTGGAACGATGCCACGTCAGTAACGATACAGCTTTATTACCCTTATTTATAAAGGCAGTGGCAGTGTTCAAGATTATGGTAATTATAGGGGCATTAAGATCATGAGTCACACCATGAAGCTCTTTGAGCGCATGATCGAACTTAAGGCATCGCCGAGAAAGTACGGTCTCTGAATGTGAATGTGGATTTCACTGTCTCTGAATGTGAATACAGATTGGATTGGCGACACGAAACCTTTTTTGATTTCGGTAGGGGTTCACCAAGGCTCAGCTCTAAGCCCGTTCTTGTTCAATGTAGCGCTAGATACTGTCTTATATCCAGACTCAGCCTCCATGGTTGATGATGTACGCCGATGACATAGCGCTCATTGACGAGAGCCGGTCGATGCTGGAGCAGAGAGTGTACCTGTGGAAGGGTACGCTTGAGAACGGCGGTCTTGAACTTAAAGTATCAAAGACCGAGTACATGGCTTGCGGGTGCTCGGACTCTGGCATTATCCATATGGGTCCTGAATTAGCCGTTCAGTCGGAATAGTTCAGGTACCGTGGATCTATTCTGCCGAGTCTAGAGGCATCGATCACGATGTCCAAGCCCAGACAATAAGATGATAAGATATTAAATAAAAACAACAGGATTTTAGCACTTCAGACATGTACCTTTTGTAAACAAAAGCTGTATTTTTGAGTACCCAACTAGGTTATAGATATAACTAATTGTAGTTAAGTATTTATACTAAAAGAATCCAATACTTCAGTTGCCTTATTAAAAATATCTATCATATATCATTATACTATATATACAATCTTATTACATACTATATTACATTATATTATTATAAAAATAATATATATCATTCTTATTATACTACAGATTTTACAGTTTAGAGTCCATGCAAATGAAGTTGCGGGTGACAACTAGTATAGAATATAAGGTCTTTACCAACGATAAACATTTAAGTCGTGATTGCTTTTTAAATACGAAATTTATTTAATAAATATTGCGTAAGTCAGTATAAAAATATTAATAGACTCATGTCGCAGCCATATTAATACGCAAAAGGAAAAACTTACATCTCTTTTTTTGTAAACTAAGCGGACGCGAGAGTATGAAACTAGTCATAATTAAAGTGTATATGGAGAAGAAATGCAATGCAATAACACATTACCAATACATTAAATTAATAAAATAAATATCTCAGAGGAGGAGTATTAAATTGATAATTATTATCAAAATTTGTTCATTAAATCGCATAAACCTAATATGTAGGTATACTAATGTAGCCGCCGGGGTTCACTGAAGATTGTAGTCCCTGTGTCCCCGTGGCCCATGGCCAGTGGTAGTGGAGGAGGAGCACCTTGAGATTTTAGTGGGTAAACGGACGACCTACATCTGCCGGTCCGGAGTCCCACATAACTGCGTCCGAGTCTCCACTTGGGCTATACCTTTATATTACTCACACGCTTGTATGAAAATAAACTTATCAAGTGTTTACTACAAAGCTAAATATAACTTAAATTGTTTTGACGCCCATTGTGTGGTTAAATGGATAATTAAATAATAAATTTTATTATGTGTGCACAATGTTACCATTATCACGCCAATAGGTAGGTACTGTTAGTATAAAAAAAATTAACGACTTTTTTTATTTTTGGAATATTAAAAATGATTACTATATAAATAATAATTTAACTTGGAAAACTGATACTTAAATATGTTTTAAGAATAAATTCATTAGCATTCTTTAGATAATACCTTATGGGTGCCCATTGTGGTCGGAGCAGTGCCTAGAACTTCTGGCCTAAGTGTAGGCTTAATCTTGAAACGATGTAATAACGGTTGCCTACGCTGTCGGCTTCTCTATCTACATTATAAAATCTTAAAAGATACTAATAGATAATAAATACAATATACTATTGTATATAAATATATAAAAACCTAAACTACTGTCAAAACACTCCGCTCTCCACTTTCCGCCTAATTTCGTGACTCTGCGTGTTCAATGGGGGAAATACACGCTTTGCTTTGCATTGTACCAATGCGATGAAATGAAAATAATTTAAATATATAATTTAAATTATATTTACCCTCCAGGGAATTGAACCCATAACCGATGGCGTATGCAGTCATACGAGGCCGTGGTGCAGTGAGATAGAGCCTGATTGGAAACTCGATGCTTGTGAGCGCGATTCTTACTCAAAGGAAATTAAATTAGTTTAATTTCTCCGCTCTGGTGACAAGACAAAGCGCGGCGTTGAATTGTGTCACTCTGCCCCAATACAATTTATCTGATTAGGACAAAAACCGGAGAGCGGAGTGTCTTGACACTAGGTTTTCTCTGACTACTCCTTGCGGTAAAAAAAGAAGCTGTATAGATCATACTAGAACATTACTCAACACAACACTATTAAATTGTGCCTATCAATTTAGATTTGCACCTACAAGTATTATTTTGCAAAATTTTAATATCTATTTATTAACATTTCTTTAAAGTGCTAATCGCACACTTAGGAAATTGAAAAAGACATGTTTAGAAAACGTACAAAAATTTGAACGCAGCGGGATTTGAAGCCGCGCCTCTTGAAAACCGTTCAAGCGCTCTGACCGCTAAGCCATGCTGAACGCATCGTTCAAATTATTATACGTTTTCTGAATGTCTTTTTTAATATCATATCTATTCACGTACCCACTTGTGATTTATATTCAAAAAAATATAAGCACCTAAAAATATTATCAAAATAAGTATAAATATTGCTGTCTATCTGTACATCAACCTTCATTTATAAGATATTCGTGCGAAAATGAGCCATTTGTTGAAGTTATAGTGCCTTATGCCCTTGATATTGATTGTCTGTGACAGTTTGTTTTATTACATTATATTATAACGAATAATTATAATGCATAATAAATCAAAATAATGGCTTAACAGAGCCATGCCAGTATCACAGTCTAGCCAATGAGTGTCAATTCATATTTAGATTTAAAAAATATAAATATATATATTTTCGTTTCGTACTATTTGTATTTATTATTATGGTTTTCTATTACACAACTAGTTAAATTTTTTAGAAAACGAATAAAAATTTAATAGCATCTGGATTCGAACCCGCGCCTATTGGAATCCTAAGCTATGCGTTCTACTCTTTCTACTTCGTACTACGTTCAAATTTTATACGCTACATTACAACTTATTTTTGTTGTTAGCATCTCTGTAGAGAGAGATTTTTACAAATTTCTGCTACCCAAAGATTATTATACGAACAATTGTTTGGCGAGAGAGAATGATATTTATTAAATATATTTAAAAATAATCAAAGTGTTAGTCACATTTAGGTAAATTGATAAATAATTTATATACATATATATATATATATATATAATTATATTACATTAAAATGTAATTAAGATAGGCAACGCTAAAATCTTAAAAAGGCGGAATTATTGATGATAGAACAAAGCTGTATATCAGCCAGCAATAGCCCTATTAGGACAGTGACTTGGAATTCAGGATCTAGTAGTAATAAAAGAAAATATATGAGAATGGGCTGTAATTTATTAGCAATTATGCATTTGGGTGCTCTTAAAACCGATCTCAAGGGCGCCCCGAGGGCCCCTACCAAAGGCCCAATGGGCCCTTGAGGTTACAATTAATGTACTCCACAAAAAAGACGAAATTTGTTTAGTCACAAAAAACAATCTGCTTCACATAGGATCACAATTTACACCTACGCTATGTGTAACTTAACGAGATCAATGACCTCTAAGATATTTCTTAAGGGGCTTCCTTAAATATTTAAATACTTAGAGCTTAGTTCTAACATTCTTCAAATTATATCTCAGGTTTATAGTAACAAAGAAATTCCTAGCATTGCAAGCTCGTACCACAAAGTTGTGTAGAGAATATCTGAATTGAACTTTATGCTTATACAATAAAGTTTATTTTACATAAATAGCTTATGTTGAATTCAGGTAATATATTGGTTTTGTTGCTAATTTAGACTCTATTTAGCTTTAGATAGAGACTATTTTTACATGAAATTTGGCTTACTGAAATTAATTGGTTATTACAATTTTTTAACGACGGAAGGCCTATATGAAGCAATAAGGTTAGGTCTTCGAGATATTTATTATAAGGGTCTCGTAAACTTAATTCATTTCAGGGAATTAGTAATAATTATAAAAAAATTGAGTTATCTATTAAACAAATAATCATTTCGTTTAAAATTCCGTAAAAATATTAAAAAAAAAAACTAAAATTTGAAATATTTACAGTATAATTGATTAAGTATATACTGGAATAAGTTAAGCGGGAACATCGAGTTCAGTCAGTCAGTCAGTCAAGTCAAATTAAATCTAGACTCCCTTCTAGAATCTAGTTCTCTATAATTTTTTTAAATAATGACGACAATTGCCAACAATACAGCTGTCACAGCTGTATAAGTTTAAGGTAGCTTTATAGGAATGTATGTATAGCTTAATTCAGCTATATCAAAATATAGTCTAATTATTTTATAAAATTTGAATGTACATATATATTAATTGCCTAAAGATTTCCAACAAATTTAAATGAGAGCGGGTTCAAATCTGTTCACTTCTAATTTTTTTAGGTTTTTATTTCAGCTTCACGCTTTATCCCGCATTGCAGGGTCGTCAGAACCTACACTAGACACGACTCTAGTTGATTGGGAAACTTTAAATATATATAATCAATCAATAATTTCATTACCCCGAGTTGGAATCGAGCCCAGAAACATTACGTTTACAAACAAACTCTGCCATTGCATCATGATGGCCTTAATACTTTCATTTCAATTAATATTTTGAATATATTATAAAATAAGGCTTTACTTGCCATATGTATGTAGTGTAACCTTTGTTTGTTCTTCACAACTTGGATTAATTATATATTACCTTGAAATAATACACTTGCTGTGTAAATAACTGTACATAGTTTACTTTTAAAACAATATTTTTTTCTTCATAAGTTTTTGATACATTTCTATGATAAATCATTTAAATTGAACAACACTATCACAGTGACAGAGTTTTGCATATTAAAACAATACTGCCTAATAAACAAAATGGTCGTGGATTCGAATCCCATATGTCCTTATTCTATTCTAAATGTTTCTTGTTTTTGTTTTGTTTGCAATTTTTCGTTATTTTGCTGCTGTTTTTTTTAAGACCCGCCCGTGGCTTCGCCTGCGTATACTACACGACTTAACAATTTAGTTATTTGCGCCCGCCCGCTTTTCGCTTAAATCACACACTTTGCTTACAATCATAATTGTTGTAACTTTTTTATTAATGAACCGATTGAAATGAAATAAACACTAAATGTTACAGGAAGTTTTTAAAATACAATAGTCAATATTGCATTTCAATCGGTTTAGCCGTTTCTGAGATTAGCGTGCACAAACAAACAGACAAACAGTAAAGAAAATTGAAAATCATTGTTTTTGATAATATTTTATTGATAAATACCCCTAATAATATATATTTTTAATATGTCTTCCATGTACAGACAGGCATCAGTTACATTCTTTTTTATATGTGTAGATGACGGCGAAAACACTCGGTCATATCTATGTCAAATCAATAATATACATCATAGTGATTTTGGAGGGCTGAAAGAGCCTTACATATTCTAGACAATAAAGTTATGTCGATAATTTGAAATTTTACATATTTTCCCTTATAGCATATTGATAAATATGGAAAATAGTATCAAGATTTAAAATCGAGTAACTGCGTGTTGAGCAGCGGAACTCAACACCGCTCTTTGTTGTTACGCCACGACGGCCTCAACAGTCCCATAGTACAGTCCGTTTCCGCAAGGGCCTGCAAACGGGCGGTCTGCGCAAAGGCGTCTAGCGTCACAAAAAAAAAAAAAAAACGACAGCCTCAAAGGCATTTAGTTTAATATTAATTTTTAAAAAAAATTTAATCGACCACGCATAATTGGTACAATGAATCTGTTTGTAGAATAGAATAGAATATTATATTGTAGCTTTTGTTTGAAATAAATAATAAAAATCACAAATCCATGACCGACATTGCATTGTGAGTAACAGGATGCACTTTGTGACGTTGAATTGTATATAAATGCAGCTTATAGTCGACTGTACATTTATTTTACATTTCATACTTATTTAACTGTAATATTTCTATATCGGTACAAAATATCAATCTGAATTTTGCATATAAGTGCCATGGCGTGTGTTTTATCGCCTATTTAACATGACAAAATTATATTTTTAAACACTTTTTAAAGTGTTATTTGCACACTTAGAACATTTCAAAAAAAATATTTAGAAAACGTATAATTTTTTTATTATAATCCCGCTGCGTTCAACTGCCTTCATTTTATACGTTTTCTAAATATGTCTATAAGAAAATTAACTTCTATTATATGATTGTACAAGCAGTGCCCGCGACATTGTCTGCGGGGAATTCTATGATAAACAGAAACTGTGTAAGTCCCAGAAAAGTGGTAAATATAAATTTTTTAAAACGTTTCTTTTTGCATTATGTTTTATAAATACGTATAGTTTAAACAATGTGCGTACACGATTGTAGTCGCACGCGATACTTCGCGTGATGCCTTGGCAGTTTGAAATGTTTTTTTTTTAATAATAAATTTCAATGGAGCGCCTGCAAATCTCCAAGTTATTTTCCATAAATATTTCACTTGCAGTGTATACCTAGTATAGAGAGCCTAGTAGTGTATGACGGATAGACCGTTTTGTATTTCGTACTTATTTGATGACTAGTTGATGCCTGCAACTTTGGTATCGTGGATTTTATGACTTTATGATTTACTACTTAAGCTTATAATAACTTTTGTTACGACAACTAATGTATATATAAATAAAAAATATATAAAAATAATTTAAAAAAAAGGCAGTGATGACGTCACCTCTAGAATATAAACTAGCATTAGTTATCATGGTTTCTGTACTCTTGGCTATAACCCCCAATATAAAATAATATTAATGCAAATGCAAAATTTAATGGGAAACTTTGAGCCCTAAACTATGAGGATGTGGATATCTTAGTAAAAAAAATAGATAAGTTTAAATAAGTTTCACAATTTTCACAATGCTGACAAAAGGGGCTTAGTGACAGCCCGTTTTGAAACTCAACGTATATGATGTCTTAATGTATATATTTATTTCCCGGAGTCGGAATCAAACCTAGAACAACTGTTGTATTACTTGCATATGCTAATGTGGCATTTACTTATTTCTTATAGCTTTAGCTGACCAGAAATAATAATAATAAATACTTATAAGAAATAAGTGTTATTCGCACACTAAGGAAATTGAAAAAGACATATTTAGTAAAAAAGTGGAGAACGGCGTGTCTTGGCACTTTTTCTCTCTGATTCCCCTGCTATGCGGGAAAAAGCGTGAATCTGTAAGAGAAAAGAGCTGTTACTATAAAAAAGTACTTTATATGATTGACAGTTAGGTACTAGATCTATGAATAATTATTAGTTTAGCTCTTCGTTGTATTAATAGGCGATAGTAAAGCGTACTCACCGAATCGTGACAAGTGTGTGCCAATGTTAGAATATTTTCAATGATGTATATAGAGCAATAGCGCTGTAAGTAGTGTTAGGTTGATGATTGCGGCTTCAAATATGAGCCCTGTTGACGTGTATAACACGCGTTGCCTTGGCAACGTGTATATCACTTTATACAGACGCATGTAATATTTGAAAAGTCATATTTTTAAAAACGTATAAAAATTTGAACGCAGCGGGCTTCGATTCTTGATAACTAAGCGCTCTGATCGTTTTTATACGTTTGTAAAAATATACGTTTTTCAATTTCCTAAGTGTGTTAAAATTAACATTTTAAAAAATGTTAGCTTTAAAAGTATTTAATATTAGGTTAATGTATTTGTAATGCAATATTTTAAAAAAGTATTAGTGTTTTGCTATTCTCTATATAAACTTAAAGTAGCTTAAGAGTCAAGGGGTTTGCTAGCATTTTTTAAAACATTGATATCTACGAAGGCGTCATTGTAGTGCAGTGGGCCGCATCTGACACAATGTTGTGGGTTCGATTCCCGCTCGGCGGCATGCGCGTAATTTAAATAGATTTTTTTTTATTTTGCTAATAATACATAAGTGTAGAATACATTTACACATTCACTGTTAGTTAGTATGCATCAAAATATTGTTATAATAAAACGGTGCGTTAAGTTACGCGCCTCAACAGTAAATTTGTCTAAAAGATAAAAAACAGAACTGTATATAGGAGAAATAGTATAATAACGTGTATTGTATTGCTAGGTATCTTTCATATAAAATTTTAAGTAATTTGCAAGCAAAAAAAAAATAACAACACTTTATATACCTAAAGACGCGACATTACAACGAAGGTATTGTCAAATTGTCAAAATTTTATTAATATATTTTTTATCTGTTCCAGTTTGACATTTAAAATCTAATCCGAAGTTAGTGCCGTGGGAACGTCAAATCGTTTTAAATGTTAATATTAGGTACAGATAACTATACAAAGGAGCTATTGTTGTTTTTTTTTAGTTAAAAGATACAATCGTGAAGGTTATTGGGTACTCTTAGGGTTTTGTGGAATGCCATAAATTGTCTGTGTTACGCAAAGGTGGTGTTGCTTATAGCCTCTCAATACGCGGAGATGAAAGTCACTAGGTTTTTTTAGAACGTTATGTTTAAAAAATATTGTAAGCTTCTATGGTTATTTGGATATTACCAAATCTGAATTGTATATATTTTCCTTACTTATGTTCAGAGAAAATATTTAGTAGTTTTAAAATTCTAAAACTATTACAGTTTATCAATTGAAAAATGTATAATAATATTTAATTCTTGGATGATAGATATTACATATAATAACAAACAAAGAAAAAGAACAATATGTATATAAGAAACATGAAAAGAGAAAAATTTACATAAACTTTATCATACAATTTCAAAAATTAAAATAACTTTGCTTAACTTGACCGTAAAACTAAAATCTCAATTGGTGATAAAGATGCGCTAATTTAACGCTCTCATATATTTAAATCAGTAATAAACAATGAAAAGCATATATATTATCTCTTTGTAACATTTGTTTATGTTATTTACGACACTTCCTGGAAGAATCAATTGCGATAATTGATTGTAGTGGCGCCATCTATTGACGGATAGACGAACTACCAATCAATGCCATCTATTGACGAGTAGCTAAAAACTTAAATATTTAATTTAACTTTGAAATATAAAAGAAATATTTTTTTAATCATTAATATATAATACAAGGGAACAGATGATCGATAATTCGGTCTGTCGCTTGTATAATATAATAGAAAGATATAAAAATTTAAAATTATTTATATAAGACTACATTGTAAAGAGACTAAGAAAAAAATTTATGAAATCATTCAGACTAATAATTTCACGATATTTTTCACGTTAACATGAACTTCTAACGACCTTATAATATAATAATATGGAAAGTATTTTTAAATTACCATTACATTAATGTGAAGTCATTCGATTCCGAAACAATAGAAGCCAAATTGTAGTAGATAATAATCGATATCACAACGAGTTGCTATTTTAATCGAAATAACTCATCAGATTAAAAATTTTATAAGGCGTCAATTAAATTGAAAGGCGTCTGAGAAAAGTTGTTGCGTGAGAAATCTGCTTCACCAATTATAGATACATATGTATTATCTAATCTAATATAATAGCTGTTTCATTAAGGTTTTTTGATTAAAGAAAAAAGCCTTTGTATAATGGAAATTTATTTTATTTCCTATTTTAAATATATAAGAAGAAATAATAATATATTATATTTCAAATATTTTCATTTCTGATACCTAAGACTAAGCGCGGAGTTGAGCTCCACCAGTCAACACCCAATGCCTTGAAATTTGCCTGAATGTAGAGAACGGAGTGTCTTGAAAATAGGGTTTCTCTGACTACCCTGTATTCGGGTAAAAGCGTAAAGCTGGTAAAAAATAATATTACTATATAATACAGTTTGGACAAATCTTGCCTTTATTTCGACATACAAAATAAAATCTTCTAATCAGAGTACGGAGTGACTGAGCACTATTTATTTGCCATTTCATTTTTTAAATCATAAAAAAATATACATAAAATGCCTTATTACAAACTTGTTTGTTTTACAAAAAATCCTGCTACAATAATATTTAAATAAAAATGTATGATAGAGGAGAGAAAATATAAGGAGAAATCACTACACTGCTTAGAATGTATCACTAAGTAGGCACTTCTGTCAAAAAAGTTATCAAAACTTTATCAATTCGCCATAACTGGAAACATTGTAAGTTACAAGCATTTTGTTTGTTAGATATTTAAAAAAAAATCGAAATACGAATACAACAAGTATAACGTTCTTTGTAACAATTCTAAGAAAGTAATCAAAAACGATAGGTTTTGCTCATTTTACGTAATAACGTACTGAATAGTGTAGATTCGATTCCCAGAAAGTGTTAATATTTGTATTGGTCGCATAGATTGGTGCATCGCATATTAAACATCAAAGACATCTAGATTTTAGACATAGATCTAGTTAGAAAGTAAATTAAAAAAACAAAACAATCTAAGTGTAAAGGATTAAAAGCATTCAACATTGAAAACAATATAAGCTTTAAAATAATAAAATTATTAGTTTTATATGTATATAAGGAGAATTATTTCTTAAAATCTAAACGTAGCTTGAATAACCAAACTTGAGTCCAAAAAAGTCCAATAAGAAATTTGTCTCAATAAAAACTTTATACTTTATGACTTCTTAAGTATAAGAATAACTAAAAAAATATTGACAATAAATACTTTATTAGCTATGAAAATGATATCGAACCTATAATTTATATTGTCTGTAAATTATCATATATCAGTGCACTTTTTAAATTGTTATTTCCATAAAGGAACCTAGTGTCAAGACACTCTGTTCTCTTCTTACCGCCGGAATTCGAGATATGTAATCTCTTTTTTATTTTATTTCTATTATATATATTTTTTTTTTTTTTTTTTTTTTTTTTTTTTAGTGTATTTTTATATTTATATATATATATATATACAGCTATATTAATATCGTAGTTTAGCCCGCCTCAGTCAGTCAAGTAGCTCAGTGTAGATTCAAACGGCGTACAGTTAATACGTCAGTTCAGTTTGAAAACACGACGTGATATACGAGAATTATATTAAAAAAACTTTTATTTTCATATACTTTCTGTTCATTCAAGTTAAATTTGTGATTTATTTCATTTTTGTTTTAATTGAATTTTGTGGATTTTTTTGCTTATTTTATTTTATCAGTGTTTGTGTTTTGTTTTTATTATTTTTTTGTTTATTCGAAATGTTTGCGCGTAAAATGGCTGTTTAGCTGATTGGGAACTTATTTTCGGTGAGTTATATAATTTATGTCAATTAGCTTGTATTTTAAAATATTAATAAGTAAAATAAATTTATTGAAAGGATAACAAATTGATGGAATTTAGTATATAATAATATATAAGTAACAATTAAAATCTTATAATAATTTAATATTATTTCAAATTATTTTTTTTATAAATTGGCAAAATGTTTCTGGGAAAGTTATATATTTTCATTATAAAAGATAAGAATACTTTTACTGAATGAGAAGTACGTTTTTATTATATTTGTTTAAAAAAAACAAAATATTTATATAAATATACAATATATCTTTGAAATTAATTAAGAAAAAAATAACATATTTAGAAAACGTATAAAAATTTGATCCCGCGCCTTTTGAACACCGTTCAAGCGTTATGACCGCTAAGCCATGCGTTCTACATCCAGCTGCGTCGAAATTCTTATACGCTTATTACAACTTATATTTGTTGATAGCATTTTCCTAAGTGTGCGAATAACATTTTAAAAATGTTAAAAAAAAACTCAAACTGTTTTTAATAAAAACTTATATGTATATTAAAAATACAGAAAAACCTAATTTTACATAAAAAATATATATATACAAACGGAAACGGCCCAATACACCTTTATAATAAATATTTAACGATATACGGCTTTTGAACCTACTACCGTCGCATATATATACATTCCACTGCACTATAGCAGTATTTTTAAAAAAATAAAGTAAATAAACATTTTATTTACTTTAGACTTGTAATATTTGTTTAAATCCATTTATAAATAGAGATAAAGGCTTATTTTAATTTAGAAATAAATAGGGCGAGCTAATACATAAACAATTATTACGCAGTCAAAGTCAGTTCTCCATATCTCGTTTAATCAAGGCAAGCGCGGTGTTAAGCGGAACTTTACACCGCGCTTTGCCTTTCTAGGGTAGAGAAACATAAATTAGAGATATATATATATTTAAGTATAATAATTAAATATTCTATTTGTCATACCTGAGTGAAAAAATGAAAACCCCCCACCCCAAAAGAATTATTCCCCCGATTGTGAATCGAACCCACACCTATAGCGTTTCAATCGCGACTGTATTTTTTTTTCAATTATTATGTAAGATATTGATATTTTATTCAATATACAGTTATATTTATTCCATATATACGTAGAGTTTTGGTAAAAACGATCAAAAGCTTTTATATTACGTTTTAATATTTACATAAGAGTGACCTCATACAGGATTTGTATCGAAAACGAAACGAAACGAAAACCAACGCATATAGCTTAAAGTACTAACTAGTCACATTTCTTTAAGAATTCTTTGATCATCGATTTCAAAATCGAACCTGCGATATGCGTCATATAACTTAAATTATCGGTTTTAGATAATTTTTACTTAAGTAATATCTTCCATGTACAGACAGCGATCAGTTACATTTTTATTATATATATATATATATGTATATATGTATATATAAACACTTAAATGTGGATCGAACTCACAAGTATCGTTTATACAGAAAGACTTCTCAACTAATGGCATCAATTTTATAATATGTTATAAAAGCTATATATACTTTGCAGTAAAAGAGACCCGTTTCATTCACTGCAGGCAAGTACTGAAGCTTACAGCTTACGTCATTTAATATGGAAATTATTAACCTGAAAGCTTTATGCAGCAGGTAGTTATAGGTTTCGAACTTCAATCTCATTGTTTTACTCATCAAATTGTGCTTTTTGAATTAATTCTATTTTTTCAGCTTAAACAATTAGCAATATGTTAATTATTAATTATGCCAAATTATATATGATTTTTATATAGTTTTATGTTTTTGTTTCAATTATTTTTGTTCCTTCGCTCTGATAATACATAGCGCGGGGTAGAGTTCCGCCATTCACCCCCCTATATTGACACTAGACCATGTAAATAAGTATTTAAAGAAAACAAACATATCTGATAAGAATTGAATATATTTTCAATCCACATACAACGCCTACTATAAGACAAAACTATAATTCAAGTTTAATATTTTGTGTATGGGCCATACATTTTTTTTTCATGAAAAAATAATATTTTTAAACATTTTTTAAAGTGTTAATCGCACACTTAGGAAATTGAATAAGACATATTTTAGAAAACGTATAAAAATTTAAACGCAGCAGAATTTGAACCCGCGCCTCTTGAAAATCGTTCAACGGTTTTTTATCATATTTATTTTACTAATATATCATTTATTACTAAATTTATTGTCATATTTCATAAACAGGTCGTAACGTCAGTATCGGTTGAAACGCAACAAATTATGATGCTATAAAATTGTATATATAGATATATATCATAGAAGCTCTTTATTTTAAAAGTATATACTACTGATATACTTCTATACTATACATATATAAAGTACTGTTAATATAAAGCAAAATGGTTTAGTTGTAAAAATCTTACACTTCAAGTTTTAATTTTTTTTAAACTTTACGCGAATCATAGCAGAGAGGCAAAACTCTGTTCTATTCTGACATCGACACATTGCGTATGGAGTCACTCTCACTCTCACTGACAACTCAACGTAGCGCTCTCAACAAGAGCAAATAAAAAAAAAATTAAATAATCTTTCCCACGGTGGGACTCGAACCCCTCACCAACAATATATATATATATATATATATATTCTACAAAACTTTTATATGCGTAGGCGCATCACAGTTAGACGTTCATTATGGAGTTAACCTGCATTTAAAGAGAACAGGTCGTTGACGGTGCAAGTGGATTAGTTACATATGGCCTTGTATTTGTATAAAACTGCTTTGTAGTGGCTGTAGGTTCAAATACTGATGGGGTCATTTTTAAATCTGTAGAGTCTTGTTATCAATTTTTTATTTTTTATTTAATGAACATTTTGCATTATGAAATAATATTTGCCTTCTTTAAGTATTTTTTTCAAATATCTATGGACCTCTCAGATACCTCGCCTCTAATTCTACTATTCTTAAATTTATAGACTTCTTCATTATCAATAATTAAACATAATTTTCTGTGGTGTGGTGGGTTTTATTTTTATCTATGAACAAATAAATAAAATTGGAGTGTCTGTTTGTAATATTAAAATAACTGCTATTTATAAAATAACATTTCTGGCTAATCTCTGGAACGGACCGATCCAGACTGATTTTGATGGGATTTTCACAGGCAGATAGCGTAATAAAATTACTTTTACTTAAGAATTCCACGCGGACAAAGTCGCGGGCACAGCTAGTTTACTAGATAGTCTAACTTTGACGACATTACGATAGTACAGTATATTTACTCTTTTAAAGAATTCTTAAAATAAGAGTTACTTTTATCAAAGGAGGACTTCTACCTATATACGGTTTACATATGAATTCTATTCATTTAGCATTTTTTAGAGAACTTAGTGACACGACACTCCGTTTTTCACTCTTACCTTAATATTTGAACTTGTTGGAAAATAAACATAAATTTATTTTCTCGTTATCGTGATCATCAATTACATGCTATAAAAATAGGCTAAACATATTTGGAATACATATAAAAAAATTAGAAAACATCGGGCCATTTATTTATTTTTTTAATTTTACACGTTTCATAAAAATGTTTTTAATTTTGCCAAGTAATTGAATAACACTTTAAAAATTGTTAAAAATCGGATACCCTAGCCTCTAATGTAATCATAATGATCTTATATAAAGCATTAAAACGTCGTGGCGCAGTGGAACAGCGTCCGACTGTAAACGCGATTGGTTTTAAATACAATTCCCACTTCGGGGAATTATCATATTTAAATTATTTTAAATAACTTATAAAAATTTGAACGCAGCGGGATTTGAAACCGCGCTCTTTTATTACAACTTATTTTTGTTGATATCATCTCTGTACACAGATTATTCTACGAACAATCGTTTGGCGAAAGAGAATGTACAAGTTATTCATATACTTAGGAATTTGATTTATATATAATGCTTTAAAAATGTTAAAAGTATAATAAAATTTATTTTTATATTATACAAGACTACTTTTATTTTAAGCTTCTAATATATATATATCAGTATAGTATAAAAAATTGTTCAATGAGCTAATTAACCTTTATATTAACTCACAGGTTATATCTATTTTTGTTGTCGTTTTTTTAGTATATAATTAATATATAATATATATATTCAGCCATTGTAATGCACATGGACGTCACCTGACTAAACAATATTGGTTGTGGGTTCGATTCCCATATGGGGAATAACATATACTACCACCGTATAGCAGACTAGTCAGAGAGAACCTAGTGTCATAACCCACCGTTATCTCGTTTTTGCCGGCATTCGGGATATTGTGTGTTGAGTGGCGGAACTCTACACCGCTAGTTGTGTTGCCAGTGCAAAGAAATGGAAATTATTTAAATAAAATCTTTCACTAGAGGGGATGAAATTTCATTCGTCGATTCAATCTTTTATAATAAACTTTTTCCATTAATCAATAAGTTATGTTATATATTGTTTAAAAATATTCTACCTTGAACTTCCTTCAAAGGTTATCCCTATACTGATATAAGTAATATTTTGGCATTATTATGCGTATTATGTATGAATTCACCTATATTTAACACTTTTAGACTTTTTTTTCTATTCTCACAATTTTTCCTACATAGGCAAAGAGAACCAAGTGTCAAGATATTCCGTTTTTGTCTTGTCACCAAAATTGATCATAATCATTCCCCCGAGTGGGAATCGAACCCACAACAATCGCGTTTACAGTCAAAAGCTGGATTTTGGCCAGAATAAAGATTGTAAAATCCTCTGATTGTAAAATATTCTTATTTAAATCAAGAAATATGTATACAGATTTATTTTTAGAGCTAAATAGTCTTCAAGGAATCTAGATATTTACAGGACTCGAAAAGTGCAGCGTTGTGTTCCGCCACTCAACACGCATTGTTTCGCATACGGACTGACAAAGTTTTCCAAAAAATCAGCTATATTAAAGACAAAGCGTTGTTTTTATTCATTAAAAAGATTAGTATCTACGACCTCTTTAAAAGTATTAGTCAATGTATTTTTTGACATTCACTACAAATATTTACCTCTTAATCGACAGACATACAAACTTTTATATATATATATATAATATCATGGGAACGGAAATTGTAATAATTTTATGGCGCCTCAGTTTTACACCGCCAATATAAGTAAGGAAATGTTCGATTACTAAAATCCATTGTGAATTCTATGCGTAGGATTTATTTATTTAAAGTGCGTTTTGAGTTACAGTTTTCTTGTAAAGACGCTATTAAAGTGATAGTTCTACTATATCAGGTACGTAGTGAATTATCACTTCTTCAAAAATACAAAAAAGAACTTCTTATTCTTTTTTAGTGTTTGTTGTTGTTTTTTTTTAAATTTTAATTTATCATCTATAGTGTAAGGTGAAGCGCGTTTATTTCGTTTATCTTTAAAAATATATTGTATATGTTTCAAAATATAGTTATATTTATATGTATAGTGGCGCAGTGTGACAGCGTCTTTAAGCGTGACATGTTGTCGGTTCAATTGTCAATTGGAGAATGATAATTTTGAATTTAATTAATTCTACCTAAGACTAAGCGCGGCGTTGAGGTCCGCCACTTCAAACGCCAATGTCTCGATTTCGGGTGGAAAGTGGAGACCTAGTGACTTGAACCTGACGCAACTTACTCAGACTGTCTCACAATAAAGCGGATGCGAGAGCAGATGAAACAAAAAAAGTATTTTGAAACATTACAGCCACTGTAACAGAAACGCTGAAATGACCTAATTAGTGTTAATTAACAGATTAGACTGTGCGACTGTATTAAGTAGGCGGCAGGCACTTTAAATTATCATTAAATACCGTATATTTTATTTAGAAAAAAACATAAAAAAGGAATATGACAACCCAGTGTCTTGACACTCCGTTCTCCACTTTCCGCCCCAATGCAAGGCTTTGATTGTCAACTGACAGAACTCAACACCGTGATTTGTTTTGACAGAGCAGTGACAGAAAGAGAATTTAAATACTAATATTTTTCATTATCTACCTGAATTTGAAACATCTCTATTGAGTGACGGAACTCTACACCCGTGCTTTGTTTTATTACCAGAGCGGAGTTAAGGAATTACAGTAATTTAAATGTGATCACTGCCTCGAGTGGAATCGAACCCATAACCATCGCGTATACAGGGAGTGTTCACTTAGAGAAATAATAATATTTTAGAATTCTTTTACGTTTAAATTTTTACTTATTTTTGAAATATATATATAAAAATCTATTCATAAGTGAGCTTTAAAGTTCCCAAAACGATGCAGCTACTAATTATTACTTCACGGCCATTCTTCGACAAGTGTTAATTCGGCTTCCTCAGTAACAAGTTCTTTAGTACAGGGACGTACTTTGCGTTTACATTTAGATATTTATATTGATTTAAATATATTTTTATATTATACCAACTATTATTTTTAATAGTGTATTTATATATATAAATCAAGCGTGGAGTGTCTTGACTCTATACCCTCTTTGGCTACCGGGAATAAGTGTGAAGCGGAAAATAAATAAATAATAATATTGGAAGAATAATTAAAACAATAAATCATAACTAATAAATCAGCATATTTAAATGAATTAAAACATTTAAGAAATGATATTATTATGCGAGATTTTATATAAATAATACTAAATACGCCCATAGCAAACTACTTTAACAAGTATAAGAAAAATATAATAAATAATTATGAGAAAAAAGAACTTGGCGCTAGAGAAAGTCTTTCTACAATACTTCAAACGGCATAGAAACCTGCTTGTTTTTATATCAATTGCTATACAACGGTATATTTTCTTACTGGTATAATAAAATCAGTGCGTACTTGCGACATTGGTCAGACTGAAGTCCTCCTACGCCGTCTCTGTACAGTTATCTTTCACCAAACATGATATATTAAGTTGTTATCTTAATGTATGCACATTTTTTTATAAACAAAAACAATCTAGCGATAAAACACCTACTTTTGTTCTACATCTTCAAAATAATATAAATATATAAACATTTTGCTTGTTTTTTTTTTTTATGAAATTGTCAATTGAAGTTTTAACATCAAATATTAGCCATACTGGTTCTTATTAGCCTATACTATTATTTGTAGTTTTCATTTAATTTAAAACTTATTCAAATACCTCCCTGGAGCACTCATCTATATGTAAATGATGTCAGTTTGTGCAGCTGTTCGAGTATTTGAGGTGCATCGAAAATCGAGTTATGTATAAGTTGCATAATATTTTAATAATAAAATTAGAAGACCTCTAACTTTTTTTTATTCTTGACTATAGAGATACTCACTCACGCAATCAGTCACTCAAATTCGTGCTGAAAGTAAACTACGGAGTCTTGACACTACTTATATGCGTTAAAAAGCTCTCTGTCAATACTTATATGCGTTAAAAAGCGTTAAGCTTTAGTGCTTTCATTTAGTTCTTTAAAATAAAATAGCTCATATCTAACTTCGATATTCGAAACCACTTGTCGAACAGCTGTTTAAAGTTAAAGTGTTTATAAAGACGTTTTAATAGACAGCTTTATTGCGTTAAAATTATATAATTATATAATTATTTGTATAATTAATTTCTGTATTATGTAGAGTCAGTAATGTGAGCCTAGTGTAACGACACTCCGTTTCACTCTTTTCTTATTGACATAAAGCTTAACTCTTTAATTTGAAGTAAATCATTTTCAACATTTTTTAAAGTGTTAATAACACACTTAGGAAATTCAAAATCATATTTTTAAAAAACTGAACGGCTTAGCGGTCAGAGCGATTGGACGGTTTCCAATAGGTGTGGGTTCGAATCCCGCTGCGTTCAAATTTTTATACCTTTTCTAAATATGTCTTTTTTTTTACTAAAGTCTCTGCCCACAATTTGAAATATATTAAGAGAAAAATTAATACAACACATTATTTGTCTACTAACTAACATTTTGTTATACAAAATGATTTAATTTGTAACAATAACTTTCGAACGAACTTAACTAAAATAAATCAGTTCAAGAATGCGTTCTTTGGAATTGAATGTAAATATTTAAGGTTACTTGTTTATATTACGTTAGAAACTAATTGTAGCAGGAAATTGACTTGTAACTTATAAATAATAATTTAAATATCATAATCGTATGCTTATTGACTTTTACTTATGGATTAGCAGCTTCTTAGAGAAAATCTAGTATCTAGACACTCCGTTTTCCACTTTCAGCTCGAAATCCAAACATCAGAGACATTGTGTTTTAAATGACGGAACACAACGCCGCGTATATATGAAAACTTATAAGATATTTAAAATACAGCAGAATTCTATACGTTCTATTTTATATATATATATATAAATAATATGAATCTATGTATAATTATATACTTTCAGGGTAGGCAGAGAGAAACTAGTGATAAGACACTCCTTTCTCCGTTTTCTGTACACTTTAGACGCATTCCATTTTCTACCTACACCGCCAATTCCAATTTTTAAATATACTCTGGAATTTAAATGAATTTTGTATCGTTTTATCATACATTGATAATTACAAAAAAATTTACATATTTTCTATATAAAATAACGAATCGGTAGAACTGTATACTGTACGTTGTATCTAATGTTTAATGAGTCTCTTAACGTGCTATTATGTAGACAAGTTGCGAAGCTTTTTGTTAGTGTAGTTACGCTTCGATAACTACAGTAAGCTATTAGTTCCCTTACATAATTATTTGTACTACAGTAGTTAAATATAGCAGTTTCACGCGTGTTGCCATATATAGCGGCGTAGTCAAAGAAAAAACAGACATAGAGTCAAGCCACTCCGTTCTCCGGTCGCCGTGTGAATTTGAGACATTGCGTGTTGAGTGGTGCAACTAAAGGAACTTTAGTGGAGAAGTTAAAGTTATACCTTCGAAAGGAGATCGAACCCACAACCATTGCTTCATCGTTTACAGCCACCCGTTTTCTCTATGCGCCACAATGGCCGCTTAATACTTTTAAATATATAATTACGATTTTGAAGTAACATCATCGGATATATTGTCTTGTATTATTGACTTGCGCTACGAGAGAGAAGAACAGAGTGTCTTGACACTAAGTTCTTACCAAGTTGCAAATAAAAAATCTTTTAAAGCGGACTCTAGAGGTAAATTCGCATTAGCTCAGTCCTTTTGTTTTATGCGATCCGTATAAAGTACAATATAGAGTATCTATATAGGGTTTTAAGACGGTACTTTTTATACATCACAAGCAAATAATGCACTTATTTATATATGCGTGCAGTTTCACCCTCTTTCACAGCCCCACTTGAATGCACCCTCCAAATTGTGCACTTAACTTAGAAATTTTCTACCCCACAACGATTAGTCTTTGTGCGAAGCTCTTTGTTATTTTCATGTAATATTATTTTCAATAAACCACAGTAATACAGGACCTTCTCGTATTATGAAAAGACGATTCATGTTTTATTTGAGTATTATCAAAATCGGCTTGTTAGAGCAATTGAACGTTATTATAAAGTATACTCGTATTCAATAATTTTGAAGCCATGGTTGTGGAATAGACTCTGACAGCACACAGAGTAATGATTATATTAAAATTATATTAATATATCCGCCTTTATTTCACTTTCTAAAATACTGTGTGCCAAGAAAATCCAATTTTCTTCATAAAGTGCCTAAAACAAAAAAAAAATTTTTTATCTTAAATTCAAATCCATAACCGTCGCTATAAAATAGGCATCATGCCAACTGAGTTTCAATAGAGTTAACTACAATATTCATTTTTGTACTGTATTTCAAAATTGTATAAATTAAAATGCATTAGTATAAACGGTAGAGTACACGTTGCTATGGCAACCAAGTGTACACATAAAGCGCTACTATATACTTTTAAGCTAATTGTAAATTCATGTAGGCTTAAAAAGGCTATAAAAAGTTAGCTTTGTTAAATATTGAGTTATGGTCAATATAAAAATATTCGTGCATGGAATTTGTGGCACTTTTGGATTTTGGAATTTTGTTATATTTTGACTTATATTGACTGACTGTAACCTCGATGGTTGTGCGTTCGTAAGTTAAGACAACGCAAATACTGCATAGCTATGTAATGAAAAATGATTCAATGTCAAAACACGCCATTGTCAACTTACTTTCCAGCCAAATTCGCAACAATGCCACCGCCTTACCAATGTAGATACAAAAAATTACAAATAATTTCAAAAATGATCAGCCACATGTGGATCAAACTTGCAACCATCAGGTTAATTCAACCGCTATACCACTGCACCGCTATACGATACCACAATCATTATACTATATTGCACTTTCATCCAATTACTTGTATAGGATGAATAATCAGAAACACCTTTAGTATACAAATCCATCATTCATACAATATAATGAAGCCTTGGATGATAAATAATAACTTAAGCCTACGTTAATAAGCTACGAATGCTACCTGACCTGTGTACAGTTCAAGGAGCCAAGACTGCCACTGTACTTACTAATAAGATACTAGAAATTTTCAACTGATATCTTATTAGTATAGAAGTATAGATTATCTATATATATTTATAATGTAAATGTATTTCTTTTAAACATTTTTTAAAGTGTTATTCGTACACTTAGGAAATAGAAAAAGACATATTTAGAAAACCGTTCAAGAGGCGCGGGTTCAAATCCCGCTGCGTTCAAAATTTTTATACGTTTTCTAAATATGTCAATGTTGTGGGTTCTCTATTATATCCCCCAATAATATTTTTTTATATACCTTCCATATTACAGACAGCGATCAGTTACATTTTTATTATATATATATAGATTGAACTATATAAGTAAATGCTATATTCGTTTGAAAGTAGCTAAAAATAACTAACACGATAAGCTATATACAGGTACAACGGATATGGCATCTGCATGGCGGTCGCATTTGTTGCATTCAGGCCGTCTTAATTATAAAAGCCACGCCCTCGTTCACTAACGGCTAATTGGCCGTTGAAATTACAAAGTTTTTGTATTAATATATTTATTTTTTTACGTGTTTTTGTTTTCTTATATAATATTAAAAAATATTTATTGTACATCCACAAATAGAAATAAAAGCAAAAAATAATGAAAAAAAAACTTGTGAAAACAATATACGAAGTATGTTATTCTAGAACATATAGTAATAGAGATGGAGAATCTAGAGTTAAAATGCCCTTTTCTACAATTTCCAACCAATTTTTAAAAGTGGTGTAACATAACACCGCTTTTTGCTCATTTTTTGGTTATATATATTTTATTGCTTAATTAATTTGTAAATTAGCTGGTGGGTTTGTGTAAGAGGTCGTCATTTCTATATAGCAAAAGAGGACGAATTTCTAACAATTTTTTAATATGGTACAACTCAACGCGGCTATTTCTCATAATATTTCCTATTGTAGCTTTTAATAAAATCAGATCCCTTACTATGCAGAGACTTATATTAACAAACTTTAATGTAATATAAAAAAAATACATCACACTCGGAACGAAAATCGAACCCACGGCCACCGGTGTAGCGAACCGAGCCACATTCACACTAAAATCTAGTACTTCTTATCAATTTTGCAATACCAACCTCTAACTGAAACTGCAACTTAACTGTAAGTTATCAGGAGATTAACTGTATCGTACAGTAAATTGACGGTAGGCTGACTTTAAATGAACTATAATCAATTTATCTGTTAGTAAAATTTGATTCCATTACATCTATCTTAGGGATTACTCGAGATTATAAGGCTTGTTTCTACAATTTAGATTAAATAGTAATTACCCAGTTAGTTTAATAGAATTGTTGGTTAGATTGAAGTTATATAACCAATGTAAGCTAGCGACCCGCTCGCGGTTTCTCTCGTGTAAAATATAGCTGTTTCGTATTTTCGGCGGTGTTTTTGTAAAACAATGAAATTCCTGGAAAATCTAAATAAAAAGGGGGAAGATAGACTGCTCATCCCAAGACCCTCAAGTATCTCTATATACGATTTCATCAGACAGACTAACAGACAGACAGTTTATTTCGCATTTATAATATTAGTGTGGATGTGCAGTATAATAATAGTTTATTAATGTACGTTAGTAACCTTTACACTTTAACTCTAAATTAATCTTTTTGAATATCAAATTATTTTTTTGATTCAAACTCAAACTCATCCAATTTAATTTGAAAAATGAAATGAAAATGAAACACATTAATTTATATAAACATATAAATAAGTAAAATAAAAAATTTGAAGTTATTCTTTAAAATCTATACATCAAAATTAATAAAGCTCTGGCAAGATTGCATACATTATTTTTAGCACATATTTCGAGAGCGGCATTAGTTGGATCTTTTCAAATTTGCTTAGGTAGAGAGAGAGGAGGTAGGACAATGGAGGCGTTAACGCATAATTAAGCCTCCACTTGGATTGCTAGTCCCACACACTACCCAAACTCCTCACTCTGGAACACGATGGGCACAGTGATTCCATAGAATGCTAAGGAGTTTCAGCTCATTTAAAAGTAACTCTATTTTCTACTTTCTTACAAATAAAATACTACATACATGAATAAACTAGTTCGAATATAAGTTCCACTATTTATTGTTTAATAATATAAAAATAAATATTGTAACCTTTTCAAAACAGTAAAACCAAATAAACATATCGATTTGAACTCAGTACTCCTTCGAAATATAGCCAATGCAACTCCAAAAGTTTTCTAAGCTCTTTATGAATGTAAGTGATTTACTGACTGTATTTTAAATCTATCTGCTTAAGGTACTTTCTAGTATATCTGCATAACGTGTAACGACATTTGTCCAAGGACTTGAATTATTTTATATGCATTTTGTCACCATCCACCTACAAACACCCACTAAACTGACAAAATTGTAGGCTTCACTGATTGTAAGATTAACAGAGCCTTTCATTTTCGTCTATTCTATTATATTATCTGAAACTTCATTTAGTACAAGGTTACTTAAAAAGGACTGTTAGATGCAATTTTGTTTAAGAGATTTAGACCTCGGTTGACCTTCGAGTACACAGCATAAATGTTAACGGAGGAATGTCACGTAAAAAAGCATGAGGACCCGGAGGGCGTGTATAAAGAGGATGATGATTGTGGACGAGATGAAAGAAATATGCTGGGACTGTAGTGTTTGGCGCTCCGTTCTCCCTGGATAAGTTATTCTCATTAGTTACTAAATTCATTTCTATTTCTAAATTCATTCATACTAAGCCCATTTTTGCCCATTTATGTTGGCCTATGAAGCTCATACAGGTGGATGGTAGAACATAGCGCCTAATTTTGTTCAAGAACTTCGTGCAGTAAAATTTTTTTTGATAATAAGTAAACGAAACCTCCCCTTCTGTAAAAATTATGCCAACGAAGAAGTAAGAAATTTGGCGTAGTTAACGTTAATATGGAGTAGAAATGCTGAGCTGATACCATACCATGTGTTTGACATTTTGTATAAAGTTTACACACGTTGCCAAGGCAAAAAGCATCTTACGCATTAGCAGGTCTACTAGCAAAGCAAATTTGAAAATTGAATTTAAAAGAATAAATATTTCCTTTACTCGAGTACTCCTTTTTCTTGATAAAACAAACGTAAAAAAACAAAAATTCAGGGAAACACTATTATTATGCTTATCTAAAAACAATATTGTAGCATTCTAAGAAAGCTTGTGATAAATCTATACAGGCATAAACGTTTCAATGAAGTGTAATTTCCATAAAAGTGGACTAAAAAGCTCTATAAGTTTGCTTTAGGGTGTCTCTACTATACAATTCTCATCACGTGCATATATTTTGTCGTACCTCATAACTTTTTATGGGATAAAATGTACCGGAAATGGAATATTTTTTTCACCCCCGCTTGTTTGTTTTTGTTACTTCCGCTGAGCTCTTTTTGTGTCTTTTACAGAATTTGTGCTTGTTTGTCTCTTTTTAAGAAGAGTGTGTTCTAGAGAAACTTTTTATTTTAGTATTTCAGACCTCTATCACCATGTTTTTTTGAAAACGTTTAATATGATAATAAATTATTTGCGTATAAGTCAAATTATATACTCAACGCCAGCGCCGCCATGACGCAATGTTTGTGGGTTCGATTCCCACTGTGGCGTGGCACGATAGTATATATATATATATATATATATATCTCGTCGTATTTTCTCAAACCTACTTACGAATACAAAAATAGACGTGATTAATCCGGAAAATTGTTTAATTCAAAATATATACAAAAATTAAATACCAAAGATTTTATTGTACTACATATTACTGAGGACATCTAACAGTAAAGGGGATGATTGTGGGTTCGATTACTGCTCGGAGAATGATTGCATTCAAATTATTTTCAATTCTCACCTTTAGCGAGACTAAGCACGGCGTTTTGTTCCGCCACTCAACACGCAATGTCTCGAATTCGGGCGGAAAGCGGAGAATGGTGTGATAATACTAGACAGAGGACCGCCAACCCTGCTCTGCAGGACCGTGAAAATTAAAATTAAAAAGTACATATGTTTGAATTATTGCCTAAAATGCAAGGCTCGTTTCACATTTTCTAAACTTTAAAATCGACAATCTATATCTCGTTAACATAATAAATTTTATTATCTTCTTGTTATTTGGTACCAATAAACCAGTTATTAGTGAATGGGCTTTTGAAATAACTTGTCCAAGATTGTATTTCCTCTATTGCTGCCTACAACTTTATTTAGCCTTAGACCAGTAAATCACGGGCCGGTTTATATACGTTTTAAAAAAAATTTAATGTTTTATTCACACAATTATGAAATTGAAAAACATTTTTAGAAAACGTTTAAAATTTCAATGCAGCGAGATTCCAAGCCGCGATTCTTGGTCGGTTTTTAAGTATTTAATACTTTAGTTTTTGCACATTTTTTTCATGATATTTAGAACGGAGTGTTTAGATGAATTTACAGTTTTTGTCTATATATATATATATATATATATTATACTCGAAAATAAATAAAGTGAGGAATACCGCTATTTAACAAAGCACCTTGCCTTATAAGACCGACGTACGTATATCTATACATATAATAAAAATGTAGCTGATCGTTATCCATACATGGAAGATACTTAAGAAAAAAATATTATTGAAGAGATTTATCAATGTACCCAAAAAAAAAATTCTCATTATTCTTTTCTGTTTGTCTGTGCATTTGTGCACGATATACTCAAAAAATGACTTCTTCAATACAGTTTTGAGTATTGTATCTTCGTAAGTAGTTTAGTTTCTTTTAACATTTAGTGTTTATTTAATCTCAATTGGTTCATAAATAAAAAAGTTACAACCATTTAAATTGTAACTTTAAGCAAAATAAACAAAACAGTTTAGTCGTGTTGCTTAAGCAGGCGGAGCCAAGAGCGGGTCGCTAGTTATAAATATAAACATTTCATCAAGCATCGTATCATCACTGGGTATATTTGAAAACTTAAAAATATCAAAAGTTTGTTCCACTCGTATTTGATATAAAATATAGGATATATATCAAATTCAAAGTCTCTTACTGACTGAATGACTGACAAGTGGAGAGCGGAGTATTTTAAAACACTGCCCGGTATATAAGAGTGATTTATGAATGTTTTATTTTTATATTTGTTATCGTTTCTTCGTAAGGCAGTGGGTTGTTGAAATAATTAATTATTAACTTACTTCTATAGATAATCCAAAAGCTATAAATCAAATTAAAACTATTTATAACTGACATTCACCAAAATATTTAACCAAACTGGATAAACTAAACCATGTTACAGAAGATATAAATATTGTAAAATGCTACTAAAGTAAGAAGATCTAGAGTTGTCTATATTTCAAAGCATTTAGCGTTTTTTTCTTGTTTTGTCACTACTTATGTGTTTTTATAAACAAAGTCTAGAGTAGAAGGCAGTCGCTCCTTTTTTTTAACCATATCCTGCAAAAAAAGGAAAGCAAAGAGAAGTACACTTTGGTCTCTACTTAACGCCCGAGGCTGAGATATTGCATGTTGAGTGGCGGAACTCAATGAAGCACCTAATATTGTCACCAGATATCAGAAATGTAAGTAATTAAATTATGATCATTCCTCTGAGTGGGAAACGAACCCGCAACCAATCGTTTGCAGGCAGACGCTGTACCACTGCACCAGGATAGACTCAACAATTATAATAACGTAATGTAAAAACTAACAAAAACGCTTTAAACTATACTTCGAAAATATATATTTATATTGGAGCCTATTTAAGTATGACCCACTACGACATATTGACAGACAGGGCAGACTGTAACACATGTTTTTACTATTTCATAACAAATTTTTACAGTTTTGGGTTTAAAATGTTTGTTTTTTTTATATATATACATATATATATTTTGTTTTTCTCACGAGAATACAAACATGTGCTGTTTATTTATATATACTTTTTTGTAATAAGGGTTATTTGGATCATTTTTAAATGGTAAAGCTTATTTAATACTAGCGACCCGCTCGCGGCTTCGCCTGCGTAAACTTGGACTATACTATTTCGTTTTTTCGGCCGCCCGTGTTTTCATTTAAATCACAATTTTATATACTTATATGCCTGTAACTTTTTTGTTTATGGACCGATTGAAATGAAATAAGCACTAAATATAAAGGAAATGTTACCATAATACAATAGTTAAATTGCATTTATATCGGTTAAGCCCTTAAGCCGAAGTGAGATTAGCGTGTACAAACAAACAGATAAACAGACGAACAGAAAAAAAAATTCAAAATCATTGTTTTGGGTTCTATTATATCGATAAATGCCCCTATAATATATATTTTTTTATATATCTTCCATGTACAGACAGCAATCTTATAGATGCCTTTACATGAGATGCTATGCTAGTGTATAATGTGATAAGTTTTAGTTAAATTTCTATTAATATGAAAAACAAACTAAATTCTAAGGCAGGTATGTATATAGTTTTCTCCTCACTTACCACACCCCGCCTTTACTATACTTTATAGAGGTTTTCTAATACAGGGCTCATTCTTTACATCTGTATTTCACTAAGTCAGTATAGAAACCCACAAATATTGTGTACTTTTAATTTAAAAAGTCTTAACTGTACCAATATGGCTTCTATATTTTAATTTGTTACTGGCGTTAATTAAAGACTGCTGTCCTCTCTGTCGCTCGTCATACAATTGAGCAACTGTGCACGATAGTTGCTAGTTCCAATTCCAAAAGCCCAAAAAGTAAAAGTTAAAAATACCGGTACAGAACACATATCACCCAAAAAAATCTGAAAATGCAGACCATAGTGACTTTTCACTAGATATCAAAAAATAACAAATTATATTAACTCAATATACTTATATATTTAAGGTGAGGCTATCTTGGCGCAGTGGGCCAGCGTCTGTTTGTAAATTTGACGGTTGTGGATTCGATCCCCACGCGAGGAAACGATTATATTCCATTTATTTTTATATTTCCGCCCTGGCAAGACAAGTGAGTTGCGCCAGTCAATGCGAATTGGGTAGAATGAAATGTCCGGATATTAGATTCTTTCTGGCGGGAAGCGTGTAGCTATAAATATTATATATAAACAAAATAAGTAAATATTCCAAAGAAACAAGTGCTGCAATAATATTATAAAAACAATTTGCCTAATAATGATGGATTAAACTTACAATTTACGTACAAAGTAGGCCAGAAAATGTCTATTGAACTTTAATTGGGATAATTTTATTATTAGTTACGGTCTGTCGCTCATTATACCAAATTACATATGCCAATGCATTACAAAACTTTAAATTGCACATTAATCCCTAAGATTGTGAATTAACCTGTAAATTTACTTATTACGTAGTATATATCTGCTTGTATATAAGATTATAATAAATTAGCTTAACAAATAAAGTGATAGAGCTATTATTTTGGTATATTAGCAGTCTTAGCAAGGATATAAGGTGAGTGCTATGAAAATACTGTAGTCAAATTGAACTTGAACCTTGAACCTTGAACCATTAACCATATCTAATCAGAAATATTTTGTATATTGTGACAAAAGTGAAATAATCAAATACAATTAATAAGAACAAACAATATTAATTTGTTTGTATAATTTTGTATATTATTTATTTTGTATCTTTCATGAGGAAAATGTAATTTTTTGTTAATTTTTGGTATATATGAGTTTTTTTTTTTATTAATATACTGCTGAGCTAGCCTATAATGGTGATGTACAATGTAATATTATTGTTTCTATATGCTATAATTTTTAAACACATGTCTATTGTATGTTTGAATTGTTACGTTACGCTTTTATATATATCTATTAAATAAAAAAAAAATAACTACCGTGATCAGGTTTTCGTTGAACTGCAAATACAGACACAGTTGGTTATGGGTTCGATTCCCAGTCGGAAGAATGATTATATGTAATTTATTTTCATTTTTTCGCTCTGGCAAGTCAAAGCGCGTCATTGAGTTCCGCTATTCAACATGCAATGTCTCCAATACCGGCGTACACGGGAGAACAGAGTGTATTGACACTAGCTTCACTTAGCTACATTACTACACGGGAATGAGCATGAAACTGATAGAACGACTACACAAAAACTAGAATAATCACCTAAATGAAACAAAAATCTATATTTTAAATTTAACATTTAAAACATCCCGCAAACAAAATTTGAACCCAGAAACTGGTCCGTTTACAACAGAGTCAGTCAGTCATAAGTAAATCAGAAAACACACAACATTTAATTTATATGAGCTTTATACAGTAATAGCCGGCGTAAGCCAGGAAATGCCATATTAGACATACAATCGTATTTTATAGACTGCAGGCGCCGCTTGTGACTGATTTCTTATAGGGTTCACAGCAAGTGTTTTTTTTACGTAGTTTATATGAATTCGTAAACAAATTTCAAAGAGACGTGGCTAGAACTTGTGTTCTTAAATCGACAGTGCGATAGTGGATCGTTATGGGTTCGATTCCCTTTTAGAGGAATGATCATAATTTAATTATTTTGAAAAACACATAGCGCGGCGTTAAGCCTCTTAAGCCAGCCTCTCAACACGCAATATAATGGGTTCTGGTGGAAAGTGGAGAACGGAGTGTCTTGACATTAGTCTCTATTATGCGGGAAAAAGGGTGAAACTGAAAAAGGTTATGTCTTGAGTTAAAATTCAATAATACTTTTTAAAAGGTACAGGCCTCTTCCATTCCTTATGTGATATAAGAATAATACATCCGATGTTAATTTTCTGTATATTGTGAGAGTCCACTATTAATTTTTTGTCTATTATAAAGACATTGCCTGTTAGATAGTGAATTTTAACAGCGCAATTTATCTAAGCAAATTGAAAACAAAAAACTTAAGCTATAAATATTGTCTGGAGTAGAAATTGAACCCACAACCCTCATGTTCTCTGAAACTAGAATATTTCAATTCAATTTCGCTTAAGTGGTTCCAAGACATGGAAATAAAAACCGCTTATCTTATATATCAACACGAAGGGGACTATCGTAATTATTTTTAAAATCTTATTATAAACATTTTAATATATATAACTAGATCTCAAACCGCATTTATTTATGTAAATCTATATCGTATATAGCATTGTATGGTATTGATTTCAAAACCCCTCATTATATTATATTATATTACACACAACCAGCTACTTATTTTTGATTTATCCGAATAAATGTCTAAGTTGCGGGTTTAAAAAGTGTGAAGTATTAGAAGAATTTCTAAATACATTTTAAGTACCCACTGAATAATCTAAGATACGTCGTTAAACTGTTTCAAAAATTGAGACCCTAGTGGCGCAGTGGGACAGTTTGACTGAAAACGGTTCGGCCTCTTGTACCTAAGACAAACTCTCGATTTTGGGCGGAAAGAACGGAATGTCTTAACAGTAACCTCTCCGTTCTCTCTGGCAACCCTGCTATGCGGGAAAAAGCTACCACCGGCTCTTTCGGCAGTTCTGTCGAGAAGAGCCGGTGAAAAATTATAATACAAACAATTTCTGCCTGCACACTTAGATGCACTCAGAGACACTAATAAGCATTTAACTGGCATCCAATAGAAGCTAATTTAAACAATAAAGTGTTACTATTAAAAATAACTGCAAATTTATATAATTTCGTAATAAATTTGACGTAGTTAACGTTTGTTAGCAGCCCTGACGAGGGTCACGACCCTGTTAGTGCAAGGTCAATTTCTTTCTCTATTTGTATAAGGGCGGTCTAAAAATGGTTGCAGTGTATAAGATATTGCTTATTTAAATTTTCTTGATGTATCTTCCTTGTTATAGGGAAGGAATTTAGTGAAAAATCACTCCGTCTTCCGTCCAAATAAAGTTGCATGTTAAATGGTGGAACCTAATGCCACCTTAAAACCCAAATTATTTAAAATGCATTTTCTCAAAATACTAAATATAATATGTTTTATGTGGATGTAAAAAAATACGGAAAATTCACATGAATGTCGAGTCCAGATAAAATAATATGAAATCGAGTGGAATTTTATATAAACTTCTTTTTAGTTGACTGTGCAACGTACAATCGGGAAATTTCCCATTCCCATAGAAGCCCCTAGAAATCTTCTTTTAGCTTTACACTACTACTAAATACAAAACCAACAAATTTCACATACTTTTTACGTCAAGTAGTTTTCAATGACCAGAAGTTCCGTCATCTGTCAGTCACTTAATATCGGTAGAGCTTTATATATACATATACAAGTCAAAATTAAATTTTAGTTATCTATATATATATAAATTCATTTCATTCATTGTACCCCTTCTTACGATAATTACACAGACAGAAATGTATGAAATTTAGCAAAGTTATAATTTAAATGAAGAAGGATAGCAGAAAGATAATATTTATTTTAAATGTATTACAAAAAATACATTACATTAATAAAATAAATGTAACACACACCTAAACGATTATTTATACACGTTGCTATGGCAACACGTTCCTTACACGTCAAAGGGATGTCTACTTTAATTAAATAGGTGATAATTATTCACCAAATGACTTCGGCCAAAAGATTTTCTTTTTTATCTGTCGCAATGTTACGCGAAGGTACCTCCGATTAGAACTTGGTACCCATTTGAAGGGCGGTATTACTTAACCGCGCGTGCTGTATGGAAATGTTTAGGTTTATCTAATACTTTTACCTTATATCTAACTTATATCTATCTTTTATCTAACTTTTGGATATGAGATGTAACTGTCTGACTGTAAAGGTTTGACTTTGAACAATATCTGACATTGACATTTGACATTTTACATTTTTTTTTTCATTACTGCTCGCAATATCTCGAAAAACGAGCTGAGTCGACACTGGGTATATTATATGTATTAATAGGTTTTTAAAATTCAAACACGTGCACCATTTGCGTGAGATGTGGATGAAGATAAAACAAATTGAAAATTCTATAATTGTAAACGAAAAGTCTAGAATTTCAGTTATTTCAGAATACGTGACTGAATAAGTAGAAATTACACTATAACGACTTTTACGAGGCCTGTACTTAAAACTCGAAGTAACATTGACACTGTATAAGTTCATATTCAGGGTCAAAGACAATATAAAACACAATAGGTCTTCAGTTGTACTGAGAAAGTGGAAATCTAAACTTATTGTCACGCACGTATATCCATATAAAATTGTTAAGAAATTCGTTTCACTCTTTTCTTATGTTGCTAAGCTTCCTTTTAACATATTTTTTTTAAATGAACTCTTTAAGAACGCATAGCTTAGCGGTCAGAGCGCTCGTACGGCTTTCAAGAGGCGCTGGTTCGAATCTCTTTTTTCTAAATATATGTTTTGCTTAGCTTAATTGCAATTATATTAGTAGACCCCGTTAACGCGCTAAATACGCGTTACTTTAGCAACGTTTTTCCCACTTTATACAAAAGTGTATGTCCAACACATGGTAGTGTGTGTGTAATATTTATTTTGTTAATTTGATATGTTTCTAATACATTAATTGTGAATAAATAAATAAGCGTCCATTTAACACTTTCCACCCGAATTTAAGAGATTGCGTGTTTATTGCTTTATGTTTTTGACTAGTGCGCAGAAAGGAAAATTATTAATACAATAGTATCCCAAAAAAGCTATAATGTAAAATGTTCTATATCACAATTTAAAAAAAGGTGGGTAATGAAGTTTGTGTGTTCTATTTATTCACATATTTCAGAGACAACTTCCTGCAGCAGATGTCCCGATCTTTAAAATTAATATAACATATGCCCAGACTTAATTTATTTATGTTAAGTTTGAAAATACGTTTGTGTGTTACAGGTTATTACCTCATTAACGATTTTATAAATGATAACGCGCCTTGGGAATTAAATGCTCGCTCCATTCTATTCCAAAGGTATCGTTGTCACTAATAAGTCTATAAATGATTGTATTGAAAAAAAAAAAGAGAAGTCCCGCTGAGTTTCTTGCGCCGGTTCTTCTCAGGTCTGAGGCATTCACTTTAGTGAACCGGTGGTATATTATTTATCGTTCAAATACTAAAGCATTTGTCTTCTTATTTTGAATTGAATTGTATTTGACCTTGACTTTGACTTTATGATCATTGCCCTCAATCGAACCCACAACTAAACGCGATTACAGCAACGTGTCCCACTGCGCCACAATGGCGACAATACAACGGTTTTATCGTTACATATTAATATATAAATATTAGGACACGTAAGTACATAAGCAATTTTTTATGCATTATTTTGGTCTCAGACTAAACTGAACGCCCACTTATACATATATATTTTCTACATAGTTTTTCTTGTAAATTGCAAGCAATCATCTCTAACATATATCAAGTGTTTATGAGGTGAGGATTTCTAAACTGTTATAAACGTCTTTCCTGCATTTAACGAGTTTTTGATGGGTTTTAAAACTTTCTTAGTTATTATGTTCAGATAGTCATTTTTGATAAAAAATAAGTAAAATACACATGTAGCCATTATACAGATTTTCTTTAATTTTGAATCGTCTCCCGCATTATTGTGGGATGGACAGAGAAAAGTCTAGACGTCACATCATTCTTCATTTAGGCCCCATTTTGGATATATTATAGGAGGCAGAAAAAAAAAATATTCCTAAATTGAATTGAACCGGTGAGTACAATCATTGCACTCGAGCACATTACGACTAAGCTACGATGCTTTATCTACATGAATCAGCCAAGTGCACACAATACGGCTTTTATTTTAATTTAATAAAAATTCTGCTGTATTGTCTTCTGTCATATATTTGTTCGACATTTATTTGTTCATATTCAATCGATCCTATATCGCGGTACAACTTGATAAGGATAGGTTACAAATAATTTAGACTTTTACAATTAAAATTAGTAAATTTTTACATTTACTTGGATTTAAGAATTTCCGTAGTACCACCTATATATAGTATAAAAGGAAGTCCAGCTGCTGAAAGCTGTATGTCTGTATGTAGTCGATTGTCTCAAAATTTACTAAATGGATTTTTGTACGATTCTAACTAAAAGATTCTTGAGAAAGATTTAGGGTAATAGTTCTTTATGGTTTTATGCAAATTGTCTAAAATAAAGCGTTCGCTGTTGAAAATGTCGTGTGTAGTAAAAAATCATGGCTGGTGAAAGCTTTCCTTCAATCGCCACTAAAGTAATGTAAAAAAGAATTTTAGATCTACAAAACAATTACAAAAAAGTCTTTGGGAACATATCTCTATCTCTTATGATTAACACATAATAACTACTTTTATGTTCGAAATTTTAAATCTAGATATTACTCTATTTTTGAAACTGTTATCTCTGTCGAGATTTCTATTGAAAATTTGTGAAACACTGATTTCCACCCAAGCGAAGACACGGGCACAGCTAGTATATACTAAAAATGTAAGATAATCGTTAAGATAGGAAAAGCTTGACATTTAGCTCCGCAATTTACATATAAACATTTCATATGGCCGTCCCTGTGTATACGTGGATTAGAGAAAATAGTGTTTTCATTGAACATTACTCTACAGAAGATACTTTCATGTCAACTTTAATACAAGCAACTGCGCATATGCCGCAAGTTAATGAACTTGCGGCATATGCGATTTAATTATGCGCATGCACAATGGCGCATGCGCATAATTAATAGATATTTAAAAAAAAAAATCAACTTAACACTTTATACCGCTCACTAATTGAGTCAGAGAACTTAGTGGCACTTTTTGCTTTACCAGAGCAAGAAATTGGTAATAATTTAAATATTATCATTCCCCAGAGTTGGAATTGAACCCACAATCGCTCTTTATAGTCAGATGCTGATATATACGATAAATAGATATATATTTTTATACGTCTTGTTAACCATAGTGGCAACTAATTAAACTTGCCCAAGGGCCAAAGTATACAATACGTAAAGAAAGTTAAGTCACGTGACCAATCAATATTCATGAACGTGCTGTGCCTACAAATTGTATGAGTTTACTTATACTAAGATATGTATAGAGTTTTTAATGCAATTTTCCGAGAGAGCCTAATGTCAAGACAACCTAGCAACTTCAACAAAAAAAATGCAAACGCATGCTAACTGACTGACATATGGACTAATTGGGAACGAGTTATTGAAGTCCTGACTGGTAGCGCAAATAATTAAAGAACTGAACTGCACTGAACTGAAGTCCTGACTGACATGCATGTTAACATATAATAAAAAAAAGGGTGAAAAAAAAACTTTTTTCTCACTTATATACATCGATCATGACAAAATCAAGATATTGCGTGCTGAATGGCGGACCTTGACGCTGCACTCATCAGAACGGAGGAACTAAGTTAATTTGGCTATAACCATTCTATTAAGTGGGAATCGAAGCCACAACCATTCGTGCTTACATACCCATTTCGCCACAATGAACTCACACTATATACATTCATAATATATTAATACAGACTGTCTTAAGCCGATTTATTTACAACAGTGTCCTATTTCTTGGGCATGTAGAGCTTCTTTCTGTAATAAGCTTAAAACCAATTTCGCCTTCAATCTACTATTGAAAATCCTTGTAGTTAAGTATGCTGTATAATTTTGTTGTCAAGGAGAATCTATGTGTTGAGTACTCGCTCTCCGCTCTCCCTCCGAATTCTAAATTTTGTCTTGTTTTTTTTGTATTTACAAATAAATTGTGGATAGTGGAGCATATGCTTATGTACAATAACATTGTCATTAAAAACCATTAGCTTTGTAAATTTGGCGTTTTAAATCACAATAAAAAACTAGCATTGTATGTCTTTGTGTGACCTATATAATATTTGTAACACTTTTCCACATTTGGCCCCGTTAGGCTCATCATATTTGAATTTTCTCATAACTTACTCAATTGTCCCCAAAACCCAGATTCAGAAAACATTCGAAACGTATCGGTTTTGGATAAATCGATTGCATACTAAGGAAAGGCAAAGGAAGTTATGTGTCACTTTGAAATGAGATATAATATAATCTATATATTTTTTTACGTTGGAACAATAACTACTTATTATATTTTTATTATTTCATTTATTAATTTGTTGTGAACGATTTGTAGTGTTGTATGAGAAAAAAGTGTCTTTTTTTCTTCCTGGTTTTTTTTTATTTAATGTTCAGTTCTTTATTTATGGCGCTACCATTCAGGACTTCAATAACTCGTTCCCAATAAGTCCAAATGTCAGTCTTTTAGTTACATTGACATTGCGTTTGCATGTTTTTGTTGCAATTGATAATAGAATAAAAAAGTAATTTAATTTAAAAAATCCCAATAAATTATCTAGCTAGGACTATATATAATCGAACACAGTTACAGCTTCACGCTTTTTTCCACATAGTTCATTAGAGAATTTAAGGTCAAGACACTATATTCTCTCTACGTTCAAAGCCACAGTTTTTCTTACCACATCAGGTAAGCGAAAATTTTCATTCATTTCCCTAATGGGAACCGAACCCATAACCGCGTTTGACTGTAAACGCTGCTCCGCTGCGCCACAATGGCTACAATTATTTAAATATTTACATATTATTTAGTTAGTGTAATTAACAATCGATTACAATATATAAATATCAATTGACGTAAATAAACAATGGTTCGCCTACATAGTTCTTCATTACTACAATGACAGACGTGGACTGGATACGACTCGAGTAGCATTGTTGATACTATTTTGTATTATCTAAAGAATTAATCTATTAAAGTATAGTCTAATCATTTTAAAGTATTGTGAAGTCAATTTTAAGTTATGGTATCGATTATGTTATGGGTTTTTAGAAAACGTATGAAAGCAGCAGAATTTGAACCCGCGCTTATTGGAAACTGTCCAATCGCTCTGACCGCTAAGACATGCGTTCTACATCCAGCTGCGTCGAAATTTTTATACACTTATTACAACTGTTTTTTGTTGTTAGCATCTCTGTAGAGAGATTTTTATAAATTTGTGCTACCCAAAGGTTATTTTATGAACAATCGATTGGCAAGAGGAAATGCTATTTATTCAATATTTTAAAAGTGTTTCTAAATCAGATATATAGAAAATTATGATTTAGATATGAAAATCCTAGAACAGGAGAGATCTATGACATGAAGATGTCTTGATCACAAAATTTGGTTAATTAATGAAAATAAAAAAAAGGACCTCCGAAATTTAATTACATTACATTTTAAATAAATGAAATTGGAATAATTATAATTGAGATTGAGAAATTTTCATTTTTTAATACACTTTTATCAGTGTCTTCTGTATCTATAAATGTAACTCAAGTGTTGAGACTCACTTAACACTTAGCACGTGTGTCCGGAACTTATAACGATACAATATTTTAATAGCAAGATTCTGTGATCCTTGCAAGAATAACCAGAATAACGATATCAATATTAATTTGAAACGAGTTCTTTTTACTTCTGTTTTTATAATAATTCAACTAGAGTAGGAAAAAGCTTGTCAACTGTATATAATAATATAATTAAAAGTTACTTCTGGCTGTATTCTTTTTTTAGTTTCATTCTATTACACACATAGCCGTGTTAGAACCTAGTTCCACTCCGTTCTCCAGTTTCTGCACGAATTCGAGACATTGCGTGTTGAGTGACTTATTCGCCAGAGCGATTAAATAAAAATAATTAAATTATAATAATTTCACCGAATGGGAATCGAACCAATCGCGATCAGAGTGAGACGGTATCCCACTGCGCAATGATGACCTTTTAAATAATAAATATTGAAAATATTTGATATTTTGAAAATTTCTAAACACTTTGTTTAATATAACATATTAAATCATTATATGCAATTACAATAACATTGATTACATCGAGATGGACTTCAAAGGGCTATCGTACATAAATAACATTAGGGTCGCGAGGTGAACGATTCATATAAGGGTTGGTCTAAGATATAAGCTTTTAACTTTATAAAAAACTGGTCCTTAACTATTTCAATGCCATCTTTGGTATATGCATAATATTTAAGGTTCAGGGGTTCAAATCTCACAGAGATTTTTCTATTGAATAAAGAACAAAATTTAAAAGTATGTTATCTTTTATTTGTACTCGTATATATCTATATATAACAACTGACTGACAGACGAGGTACAGCCGAAAGTACTGTACGTAAAAGCTGAGTGACATCTGTCATGTAGGTTCCTTGGGGAGTGTAGGGGGGCATCAAAAGCGGTATTTCTCAAAATGTCAGAAAATAGAAGTGAAATTGCAGGCTGTAACTTATATTACATATTTGTTTGTAATATTAAAATAATTGCTTTTTACAAAATGTATACACATTACATATTCCAAAACAACTTTTTATTTTTATCATCTTTATAATTTTTGTCTGTCTGTCGGATTGTTCCGGCTGATGTCTGGAACGGCTGGACTAATTGATTTTGACGAGAATTTCATTGGCAAAATATCTGATGTAATAAGGAGTAATTTAGGCTTAATAGACATAGTTTTATTTTAAAATTAACACGCGGACTTCAGCTAGTGATATATATTAATATGCTTTTACTAATATAGGATGAATGCTTGCATGACTCGTTTAGTGCTTTAACGGGACCGTATTTTCTACCGTAGATTCCTCCTTGCCTTCACTCAGAACAAATTTGGTTAAAGAGTCTATTTACATATTTCGAAATATACCTCAGAGTACCAATATCGTTGACGTATAAATATGCGTTGCCCTAGCAACACGTTAGACACTTTATATAAAAGTGTGTGTCAAACACTTAGTTATTAACTTTTAATATAAATATTCTATTTTAGTATTATGAAACCTATTGACTTTCTACTTTTCTTCGCCATATAAACTTACCATCTCAATTTCACCCCTAATCTTCCGTGAGCCCCAGCAGCGGAAGCCATTATGGCACATCGGGAATTTAGGGTGGTTTGTTACCCTCGACGGCCTGCTCAGAGAAACTCGCCGGAGCGACTAGCGCGCGCCTGCCCGGGCCAGGTGACTAGACGATCAGCTTCCCCAAGTTGACCGTCCTCTGGCCGATTAGGATATGTCTCAACAGTGTTAATTGAAAACTCATATCTATAATTTATTTGTCGAGCGAAGCGAATGTGTAAAGTTCATCATAAAAACCTATTATATTCATACTAGCGTTTATTTATAAGGTTAAATTACTGTATCGTCAAGATTTACTTTCGTTATTAAGAGAAAGGCGTTACATAACGCTCTGTCACCGTTTGCGATAAGGTCGTAAAGGTGTAATCAATGAGATTTGAAGGGATTTTTCCATTGGCATTGTGGGTTATGCAACTTTTTGTTGAATGTATGGATAGCTATTACATTTTTTTTTAAAGCACAAAGTGTGTCGTTCAAATATTGTTGTGATTCTTTGTACTTACAGAATATTTTATTATTAGCATGGAATTTCTAATAATGTTTCAAACATTTTTTAGTGTTATTCGAAAATTAAAAAATATATGTTTAGAAAACGTATAAAAATTTTGACGCAGCGGGATTTGAAACCTGGACGGTTCTCAAAAGGCGCGGGTTCGAAACCCGCTGCGTTCAAATTTTTATACGTTTTCTAAATATATATTTTTCAAGTTCTGATTAGCTGAAGTTAGTTTATAAGAAGAATTGAAGTTTGGTCCCTATTTTTTACAGCTTTACGCTTTTCCAATATAGCAGAGAAAACCGAGACATTGCTGTTTGAGTGGCGTAACTCAACCGCGCTTTATCTTGTCACCAAAGCGAAGAAACGAAAATAATTAAGATATAATCACTCACCTGAACGCAAATCGAACCCACAACCATCGCGTATACTGTCAAAACTCTCCCATCGCTTGACTTATAATTTTTTTTTTTAATGTCACTATTCGAAAACTTAATATTATTACAAATCTGCCTATATGTTATTAGTTATTAACACAGCTAGAAGTCTCAAGACATGCAGGGATTTGTATGTCTTGGAAATACGAAAAAATGACTTATTTGCTTCTTGATGCATCAACGCGTACTTACGTCGTTGCCTTAGCAACGTGTGGTTCATACAAAATTGTGTGTTATGCACACGGTGTATGTGTAATAAATATTTTATTATTCACACATTTCCATTGGATAAATAAAAAAATATATATTACACAATCTCTAACTATATAACTATTTATCTAAACCATATTGCTCCGCCTGTATTTTATTAAAAAAGGGGTTCCGAATGTTTCCTTCTCGTAATACGAGATAACTATATACGTATGACGTGCGTAACTAAACGACGACGACGGTTTTTTTTTTAAATCATTTGATTAACATGGTTTTTTAAATTGTACTAGATTAGAACACTACGTGTAGAAATGTAAAACATACAGAAAAATATTTCTAGAAAACGTATAAATTTTTAACGCAGCCGGATTCGTACCCGCGTCTCTTGCATTCGGTGTGTGAATAAAATTAAATTAAAAAAAATGTTAAAAATATGAAAACGAAGATATATATTATTGGGCCATTCATAGAAATCTGTTTGTGTATGTCTGTGAGTTTGTGCACGCTAATCTCAGAAACGGCTTAACCGATTTAAATGCAGTTTAGACTATTGTATTTTGATAAATCTCTCTTAACATTTAGTGTATATTTCATTTCAATCGGTCCATAAATAAAAAAGTTATTAAATTAAATTATAAATTTAGTAAAATATTTGTGATTTAAGAGGGTGAAAAACCTAAATAGTTGTAGTCGCATAGTTTACGCAGGCGAAGTCGCGAACGGGTCGCTTGTTTAGAATGTATAATTTAAATATACATTTTCCACATAAGTCTTTATAAGCATTCATAAGGTGTTTGTTACCGACTAAATAACAGTATGAGGCACCTAGTATTGGCAGTATGGTGACGAGATCTTTTAAATAATACGCGTATAATAGAAAATCCATCGCGTATATAGATACGCGATGGATGTGGGTTCGATTCCCACTCGAGGGAATTATAAAACAACATATTCAACAACATCACTCAACATATTCTATATAACTCGAATTTGAGCGGAAAATGGAGAACGGAGTGTCTAGACACTGGATCTGATAATCTGAAAAAAAAAAACAAGTTATGCCTTGACTTTATATTCTATTTTTTACCCTTAAAGGTGGTGAATTTATTTAAATATTTAATTTTAGGATTCGTACCCATAACGATCTGAGGCTATTATGTTTTATTATTTCTAATTTACAACTGTGCCACGACGGATGCACCTTTTTTTATATCATCGTGTATTTGTAGTTAGACACTATAACCGTTTCCGTTAAGACCTGACAGTTTGACAAGCCACCTAAAAAGGAGCTTGCCAATTATGGATGCAATTAAAATTCGCAGTACGTTTTATAAAGCGTAGCATAATTCTTCTGTTAAGCTTATCTGTTTCTATGGTGAAAATTATTTTCAAAATATTGTATTTGGTTGGTGAGCTGGGGATGTTGAGACAAACTGTCTCACATTTTTGAGTTGAGTTTGAGTTTGACAAGTACGAAATTAGTACATTCAAAGTTCAAAACATCTCATGTTGAGAAATTCAATTTTTTATATAAATAATATAATAGATATAGAAATATATAACATTTATAATGAGGCTATTGTTGCGCTGTGAGACAGCATTTGGCTGTAAACACGATTGGCTGTGAACTCGATTTCCACTTGGCGGAATTATTATTTCGAAACATTTTCATTTCTCCGCTCTCGTACCTAAGATAGAGCGCAGTGTTGAGTTCCGCCAGTCAACATATAATGTCTCGATTTCAGGCGGAAAGTGGAGTAAGGAGTGTTTGGACACCAGACAGACACTTAAATATTATACATACTACCATGTGTTTCAGATACATGTGTATATGATAGTATTATGTATGTATAGAAATGTGTATGTTTATTTAAGTGTGTGTTTATATTTCTAAATATATTTTGTTATTTTTTTTAGTTTTTGCACTATAGTGTCTTCCTAGTTTATACAGCTCTTACCCACTTCTACAAATTGTCTGGAAGACATCTCTAATAGAGATAAATCTATATTTTGTTAATTTTTTTTCTACTTTTGTATTTAACTCATTTGTTTTTAAGTTCAATAATGGAATACGTCTAATAGTTGAAAGAAGCAAAACAGAATAGCTGGTTGTTAAATTTTCTTGAATCCTTGAATTTGCTAGAATACATTTTTTCTTTATTTGTGGAAGTTAAATTAGAACCCATATTCGCCCTATGCAAGCTTCAAACTAAACCACTACAGCGCTCATATAAAATAAATGTAAACCAGTTAATTTTGAACTGTTTGTAAATATTATATGTTATTAAATCGACCTTCAAGCATTATATAATGAAGAAGTATGTACAATCATTATCACACAAATTGATTCGATTAAGCACGCTTAGTCCAGTCATATATTGATAGGTGTGTAGATAACATTTCAATAGTCTAACCTCTAAAGGTTTTATAAAGCAATGGTAATTAATAATATCTAAGATATTATATAAAAATATATATCCAAAATTACCATTGCTTTATAAAATTGTAAAAATTAATAAGGATTTAGATAAAATCACACTGTTGTGTTCTTAAATACATTCAACTATTCTGTTAGCCTGTCACTCACTTTTCGCCCACCATTCATACGAGATCATGCATGTTGGGTTAAGACACTGAATACTGCATATTAATTTGCCTTGCTCTAAAAAATCGAATCCATAGTAATATTGTACATCTCCCTGTGACGTCATCACGGCCCAACCGCTAAACCGAATGTGATGAAACTTTATATAGAGATGCTGGCGAAGCTGCGGGCGGTCGCTAGTCTATAATAATTCTATCCGAATCCCAATTTGCAACTATCATGTGATCAACCTGTAACCCCTGGCCCCTAGAAAACTTGGCGCCTTATTAACATATACGAGTGTTCTTATCTATACTTTTTAAACAAATTAGACAGGACGTAATTAATATTAATAGCTAATTCTGAGACTGGTTAACTACCGTTAACAAGCTGGCATAAATTGAATGTTTTATATTTTCTATGTTATAGGTATTCAGTGGCTTAGTAAATGTGTATTTCTATTGATTTAATATAGACGTTGTCACAAGTTCGATTCCTGGGTAAAGCTAATACTTTCCAAAGTATATATTTGTTTATCTTCCACATATTTTTAGTTTAAAAATATAAAAAAAAATAGTAAAATAAAAGGCCGTCATAGCGCAATGGGGCAGGTTCTGACTGTAAGCGCGACTGGATGTAGGTTCAATTCCCACACGAATTAAACAGCGTGAAGCTGGAAATAAAAAGAACGAACTATATATAGCTTTTCATTTAATTTTGCTAAAATTTTCTTAAATCACTATAAGAGATTTTGAATTCTAAAGGTGCATATAAAAGTTTATTATTAAACAACAGTATGTAAATACAAGGATTAAAGTACTTTCACCTGTAGGTGTACTTGTGCGTGAGTTAAAACGCTATTTGCAAAAGGCTTACATTTCTCCATTGCTAAGCGCATCGTGTGGCCACTAGATGACAGGGCTATTGAAAATACGAGCCGCTAGCATTATTATATTGAAACATATATAAAAACCGTTATTACGGGTCAGTTGATACATTTTAACTGAAATAAAAACATGTAATTTCTTAAGACTAAGAACTTTTTTAAGACTAAGGACTTTGCTGTTCGAAACATCACATTTTCTCAAATATATTTTCTACTTTTTCTTAATTTTCACCCTTTTCTTTAGGCAGAGAGGAACTTAGTGTCAATACACTCCGTTCTTCATTAGATGGGCCAAGTGGACCATTTGTTTATGTCACTGAGTAAAAGGTCCTTGAATGGGCTTTGAGTAGGCGAATGGGTGTATTTAGTACTACACTATTTTAGCTTCGAACTATTTATTCTTAATAATACAGTAGTTCGATAGAGAAATTAATTGAGGCCCGTAAAACGTTTAAAAGATTAATTACTATAGATTATAAGCAACAAGGGGGAATTTTACATGTTTAAAAAAGGAGGCATTTGTGACGTAATGGGACAGCGTTTGGCAGTAAGCACGATTGGACTACCAATCGTGCTTACTGCCAAACCCACTAGGGTTTGATTCCCACTCAGGGGGATTAATTAAATTTACCGCTCTGGTGAACAAGACAAAACGTTGAGTTCCGTGGTTCGTCTTGATACTTAGTTCTTTCTGACTTCCCTGATATATGTAAAATTTTCTTTACCCATTCTTATTTGACATCCTCTGAATCTCCATAAGCGACTGATGACCTAAATACCTGTACAAACGCCTTTGTCATTGACACATTGTTTAATATGAGATCGATGATATTTATTTTGAAATGCTATAAAAATAACATCTTTGTGTAACTTCATATTATCGTATTGTGAAAACATTTCTGCGCAACTGTTGACTAAGATGAGAAAAATGTGTACTGATTTCAGCAGTAAAGTTACAGTAATATCGATATTTCACTGATAAAGTGTTTTTTAAAAAAAAGAACACTTTCACGCAAATAGACATATTTAGAAAACGTATAAAAATGTTGAACGCAGCGGGATTT